>CM070875.1:167910429-168477929 GCA_036365515.1 Torymus aiolomorphi | reverse complement strand
TGGTATCAACAGGACGGTGCAGCAGCTCATTATGCACGAAACGTTCGCACATACTTAGATACAGTATTCATTAATCGATGGATAGGACGAAGAGGTGCAATTGAATGGCCAGCTAGGTCCCCCGATTTAACGCCTCTAGATTATTTCTATTGGGGTTATCTGAAGGATCGTGTATTCAAAACAAAACCCTTAAACTTAGATGAATTACGTGAAAGGATCATTGATGAATCAGCTCTCATTCCTACTGAAATGATTGAAAATGCTGTTGGTGCTTTCTATCATCGATTAGGTTACTGTCAAGAAATGAATGGAGAACAGTTCGAGCACTTGAAATAAGATGTTATACTGTTTAAAAAAATCAAATGTGAGAGGCAAGGGGACTCACGTAAATCAAGCGCCCCATCGTGAGAGGCAAGGGGACTCACGTAAATCAAGCACCCCATCGTGAGAGGCAAGGGGACTCACGTAAATCAAGCGCCCCATCGTGAGAGGCAAGGGGACTCACGTAAATCAAGCACCCCATCGTGAGAGGCAAGGGGACTCACGTAAATCAAGCACCCCAAAGGGAACAGATTTTACTACGTCCACGTCGTTGTTCCTGGGTAACGCTAAATGTAAAAAATTGAACTTGACATGACTTTTAAGGACAATGTCAAGGTCACCATTAGATTTCTCGTTGAAAACTACTAAAGAATTAACCTCGCTCAGTGTGATAAAAAGTTTACACAAGATCAGACCGTCATTAAGTTTAAATGACCTTCAAATGAACGTCAAGGTCCTTCTTGAACTATGTTCTGAGTACATGTTTGGACGTAAAGTTTCACACTCTTTCCGATTCCGCTAAAAAATAGGGGTTACCATTTAAAAAATGAGGTTGACCTCGAAATAACCTCAAAAATGAGGCTCAAAATGAGGTTCAAGGTCGAATCAGAGGTCACCTTCAAGTCTTCGTTCGAACTTACCAAACCTTACCTTTGTTTGTTTTGTTTTACCACTGAACTCGCGAAATTTTTAAGAAATCATACTTTGACCTCAATTTGACCTCTGGGGGTAACCTCAACCTCATACCTTAATACATATCCGGACGTAAAATTTTCCGCTCTTTCAGATTCCGCTATAAAAAATAGGGGTTACCATTTAAAAAAATGAGGTTGACCTTGAAATAACCTCAAAAATGAGGTCCAAGGTCGAATCCAAGGTCACCATTGGATTCCTCGTAAAAAATTACTACAAAGGCGACCTTAACATTTTCCAATAGTAATTCAGCTGAGAAATTATTTGGGTGTTTCCAGACTTTTTGGACACGCTGTATATATAATTAAGCTATCAGCGTTTATACTATCACAGTTTGACTTACTTTTCCCCATACAAATACAGAAAGACAGGTATATTACAATATATTACTTTTAATTGTAGCTGTGAGTGGCACAGAATTTAGCTTAACATCTTTTCTACAATGATTTACGTCGCAAAATCTACAAAATTTAGCTCGATGGGGTTTATACTGGATAGGCAAATAACTAGTTGAAAGCAGTAGGCATAGCCTCCACACCAGAAGAGAGGCAGGCGTCAAAACCGAGGAGATGTTTTCGCATCGCTGATATTGTTGATGTTGTTGTTGTTGTTGCTGGTGTTGATACTGGCGTTGTTGTTCATGCTGCTGTTGTTCACCTCTCTCTGCCGTGCGGATTGACTGAGTCAAAAGGTAGATTCATTGGTCTTATCTAAGGGCGCCTTATGTACTGTAACCCGCTTATCATGAGGCAGCGCCTTTTTACCCGATGCCGTAGGTGCAGGAGTTGAGGATAGAAGGGGTGTATTTTTCGGCTTGATTTTCAGCTTTGTTTCATCCTTGTCTTGTGCGACTTTCGCCTTAGTCCGTAGTTTTGCTCTTTCCACTTTACATATGTTGCATATCAGAGCGGTGAAGGAAATGTTATTCTCCGATTTACGAGTTTCAGTCATTACTTGACATACGTCGTGATAGGACTTATTACAAGCAGAGCAGCTGACAATGACTGATCCTTTCCTCTCTATTTTCTTACATATAGCGCAAGACTTTGGAGCCATATTTGAGAAAATTTTAATTAAACGCCTAGTGACTAAGAATAAAATCATAAGATGCCAAGAAAAGTATTACAGGACATTGCTCAGCAAGTTCCGCGGTTTGTTTTGATTCGCGTCTATAGGTGTGTGTATGACGGGCTTGCTGGCTTACGTTCTTGGTCTTTCTCTTTGGTGGCACGAGTGCTGGCTTTGGAGGGGAGGGAGCACGCTTACGGGAGTGGCGACGGCGCGGTGTCGGCGGAGCTCGCGCGCAGCGGCGACGTGCATGCACAGAGAGAGAATCGTTGGTCGCGCAAAGGTGGTGTGCACGGCGTCGCGCGGAGAAGAGGGCACGCGATGTATAGTGTTCAGTGTCGGTGGCTGCGCTGAGAAGTGGCGAGAGACATGATAGCCAGAGAGAGAGAGAGAGAGAGAGAGAGAGAGAGAGAGAGAGAGAGAGAGAGAGAGAGAGAGAGAGAGAGAGAGAGAGAGAGAGAGAGAGAGAGAGAGAGACGTGAAAGAGTGACACGACAGGCGCGTTGGGAGCTAGAGTGACGCCGCGATAGCCCCGTACGACAGAAATTGTCGATAGGTGTTCAGAGACGGGACGCCCGGCGCGGCACAGGAGAGATGCGCCGAGAGAGTTGGCGCGGTGCTGTATGCCGTGCTAGCACATTATTGGTAGTGTAGTGTGCGTGAGACGAGAGATAGCTCCTCTGAATCACACGACTCGTGCTTGCTATACACACAATAATACACACTATAACGTGATGACAAATTTCTGCTAATACAAAATTTTCTGATTTTTCTTTTTTGTATACGTCAGAGTATTCAAATCCAAAATAACAGCAGTACTAATAAAACAAAATTTTGTTCCTATTATGGTTCTTCAGGATTAATCAGAAGTTACAAGATCATTAAGAGGACATTGGATAATCATCAGGCAGAAAGCTTTCGAGAAAGTAGCAGCAAACTGAAAACTGCAACTTTGACAGTCAACAATGGTATGAAAAATGGGTAAACTTCACTGAGAGGCTTCCTGATACACGCTGCTTGAGAGCTTTATGTGCCTGCAACTTATCAATGGAACCTGATCTCCAGTATGTATTTATTTTAACACACACTCACATATATCTATATATACACATACTAGGGGGGCTTCGCCCCCCTGCACGCTTCCCGCGCCAACCCCCCAATCTTTAATATTACATTACATTATTGAAAAAGATAATAAGTTTATAATAAAAATAAAAATTATTGTATTTGATAATCCGCATTAGTGAAAAGTAAAATATAACATGATTTTCCGTTATTTAATGTAACTGTATGTTATTTTAAAGACGTTCATCACCAAGCCTAATCTCTTATTTTCTTATCTTCAAAAGTGCTAAAATTCTAATATTGTTTTCTATCTTTTCTACGCCACTTATGAGGTAGATAGATAGGCGCCTTTTTTGTAGACGTTAAAAACTTGTTGAAGTACTATAAGATATTACAAATAATGTAAAATTAACGTAAAATAAATTTTACGTTACTTTTATGATATTTTAAGATATTTTTCGATTACTTGAAGACATAATTTTACATAACATAGCATAACTTTTCCGATATTTCAAGATCTTTTTACGTTGGTTTTGATTAATTTTACATGAAATATCATAAAATCAAGTAAAAATAACGTAAAATTAATAAATAATAACGTAAAAATATTTTAAAGTGACAGCGGTGGAATATTTTAATAGTATATGGAGATAAAGAATTTTAGAAAATAACGCAAATAGTATATTGTGTACCTAGGGCGCAAAGTGGGCCTTTTGAGACCGAGTGTGGATTTTGCAATACGAGTCGCAGGTGAGCTAGCACGAGCCGAAGGCGAGTGCGTTTGCGAACCAAAGACCAGTACTGCAAACACACGAGGTCAAAAGGCCCACTAAGCTCTAGGTGCACACCATATTTTTTGTGACTCATGTATTGATTTTCGGCGTTTTAGAACCTAAAAAGCAAGACTAAATTGGTTTACCAATGAGAATAAATTTTTCAATTTCAGTCATTGTAAAGATATTACAATTAATTATAATTCAACATCAATGTGAATATTTAAAAAACCGCTGCCAATTCATTGGCACGTAGCTTCCTCAAACTAATTTATCAATTCCTTTTTTTATACTTTTATAAAATAATTTTTCTCAAAAACAAATGAAGAAAATGTATTGAAATTTTAACCAAATATAGTTTTTAATAAGTGTAATAAGTGGTTAAAATTTTGAGTCGATTTATGAAATATTCTCTGAAAAACAAGTATTCGAAAATATTTCAAAATAATTAGTTCTTTAAGAAATAACAAACATCTGTATTATTTTAATAAATTGTTTATTTTCATAATCTTATCTGCTTTCATAATGATTGAAAACTCGCTGTAGGGGTATATTTTTAATTTTATTTAAATAATACCGTCTTTACTTATTCATAAAAAAATACATGTTTTTTGAGTGATCGACAATTTCATTAACCTATCTTCATTATACCTCGTTGCAATATTTTTAAATAATGAACCTAATAGCTTATTAAATTAGAAAAAGCAAGTAAACAACACGCGTGCGTATCGCGCGTCATTTCCACTTTCTAGTAACATATACATAAAGCCGTTTTCGAAAAATTTCGATATGAAAAGATGGCTAAAACAGTTTTAGCCTAAAATATCTCTCAAATTCATAAACGAATTCTTTTATTACCATAAGAACTAATATAATAAATAATATATAAACTCAACATCTCTACAAAATTTCAAAGAAATTAAAACAATTTTACTCTAGTTATTGTGCAACCGAGAAAGTCATTTTCAGAAATACCATAATGTTAAATATCAAATATTTTAAAAAGTAGCCATATAATCTTGATCAAATTTTACACAGATATTGCCTATCTGGCAAACAAAATAGCCTATAAATTATGAGCTTATACATGGAGTCGTCACTTAGAAATTACGATTATCAAAAAAACCGCTGCCAATTCATTGGCACGTAGCTTCCTCAAACTTGATTTACTGATTCCTTTAATTAATTTTTACTTCCAATATTTAAAATTTCATACTTTATTTTGTACGATGTAAACGGCTTAAAATCGTTTTTATAAGTCTAACAACTCGTCAGGAGTTGATTTTACACGAGAATATTAAATAGTAAAATTTTTTGTTTTAATATTATCCACAACTTTTGTATTTAACATTTTCGTGTAAAATCAAATCCAATCAAGTTATAGCCAAAAATCGCCCATTTTATTTATAACTCCTCAAATATTTTAACTATAAAAGTTGTCGATAATATTGACATAAAACTTTTTCCCATTTAACATATTTCTGGTACGCCTATCAACATACTTTTTTTTTACCAAAAAATATTAAAAATATGTCATATATAAAAATAATCATTTAAAAGTTATACAATCACATTTAGCTACAGACATTAATATCTATTTTTGAGTAAAAAAAATCTATGTAATTACACTTCGACGGCTGAGCGGAGGATCATTCCATCTTGGCGCGTCGTCGAAGAATATTCCAAGTCGGCGCAAAGTTAAAGAAGATGACAATTATGGACGACACTAAAGAAAATGCCAATTCGCGTGGCGTCTCATTTTTCGTACTTTTCACATGCACGTAACTTTGCACATAATCTACAAATTTTAACTATTCTTATATCAAATTAAACCTTATAGTATGTGATGAATTGTACAAAATTTTGACAAATATGTTTAGTTTAAATAAAATATTGACTGCAAAAACTGTTACTTATAATTTTTTAATGATGAAGTGCCAAAGGAGTATAAGAGAACGTAGTTTTTATCTTAAAAAAATCAAGTATACAATATTTTTTTCACTTGTTATAATTGCACTATTGTGGATGCACTATTGTGTAACCTTGGGACCTGGGTATGCATGCATAATTGGTAATTATATTACGTTAATTATAATTTCATCATGTTATCGTTTATAACTTTTTATTTAATAAAAGAAAAATAGAAGAAAAAAACAAATTTGATAACAAATATATTTAATAACACATAACAATATCCTTTACTGCGACCTTTACAATCATTGATTATTCTAAATAATGTAATGGGAATACCTGATGTTTTCATTTATAACTTTTTATTTAATAAAAGAAAAATAGAAGAAAAAAAAAATTTGATAACAAATATATTTAATAACACATAACAATATCCTTTACTGCGACCTTTATAATCATTGATTATTCTAAATAATGTAATGGGAATAACTGATTTTAAGGCTTTTCGAATTTCCTATTCAGTAACTGTTTAATCTAAATTACTAACAAATATAGAAATTTTATGATCAAATTCATGTTAATTATGTGAATCTTCTTCTAGATGTTCATCTTCTTATTTGTACCCTGGAGGTGGTGCAGCCTTTGAATAATATAAAAATATTATTATTTTTCCTCTCTTCAGCTACTTTATCTAGCCGTTCTTTGACTAGAGCTTCGCAAATTTCCATTTGCTCCAATATTCCTTCATCACGTTCAAAATTTAACCATGCATTTGCTATACTTTCTGGCCAATCTTTGCTGACGTTAATGCTTTTTGAAAAAGTTTACGTAAACACTTTGTTTCACCATAACATCTGAAAAAATTGGTAGTTAAGTAATAACCTCATTATTGCAATATAAAAAGTAAATATTAAGGATTAGTAATTAGATTTACTAAAAAATAATTAAAAATTAAATACCTTTCTAGTGAAATATATTCTAACCAACTGGCAGCTGATTGAGAATGACCTTGTGACATGTGCATCTACCCATAAAGATTTAGCTTTTACCATATCGTTGACATGTATTGCTTCAGTTCTTGTCCAAAATTGCAAAATTTCATATCTACCCATAAAGATTTAGCTTTTACCATATCGTTGACATGTATTGCTTCAGTTCTTGTCCAAAATTGCAAAATTTCAAAACTTGGATCTCCTTCAAGACCAAAAGTTGGTAAGCGAACACAAGCTCTATCAAATGCATTTTGAAGTATTTCTATTTGTTTTGCTTCATCATCTGATTTATCATCAATTATGCGGCATAGATACTCAAGATACGACATCCATAAATTCTTATATTCTTCTGGTGTACAAAACACAACTGCAAAGGCGCTTCCAATCAAGGTTTGAACATCTGTATCAAATGCATTTTGAAGTATTTCTATTTGTTTAGCTTCATAATCTGACTTATCATTAATTCTGCGGCGTAGGTACTCAAGATACGACATCCATAAATTCTTATATTCTTCTGGTGTAGAAAACCCAACTGCAAAGGCGCTTTCAATCAAGTTTTGAACATCTGTAAGTGGATTATTGCTTTTTTTATAAAATCTAATCCAATTTTGCCAAATTTTAACATACCATGGCACATTTTGTGTAATCCAGCCATAAACTGGATTCAAGACTTATATCTGCTATAGCATGCTCATATAGTACCGTAACTATTCCAGTGTCTCCAATTTGTTTCTCATTAATTAAATAAGCTTTATATGTTTTAATGCTTTTTCATATCCACTTTTAACAATATTTTCGTCTTCAGTGCAGTAACAACCTTCTCCACATCACCAAATTAAAAATTATTCCAAAATTTTATTCCATGCCTAAGAGTGGACAAGCTAATTGACGCTTATAAAGTATTCCAATCCGATTTATTTGATCAATTATTTCTCGATCAGTTGAATCCATCTAAACATAAATTCAAATTTAATAAAATTTGTGAAAGTAAGACTATAGAAGTATAAAATAATTCATTTGTTTATATACCATTAAAGCAATAAAATTTTCAAATTCCCTGTATGTATCCCAAATCAAAGATCCTTTTTTAACATGCAGTCCAGCTGTTGTTAATGCTCGTTCGAATAAATTCCAAATTTTCTCTGTTGTTTCAGTCCTGTAATGAACTGTAAATATTCCAACCATACCTCGATAGCTACAAGTATTAAAAAACAACGTGGTCATTATAATCAACAAATAAAATTGATAACTAAGAATTATAATTGCAAATTAAAACCATTAGCAGGATTCATGACAAGAAATATTAATTAACTTACAGAGGTAATCTTGAACAGCTTACTGACAAAGTTCCATAAGAGCAATCTTCTGCTCTGGTATCCATAAATTCTTATATTCTTCTGGTGTAGAAAACCCAACTGCAAAGGCGCTTTCAATCAAGTTTTGAACATCTGTAAGTGGATTATTGCTTTTTTATAAAATCTAATCCAATTTTGCCAAATTTTAACACACCATGGCACATTTTGTGTAATCCAGCCATAAACTGGATTCAAGACTTAGCTTTTTCATATCCACTTTTAACAATATTTTCGTCTTCAGTGCAGTAACAACCTTCTCCACATCACCAAATAAGAGTGGACAAGCTAATTGACGCTTATAAAGTATTCCAATCCGATTTATTTGATCAATTCTTTCTCGATCAGTTGAATCCATCTAAACATAAATTCAAATTTAATAAAATTTGTGAAAGTAAGACTATAGAAGTAAGTATAAAATAATTCATTTGTTTATATACCATTAAAGCAATAAAATTTTCAAATTCCCTGTATGTATCCCAAATCAAAGATCCTTTTTTAACATGTAGTCCAGCTGCTGTTAATGCTCGTTCGAATAAATTCCAAATTTTCTCTGTTGTTTCAGTCCTGTAATGAACTGTAAATATTCCAACCATAACTCGATAGCTACAAGTATTAAAAAACAACGTGGTCATTATAATCAACAAATAAAATTGATAACTAAGAATTATAATTGCAAATTAAAACCATTAGCAGGATTCATGACAAGAAATATTAATTAACTTACAGAGGTAATCTTGAACAGCTTACTGACAAAGTTCCATAAGAGCAATCTTCTGCTCTGGTGTTACAACAATCTTCATTTCATATCACAACCAAGACAACCATAATTCTGGTGTCAGTGGATACTTGGAACTCATATTCTCCCTGGCAATCCTTTCCAACTCTGCCATCGAATGCAGTTTCTCTATAAGCATTTTGTGAGCCTCGTAGTTATAGTTATTTTGGGCTAGGGTAGACTCAATAGCTTGAACCTCAGCCTCGTTCTTCATGCTGTCCTGAACCTCGTCGTCATCATCGTTATCCTCATCGCTGTCCTCATCCTCAATAATCACCTTGTCGATTTTCTCGTCGTCAAATTTCTAGAGCTCGTCATCCGACGGTCGGCAAGCAACTTTCATTCTCTTCTTCGTCGGCGGAAATACTCACTCCATTTCTTCGTCCGTTACGACAATTAAAATTAGTGAGAACGATTTACTGAGACTTTGGTACAAAGCCGCCCTTTAAAAACAACTAACTATATTCTCTGCACTAGGTAATGCTGCTTTGGAGATGGGTTTTCTACTTTGCAGTCGTGCAATAGAGATCCTCATTGGCTCGATTCCTTTACGACGACATTCGAGCGGCAGCGCATGCGCTTGGGCATACGCGTACCTACACAACACACACGGGGCCCTTTCTACATATGTGTGTTCTGTCTGTTCTAGTGTTCTAGACAACTTCTCTCTATGTCTGTCTCTGTATTACATAAACGGAACAGATCCTATCTGTCTTTGTCGGGAACACACGGAACACACAGAACACACATACTTATGTAGAAAGGCCCCCGGACACGAGCTGACGGACAAGGCCGCAAGGCCAAAAGTGTCGCCGCAGTTGAGTCTCTGAGTCAATGCTATAAGTATTAGAAAATATTAATATTTTAATTCTCTTTCAAATGCTACCCATCACATTCAGATACATAGAGCCATCCTCAATACATTTAAAAAAAATTGGGAAAATTTTATGGAAAATATTAACTTGAAATTTTTTTAAATATCTTTGAAATTTAAGGACCAATCATTTTGCCCGAATAACTCGACCGAAAACTATCCAAAATCCACCTCTACGAGGAATTTTGAAGCGCTTAAGTCAATTTTTACTCCCGCAATAGTTGGACATACCAAACTCATTTTTTCCATTTTTCAATGTTTACGTTTTTATTAATAACAAAAGAACCGTAATAGCTAGACAAATAATTTTTTTTAGAAAATATAGGTCTTGAAATTCTCTTTCGAATGCCGCCCACCCGATTCAAATACATAAAGCCGTTCTCGAGAAATTACGATTTAAAAAAAAGTGAAAAATTTTAACCTCAAATATCTCCGAAATTTATGGATCAATCCTTTTGCCCAAAGAACTCAATCGATTGTGATACAAAATGTACCACTAAAAAAAATTTCAAACTGATTAAGCCAATTTTACTCTAGTTATTGAACGACAAAAAAAACACTTTTTTTTATAAATTATTTTTTTCTCCAAAAATAATGAATAAAAAAACCTAAAAATTTAGTAAGTTATAGTACTCAGTATTCTTTATAACCAAAAAAATATTCATGTTAATATCTTTTTTTAATTTTGAAATATAACCTATTTACTAAAAATGACGTTTTCATGAATAACTTATGACGAAATATAGCTAACGGCTTTTTTTTTTTTTAAATTGTAGAAAATTTTATTCTGCATACAGAGAATTTATCGTATATAAATAATATTTGTTCTAAATATAAAAAAAATTGAAAATAAAAATTTTGAAAATTTAAAAATGGCGATAAAAAACAAAAAAATCGATTTTGACAAAAATAAAATATTGACCCCAATTGTTGTAGCAAAATCTGCAAAAATGATCACTCTCTCGTTAAAATCGGTTGAGTAGATCATGAGATATCAGAGTATACGGACATACATACACACACACACACACACACACACACACATCCATACGGACATTTTCTAAAAATGGTGTATTTCGATTCCAAATTTTCTATACAACATTCCTAAGACATTATCTCACAAACTTTTTTTTTTACTATCACAAAGCTTCCTCTAGGAGGAAGCAAAACGTAAACAAGTTTTCACCTCTAAATATCTTTACAAATCACGAGACAATTCTTTTACCTAAAGGACTTATACAATAAATATATAAACTCTACATTTTCACAAAATATCAACATGATTAAACCGATTTTTTTTCTCTAGTTATCAAGCGACAAAGAAAGAAACTTTGTAAAATACAAAAATTTTCAATATCAAATATTACAAAAAGTAATGGTACGATCTTCATGAAAATTCACACACATATCATCTATATCACATACAAAATTGTCTATAAATTTGGAGGGGATATATCAAACCGTTTTCGAGAAATTACGAATTGAAAAAAAACTTAACCATTTTTAACCTTAAATATCTCTGAAATTAATGGACCAATCATTTTGCACAAAGAACTCGACCGAGAGCTATTAGTCTAGGCGCCGATAATACATTTCGTGGCCAAATTTTGTCCCTGCCTGAACCAAAGTTTTCTAGACGTAATTTAGCCTGCTGAATCCGAAGTTCGAGGGTTCCCGGCCGAAGAAGTGGGAGAAAAAAAGTTATAAACAATTTAATTGTTTGAAAGGCCATATCTCCGAAGTGAAATATGGCAGCGAGCTGAAACTTGTTTCAAAACGTTTGTTTTTTTATTATACACAAATTAAAAACGGAAAAACGATTAGATAAAATGTAAACTCTCAAATGTATATGTCACGCCTATTACAGGCTTTGTTTAAATAAAACAATCTAGTCTTTAACAGAATGTATATAGTTACAATTTGTCTTCTGCGTCTGAAACAATTTACAATTACACAGGTTTTACCGCCAATTTTTTCCATTAGAAATAAAGTATTTCAAAATTGAAAACAAAAATATACACGTCTGATTAATTTGTATAACGCGGACCATTGTTAAATTTTAAACATCATTCTACCATCGGAACACGAAAATAGCAGAAGGTTTCGCGCGTGACAGCGATAATAAATTGTTTTATAAGTGGAAAAATTAAATTTATAAAAAAAATTTGTGTGTGGAATAAACAATATATTTGTGAAATTTTATTACGAAATATTATCTATTAATTATACAAAATATCACAGTAAAATAATTTGGAGGTAATATTAATTATGAAAAGGGTTTTTATATATTGTGAATTGAATGTGTATTAGTTGCGTTCCAAGTAGGTATGTTATTTTGTATTATTTATATCTTACATAAATACTTTTGTGTTGACACATTATTAATTGCATCTAATAAATGATTTAAAGAAGCGATTAAGTCAATTTTACTTCCAAAATCGCTAGACATACAGAGCTCAATTTTTTTCATTTATTAATTTTACTAAAAATATTTTAACCTCAAATATCTGAAATTTATGGACCAATCATTTTGTCCCAAGAAATCGGCATAAAAATCTAAAAAATACACCTCTATAAGAAATTGTGAAGCGAATAAGTCAATTTTATTCCAACAATCGTTGCACATACTATCACGATCTGCTGGGGATCAGGGCAAACCGTGGTTGAGAAGACCTACTAACAGTAGTCTTCCTCCAAGTGGACAAAATACAATACCTTATCCTATAACACATACGCGATTAAAACTCAGAAAACTACTAATCAAATGATACAATAATCTTTATTAAAGAAAAACGGTTAATATCCAAATTATACATTTAAATAGTTGAGGACGATCTTTGGAGGCAAAATGAAATGATCTTATTTCTTTATGGCAACGTTTCGTTGGCTCATTTCATTTTGCCTCCAAAGATCGTCCTCAACTATTTAATATAAAAATGGATGGCGTTATACATTCAACATCAAATTATACATTATTATAGGCGCCAGGTACGAGCGCTAATCGCACCGAATCAAAACTCTCTACGAACTACCAGCTAACGCAATTACTCGAGCCGTATCGACTCCGCAATAAACTAATACCTAATGGCTCGTGCAGCTTCAGCTACAATCGCTCCGAGACTCTACGCAATTCAGTCGTAATGTGACGAAACTGTAGTCTTAGCTACACGCAATGACGGGCGGAGTACTTCTAACACGTTCGAATCGCGAGCGCACACACACGGACATGAGGAACGTCGCAAGGGAGGAAAGGGGCAGGAACTTACGACTGCTATAGGCCAGGTGAGCTCGACGACGCGACTCGTTCTCCAGCTCTCTCTCTCTTCTCTCCCGGACGGCTGCTTGAGCGGCTGCGACGACGCAGTCACGACGGATCGTCGATGCAGAGGCCTCTCAGCATCAATCTCGTCCATGGGGACAGCACACACACCAGCGAGGAACGAAGCGCTTCACTTCAGCGCACTTGAGCGAGTGCCGATCGTAGACCGGCCGGCGCGCTGTAACGCTCGTCTCCCTTCCGCAGCGAGCACTCCTCTGCTATAGACGGTGGCGACGGCAACCCTGGAGCCTGCCATGATAGCTGATTGAGAGAGTCCCGCAAGGTGACGGTGCGCCGAGTCGTCGATTTTGGCTCTACCCTGCTTCAGCTATAGCTTAGAGGAGATAGGAAGGGAGGGGCGGACTAGAAGGACTCGGCTTCTCAACAACAATAATACTGGAATGCGTGTGCGCGCATAAAATTCGCATTCTACACGGGCAACGCTATGTTTTTATGTGACGAGCAATCTGCCACGTCACAATACAAAATTCATTTTTTTTATTTTTTCATTTTTCAATGCTTACGTTTTTTTTTTATAATAACAGAACACCCTATAAAAGAAATTTTTTTTCTTTTAGGAAATATAGCTAGTTTAATTCTATTTCGAATGCTACCCATTCCCTTCGAATACATAGAGTTATTTTCGAGAAATTACGATTTGAAAAAAGGTTAAAAATATTTTAACCACAAATATCTCTTAAATCTGTGGACCAATCATTTTGCCCAAATAACTCGACCGAAAACTATACAAGATCCACCTCTACGAGGAATTTTGAAGGGATTAAGTCAATTTTTACTCCCGCAATGGTTAGACATACCAAACTCATTTTTTTCATTTTTCTATGTTTACGTTTTTATTAATAACAAAAGAACCGTGATAGCTAGAAAAATAATTTTTTTAGAAAATATAGGTATTTAAATTCGCTTTCGAATACCAACCATCCGATTCAGATGCATAGAGCTGTTTTCGAGAAATTTCGATTTGAAAAAAAGGTTAAAAAAATTTTAACCTCAAATATCTCATAAATTTATGGGCCGATCATGTAGCCCAAAGAACTTAGCCGAAATCTATCCAAAATCTACCTCTATAAGAAATTACAAAGCGATTAATCCAGGTTTACTCCATAAAACGTGCGACATAGAGAACACATTTTTTCCATTTTTTAATTTTTTTCTCAATAACTAACCAACAGAATGGATTAAAATTTTCACAAATTATAGCAATTTATATTCTGCATTATCGTGAATTTTCTCCAAAAAATTGACCGTTTCGTTTAGGAGTTATTAGCTTTTTAAAAAAAAACACGTTTTTGTTAATAACAAAAGAACCGTGATAGCTAGATAATCTGTTTTTTTTTTAAATTATAGGTTTTTTATGCTCTTTCGAATGCAACCCATCCGATTCAAAAATTTAAATCCGATCATTAAAAAAAATCAAAAATAAATTTTTCGAAAATCAAAAATTTGAAATAAAACAAAAACGAATCAGTAAATCATCAAAAATTATTTTCTTCCCGAATTCGGAATAAAAAAACAAAAAAATGAGAACCTGATTGTTAAAATCGACCGCGTAGATCCGGAGATAAAGCGGTACACACACACACACACACACACACACACACACACACACACACACACACACATACACACACACACACACACACACACACACATACACACACACACACACACACACACACACACACACACACACATCCATACAGACATTTTCTAAGATCATGTGAAACAAACTTCTAACACCTCTAATGATGTTTATAGAGAGTTTTAACGAAGTTGAAAATTTTACTATTACAAAGCTTCCTCTAGGAGGAAGTAAAACAAATTTTTTATAAAATCTTTTATATAACGTTGAAAAATGAAATCATTATTAAATTATATGTAAACCGTTGTTTTCCAATTTGTATATTTTATAGATTAACTATTAAATAATAGTATATTGCATATATTTCTGAATAGAAAAAAGTAATAAAAAAACATGCATTCACAAATTTATAGTGGATTAAGTTTAATTTTTGCTATTTTACGGAATTTTAGATTAGCGGGCGCAAAAATCCATTAGTGCCCGCTAACAGCGGGCGCTAAAAACCATAGCGCCCGGAGCGCCCAAGCCGGGGCCATTTTCTGTAAACTTAACTTAACGCTATTTTGGGCGATAAGCCCGAAAGTTGGTCTCTGATCATGCGCAGTAGCGATAAAAATCAATTTAACGCCATCGTTAAGCATATAGAATAGGGCCCCCGGGTGCTAATGGATTTTTGCGCTCGCCTCGGGCATGAATGGATTTTTTTGTTCAATCGGTCGCAAAAGAGTCACTTTAGGACCTTTTTTTAGGTCGGAAAACAACGAAAATCGTGCATGTGTTACAAAAAGTATTTTTACGTGATTCTACAATTTGTTATTATTTTACGTTAATTTCATATAAAATATCGTAAAATAATGTAAAAATGACATAAAATTAACGTAATATAATGAAACTAATCGGAAAATCACGTAAAATAACGGAAAACGGCGTACTTCTCGATTCTTACGTTAGTTTTGGTTAGTTTTCATTAAATATAAAATCACGTAAAATAACGGAAAACGGCCTACATTCTTACGTTAGTTTTGGTTAATATTACATAAAATATCATAAAATCAAGCAAAAATAACGTAAAATTAACGAATAATAACGTAAAAATATCTTAAAATATTGTAAAATTAACGTAAAATAAATTTTACGTTACTTTTATGATATTTTTCGATTACTTGAAGACATAATTTTACATAACATAGCATAACTTTTCCGATATTTCAAGATCTTTTTACGTTGGTTTTGATTAATTTTACATGAAATATCATAAAATCAAGTGTAACGCGTGCGCGAGTTAGGTAATTCGAGATTCGAATTACCTGCGCCGAGCAGGCATGCTCACTGGGGCCGCGAGCGCGCGAGCATTCTGACCGGATTAGAACGGTCTCACGACGCGTAATATGCCCGTCGCGTACCCGTGAAGCTGCGACGGCTTTATGCGAGTCACGGCAGCCATTTTCGTGTCTGCGTTCGCGCCGTATAGTTTTGTATCTATAGCTTTACCGCGAGTGAAGTGGAGGCGCGGACTAGCGTGCGAGTAAGGGAGAGAGAGAGAGCAATACTGCGCCGCTACAGGCAGCACGAGAGACAGCGAGCGAGGAGCCGGCAGCCAGCCCGCCGGCCTGCCGATCCGTTGCCAGCGAGTAGGAGCGAGAAAGGGAGATATAGAGCGCAACGACTGCGCGAGCGAGAGCGAGCGAGAGAGAGCCGAGTGCACCGGTTGCTCCTTCTTAACGTAAGTTTTCTACTCTCCTCTCGCGGGTTTATTGTAAAGGCTCGCACGGAAATCGCCCAGTGCAAGCTTTCTGTACCGTGTACGTGCGGCTGTGTTAGCCCGCCGTACTTTAACACCGCGCGCGAGAGTAGCAGCTTCGCCGCGCACTGTATCATACGCGCGATTGAATCTTAACTGTCGCGCGCAAACTAACTCACTGTTTTAATCAGCACATGCGTCGTGCTTGTACTTATTAGTGATTGGAATATACTGTGATATCTAGTTACTCGTCGCGTTGTTCATTACAACCTGTCCTTCTCCCGGATACCGCCGCCTCCGCGGGAAAACGACTCCGCCGGTCGTTTTCATATCTGAGCATAGCGACCGCGCGCTTTACTCTTTGAGCGCGCGCTTTTAACTCAGCGATCCAGTTAGTTGGAAAGCGAAGTTTGTGTGCGATCTTCGCGTTGTTTTCGGGATTCCAGGAGCAGATCCCCGGGCAAGTCATTTTAGTCTGACACCCGCGGCACCGTGTTCTAGGGCATCACTGGCCTGTGGCTTGTTGAGATTTTCCTCCACTAGCCATCCCGTTACAACTGGCGTCACAACATTTTGGGGGTGGTGAAGGACCCGCGGCGCGTACATGATTCGCAACGAAGCTTGGCGCGAAGAAGCTCAGCAGCGTAGCTGAGCGTAAGCTACAAAGAAAGGCTCTTCGTGCCGCAGCTCGTAGGCGCGTGTGTGCGTGTGCGTGACACAGCCGTGCTGTTGCGAGGGTGCGGTGGAGAGGTTAGGCAAGCGATAGCCAATAACCCTCGACCTAGATTGCCGACAAGGAGAGATCTTGATCGCGAAATTTTAGTACGTTGGATAATTGTTTTTAACATTTAATTTCTTTTAATAACAATTAGTTTTTTTTAAGGACAAAAATTTTTTTTAAGCGATAATTATTTTTTTTTTAATTAATTTTTTTCTCGACTCAGAAAATTTTTTTTTCTTTCGTTCTCTCGTCTTTCGGGTACGAATTATTTTTTTTGAAGAAAAATAAAATTTTTTTTCTTTGCTCATGCAGTTAGTGGAAAATCGGGAGAAAGTCGGCGAGCACTCTCGGAACAAAAAGTTGACTCGAACTTTAAAATTGTTTTTTAATTTGTTTAGGTGAAAATTGTATTTATTTTTTTTGTGTTTTTTGGTGATATTGTCCGTTTTGACACATATATATATATTTTTTTTTCACATATATTTATTTTAAAATTACAAGTGCGAGTAGTGGAGCGTAATTAATTACAAATCGTAATTACTTATAGAAATAGCTTTTATTTTTTTTAGAGCCACATACGGGAAATCCTCGTGCGTTATCGAGGTTAAGAGCAACCGCCGTAGCTCTTAGAAAATAACCCGGGTTCGCGTTAAAAAAGCTAGCTCACGGGTTGAAAAGGCAAACTCTCTCTGCCATCAATCCGGATACTACTCGCGCTAGTAAAGTAAGTTCGTGGGGAAGCGCACAGCCAATTGACACCATGGCCCGATCATCGCAGTTTGCGGAATCTGCGATACTCAATTGGGCGTATACACAGCCTGAAGAGCAAATTATCGAGGCCATGCAAGCCCTTGGTCTACAGCAGTCAGATTTGCAGTCAGTAAATATGCTGACAGCGATCAAGTGGCTTATGGGCGATTATAGTGCCGCCGATTTCGTGCCAGAGCCGGAGCTGTCGGAGCAGCAAGCGTTTGCTAAACGCGAGCAGTCCCGAAGGGCGTTCATCGACTTAACGTTGATGAACAAATCTGGGTCGCTATTGTGGATCCTAATACTGACCCAGACCACCCGTACCCTTTCATAACGCTCCTTGATGACCCGATAGTGATGCAGAAACTCTCGGAGTCTCAGAGGATGAACGGTCCACAACAAGCACATAATGCAGTGGTAGAGCCAGCGGAAGAGGCAAACGGCCAGGAGGGTTCCGGGACAGAGATATTGAGCTCTGCAGCACCCACCGGGACATCTCCAGCCGAAGCCGAGGGACAGCTTCAACAGCAACAGCTCCAACAGCAACAACTGCAGCAGCAGCAAATGCAGCAGCAGCAACTGCAGCAGCAGCAAATACAGCAACAGCAGATGGAGCAGCAGCGACGGCAGCAACAGCAACAATAGCAGGAGCAGCAGCAGCGGCAGCAAGTGCTCCTGGAAGAGCAGCGCAGGCAACGACAATACCAGCGCAACTACGAAGAAGAGTCGTTGTTAGCACGAAATGGGCAGCAAGGGTGTTGGCAGCAATCACGAAATACGCCACAGCCGCAAAACTTGGAGTGGCCGCGACAACGTGAGTCGCGAACCGCTGGGATAGCAGTTGGAGACAATGTATTACCGGAGCAGCTACTGGCGGTGATCAAAACACTCGTCGAAGAGGTTGAAGAGCTTAAAGGGAATGTACGAATATTTCAAGGAGCTCGACATCCAACTTCAAGTACGCACTTAGAGGGAGTTCAACCCCCAAGCACGGGCCGTAGACGAGGATCACCGCATGTGAACTTCCAAGACACGTTCACGTATTCGGAGTTTAACAGCAGCAGCCTGAGTCTCCAGTCCCCAACAGAGGCTGGGACGAATAATACCAGAAATTCTTCCCAGCGCCAGACTAGGAATGGTGCGACCCAGGACCCGTCTGACACGCATATGTATTTCCCTCAGCAGACGAACCGTGATGTGTGCCAGATAGTGTGAAAATGGCACATCAGGTTCTCAGAGTCCTCAAAGGAGCAGAGCGTCGAGTTATTCCTCACAAGAATAGAGGAATGCAGAACTCTAGCTAATCTGACACAGGACGAGGTGCTTTCGTCGTTGTCAGAGCTCCTAACTGGTGTAGCAGCCACCTGGTACCGGAGTAACCGCCACACATGGCAATCGTGACCAGATTTCGTAGAGGCCATAACGCACATGTATGGCGGGGAGAGGGGATATTAGCAGCGCGTCATGGCGGAAATAAACGCGAGGACTCAAGGCAGAAATGAACTTACGCGTGATTACATAGTAAATCTACAAGCCATGATCCTAAAGTTGGTTCCGATGCGTAGCATCGCTCAACAGTTGGACATGTTGCACCGGAACATGCTGCCAGAACTGCAAAAGATGGTAATGCGAAATCAAATTACGGATTACCGAGGGCTCCTGGACCTGGCCCGGGAAGCCGAATTAGCGCTCGTGGCAGATAAGGTGTATCACTCGCCACCACCTCTCGAGCGCACGTACATGCCAGAATTTGCTTACGTGCCGACTGAGCCGCCCACGGATCAGCGGAAAAAGCAGAATCCAAGCGTGGCGGCGATGGGGAACCAACAGCACGAGCCTCGAGAGATCCTCGAGGCTATGTTCCATCGGGTCATGGCCGAATGCTTATCGGCCTTGACAAAGAAAAGCACCGACGAGAACAAGGGGCAAAAGCCTATCTCGCCGCCAACCAGAAAACCTAAGAAGAAGGGTAACTGGGAAAATAAGCGGCGGGAGGGCGGGCAAATTACGAACCAGCCTAGTGGGGGTAGTAGCTCGACCCACCAGGCTAGGCCGCAAAGTCCAAGAAATAATGGACCTCCACAAAGGCCAAAGCACCGAAGAGAACCCGGATATGAGCAGAAGGGAGGCAACAAGCCCAATGCTGCCGGAAGCCAACAGGGAAACGGCCAGGGGGGCAGGTAAATACGACCACATACCCGCCCCCAGCTCTCTCACCAGAGACCGAGGGTAACTCGGTCCAATTGTCTGGAGTGGAGAGCGAAGAAGTGCCCGTGATTCAATCGAATGAAGTCAACCAAGAAACTTGCTCGCGATGGTGGCTTCAAGTAGGTGTAGCCGATTACAGGTTGCGAGCACTCTTCGATACAGGAGCTTCATGGACTGGGATGAATTCCATCGGCCTACAGCTCGCTACGGCTTGTGGAAAAGGGTTAATCCCAGCCAGCGGCCTAACGGCACGGGTGGCAAACGGGCAAAGCATAGCAGTGGTTGGCTATGTGTATCTGCCCATTATCGCGGCAGGAGTGTGCAAAGAAGTGCGCGTCGCAATAATGCCAGATCTAGATACGGAGTGCTACTTGGGGGTAAACTTCATTAAGAAGTTTAGCGCTGTCTTAGACCCCACAGATAGCACGCTGCATCTCAAGGATGACGATGCAAGCGTAAAGTTAGAAGTAGCCGCCATAACCGCAAACAGCACCGTGTCCGTATCAGCTATAGGGTTGGCGGACCCAACTGAAGAACAGCGCAAAGAGGTAGAAGCTTTAGTAGCTCAGCTGATCGGTAGCAGCCTGGCACCACTAGGGTGTACTTCGTGGATCGAGCGTGCAATAGACGTCGGATCTACAAGACCCATTAAACAGAAGTACTACCCTGTATCTCAGAAACTCGAGGAAGAGATGCACAAACAGGTGGAGGAAATGCTAGTCGCGGGAATAATAGAACCCTCGGCAAGTGGCTGGTCAAGTCCAGTGGTAATGGTACGCAAGTCAAACGAGAAGTTCCGTTTCTGCGTGGACTTCAGAAAAGTGAACGCAGCGTCAAGGACAGACGCGTACCCGTTACCATACATGGAAAGTATCTTGCGCAAACTGCAGAAAGCGCGATACATCTCCATGTTGGATTTAAGCAGTGCGTACCACCAGATACCACTTAGTCCGGAGTCCAAAGAGACTACGGCCTTCACCGTGCCAGGCAAAGGGCTTTTCCAATTTACGAGAATGCCCTACGGTCTTTCGTATGCCGGAGCGTCCTTCCAGAGGCTAATTGACAAAGTCATCGGCCCCGAACTCGAACCTTTTGCTTACTCGTATCTTGACGATACAATAATAGTCATAGAGACATTCGAGGAGCATAAAGTGGTTCTAGAAAGAGTTCTGGACAGGATACAGGACGCGGGCCTCACAATAAATCGCGAGAAGAGCGTCTTCTGTCGCGATGAGGTCCAATATCTCGGGGTCGTAGTAAATAGAGATGGTTTTAAGCCAGACCCCGAGAAAATAAAGCCCATCATGGAATATCCGGTACCGAAAAACCTCCGTCAGCTGAGACGCTTCTTAGGAATGGCCTCGTGGTATAGAAAGTTTTTATCGAACTTCGCCACAATTTCTGAACCACTTACAGAATTAACGAAAAAGGATCGGAAATATGAGTGGTCAACGGCACAAGCAGAGGCCTTCCAAAAGCTAAAAGCGCTAGTAGCTTCTGCATCGATTCTACACAGACCGGTATCTAACGCGCAGTTCGTGGTACAAACTGACGCGAGCGATACAGGTCTGAGAGCGGTGCTATACCAAATAATTCACGGCGAGGGAAGAGTCCTAGAGTTCGCGAGTCGAACTCTGAGCGCAGCCGAGAGGAATTATAGAGTGACGAAACGAGAAGGCCTAGCAATTCTCTGGGCAATTAAAAAGTTCCGTCCGTATATAGAGGCCTACGACTTCAAGGTTATCACGGACCATAGCAGCTTGAAGTGGCTCCGTGATCTCCAAAACCCGACCGGCAGGTTAGCTAGGTGGGCTTTGGTTCTGCAGAACCATAGTTCCACGGTTGAACATCGAAAGGGCTCGTTGAACAATGACCCAGATGCCCTTTCAAGGATGTTCGAGGAAGAAGAGCAGCGGTCGCCGCGTTAGAGCTCGAGCGCGATACAAATGACTACTGGTACCTCAAGATCGTGAAAGAGGTTCAACAGAAGCCGCGAGTCTTCCCCACGTTCAAGCTGGTGGGGGGGGAGACTGTACAAGTACAACCTTAATGAAGTCATAGACGAATCTTTCGGCGACGACGATGCATGGAAGTTAGCAGTCCCTCACGAAAAGCGACGCGAAGTACTGAGAGAATGCCATGATTTTCCAACTGCTGGGCACTTGGGCCACGACAAAACTCTAGAGAGAGTAAGGCGGAAGTATTATTGGCCACACATGTCCCGAGATGTGGCCAGATACGTGAACCAGTGTCAAATTTGCCAGCAGTGCAGAGTCGAACAGCGCACTTCAGCAGGATTCATGGGACGTCGCATTACAGAACGTCCATGGCAAATCGTGGCCAGCGACATTATGGGACCCCTCCCTAAAACCAAGAACGGCCACGAATACATTCTCATCTTCCAGGACCTGTTCACACGCTGGATCGAAGTAATTCCGATAAAAAGGGCAGATGGCAAATCGGTGATAGAAGGGCTCAACGAACGAGTGTGTCTGCGGTTCGGAGTCCCCTAGGTGTTTCTCTCCGATAATGAGACTGAATTTAAGAATGCACCCTTAGAGGCATTCTTAAAGGAGAGAAACGTGCATCACACGTTTACACCACCATATCACCCTCAAGCCAATCCCGTCGAGCGTGCGAACCGAGCGGTGAAGACCATGATCACGTCTTACGCTGAGGAGAATCATCGGTCCTGGGATGAGCATCTGAACGAGCTGGCGTTTGCATATAATACGGCAGAACACAGCTCTACCAAGATAAGTGCTGCCATGCTCATTTACGGCCAACAGCCTGACCCGCCGTAGACACTAAGGCGAGAGGAAGACAGGTTAGCCGAAGACCAAGGGCAGCAAGAGGCGATAAATAATTGGCTGGCGCGCATGGACAAGCTCCGCAAATTGCACGTTCGGGCGGCGGCCGACGCGCAAGCGGAGCAGGCGAGACAAGCCAAATATTATGACGCTCATCGTCGAACTCCAGAATTCTGTCTAGGCGATCGTGTATGGAGAGGGAATAAGGTACTATCCTCAGCAGCTGTGGGGATTTCTGCAAATTAGCCCCGAGAACACCTATGAGATCCAACGTGAGGATGGTCGAACGATCAGTCCCGTCCATGCGCAGCAACTCAAGCGATACGTCTCCGCAGAAGAGCCCAAGAACTACTTGGGCAAAAGTAGTCAAGAAGTAGCCCAGTCCCTACCACCGAGGGACTCTTCAGCCGAACGTAACGTGCCAGCGGGCAACAGAGTTAACCAGGGGAATGCACAGCCCCGAGCGACGGCTAAGAGGCGCGGCCCACCTCGTAAGACTGCGCTATTAGTTAGGCCAGGAAAGCGTGCAAGCGACGGCCGACCTACACGTGTGGTCGGTCCAACAGAGTCCAAGCGAGGTCCGGAAAGGCCAAAGGGCTCGAAGAAGCAGTCTGCACCTGCTGTTGTCGGGCCAATAAGCCCCCGTCGAACCCGATCGTCCAAAAAGCGCTAACTGTGCCGTCCAAGAATTATGCCGTCCGTACCCGTGTTCGTCCTTGTTTTCCGATCCTCATACTCACCTCTTTCCGGGATCAATTTTCCTGTTGCAGGACGTACCAGGCCTGACTCCAGAGGTAGCGGAGACGGCGAAGCGGGTGATCGCTGGATTAATCCAGTGTCAACCTGACCCCGCCGTCATCGACTTCCTGCAGCAGATGGTGGAGGGGATAGATGCAGTGATGCTGAAACCTCCACCAGTGGAAGAACCCTCCACCCTAGTGATTGAGGAGATAGAGGCACCGGAGCCCAGAAGGGGACCTTCAAGGCCGGCCGACACAGGCGCCGGTTCGTCCCCGCTCCGGCGACCTCATCCCCCAAAGGAGCAGCGGGAGGAGAGCGGGACCCGGCCTCAAGAAGAGGCACCAGCCGAGCCGACTGGTGCCGGCCGAGTCCCCGAAGAGGAGGCGGCCCGAGCCCATCATGGTGCGCCGGAAGTTGACACCGGCGCGGCTCGGGCCGCAAAAGTAAAAAAAGGAAGATGCTCCGACCCAGGCCCCAAATGGAGCACCAACCGATGAAGTCGGCAACGTCGCGCTTACACTCGGTCACTCACTAAAGCAAAGTCTCTGCCTTCAACTTAGAACTGGTCGAAAGTAACTAGATCTAGTTATTATTTCCCGTTTCCGAACTCCGGGGGCCCATCACTGACCCTCACTCTCTGCGCGTTCTCTCGACCCGACAATGATAGTGTGTTTGTATGTATGTCTTGCTGATCATCCTCGACGCTGGCAATAACAACCGAACAGCGCTCACGAAACAAGTATTCGCGTTCTGCCGGCGCCGAGCAAGCAGTTACATGTGACTCTGTCACGATATTAGAAAATAACGCAAAAGTAACATAAAAACTATTTTTAATTAAATTGTCGATATGCATCGTTTTCGGTGCGCAAAGTTGTATTTACACATACTATGCGTAAAATTCAATTTTACACACTCAAACGATACGACGACATGCTTTCTTCATACTATAAAATAGTAATTTACATCATAGGGCGTAAGATGTTCACTTTACACCCGGCGGAAATAAAGTAGCTCTTTGGGAGTAAAGTCACTCTTTACACCCGGGCGGAGTAAAGTCGCTCTTTACGCTCACAAACATACGACACGGCGGCGGCGGCGACAGTGGCGAAATATTTTTATAGTATAGAGATATATCTCTATATTATATAGGTGTAAGGCTCAAAATGGGTATCTACCCTCTCCACCCTCTCCGCCCCTCCACCCCCTCCACTATTCCCACTCCCCTCCGCCCCCCTCAACTTCCCCACAACTTTTTACCGTGAAATTCTTTCAAATTTTACGTTATTTTGAAGGGTGTCTGCACCTCTACCGCCCCTCCAACCCCATCCCCTTCCGCCCCCTCCACTCCCTTCACAACCCCCTCCACGTCCCCTCCACCGACCCTCCACCTATCTCTCCATACCTAATCCATTCCTCATATTATGCTAAAAGTTTTATATAGTGTGTTTCTAGATTCGCTGGTAATGAATCAGAAATCAGATTTTGAGAATTCAAAATGGCGGATCGATGATAACGGCCAAATATTGAAATATTACTGGATCTTGCTGAAAAATGTATGTACGGATTCCATGATTACGAATCCGAACTCAGATTTTCAGAATTCAAAATGGCGAGCCAGGATGGCGGCCAAAAATTGAAATGATTCGCTGATTACGAATCTGAAATCAGATTTTGAAAATCCTAAATAGTGGAACTAAGATGGCGGCCAAAAATTGAAATTTTACCGGAGTTTGCTAAAAATTGTATATTGCGGGTTTCTGGATTCGCTGATTAGGAATCTGAACTCAGGTTTTGAGAATTCAAAATGGCGGATCGATGGTAGCGGCCAAATATTGAAATATTACTGGATCTGGCTGAAAAATGTATGTACGGGATTTCGGGATTCGATGATTACGAATCTGAACTCAGATTTTGAAAATTCAAAATGGCGGAGCCAAGATGGCGGTCAAAAATTGAAATTTTACCGGAGTTTGCTAAAAATTGAATATAGTGGGTTTTTGGAGTCGCTTATTACGAATCCGAACTCAGATTTTCAGAATTCAAAATGGCGGATCCAAAATGGTGGCCATATATTCAAATATTACTGGAATTTACTGAAAATTGTATATACAGAATTTCTGGATTAGCTGGTAATGAGTCTGAACTGAGATTTTGAAAATACAAAATAGCGGACCATAGATGTCAGCCAAAAATTGAAATTTTTCCGGGGTTTGCTAAAAATTGTATATTGCGGCTTTCCGGATTCGCTGATTAGGAATCTGAAATCAGATATTGTAAGTATAAAATGGCGGCCAAAAATTAACATATATTTCTGGATTTTGCTGAAAATTGTATATATGCGGTATCTTGGATGAGCTGATTACGAATCTCAACTCATATTTTGCCAAATCAAAATGGCGGCCAAATATTGAAATATAACTGAATTTTGTAACTGTATATGGGGGATTTCTGGATTCACATGATGACGAATCTGAACTCGGATTTTGAAAGTTAAAATTGGCGTACCCAAGACGGCGACCAAAAATGAAATATTACTAGATTATGCTAAAAATTTTATATAGTTTGTTTCCGGATTCGCTGGTAATAAATCAGAACTCAGATTTTGAAAATTCAAAATGGCGGACCCAAAATGACGATCAAAAATTGAAATTTTACCGGATTTTACTAAAAATTGAATATAGTGGGTTTTTGGAGTCGCATATTACGAATCTGAACTCAGATATTGAGAATTCAAAATAGCGGGTCTAAAATGTTGGCCATATATTCAAATGTTACTGGAATTTGCTGAAAATCGTATATACGAAATTTCTGGATTCGCTGATTACGAATCTGAATTCAGATATGAAAATTCAAAATGGCGGACCCAAGATGGCGGCCAAAAATTTATAGTTTACCGGATTTTGTTAAAAAATGTACGTAGTAGTACCCTCCTGCTCGCTCCGCTCACCAATATAAGTTGGTGAACTATTTAAATGTATACATTAAATGTAATCTAGAATATAATATGTTAAATTTACTGTAGATTTCTATTTTTTCAATGAAATTATACTTTTCAATTGAACGTGTACTTTAATACAGTAGTCTATAATACCTAAAGAAGAGTACATTACTATTAAAGCTAAACTTTTTAAGACGTGGTAAACAAAACGTATCTAGTAATAAAAATGTAGATAAAGTATCGTACTTTGGTAAAATGAGTTATATTTGGAAGTTTTGCTCAGCTGTGTTTTGGCAAGAAGAACGAAATAAATCACATTATTGTCATAGTGGAATAGTAAAATTATTTCCTCTTAGTAAATATGACGATAATCTAAAGAATCTGTTATTAAGCAACAATTATTTTAGGAATTTGATTAGATATTATAACAATCTATTTTGTTTTGCAACTTTCGGCGCAAATGTTGAACATCAACAACAAAAAGCCATTTATAGTTTAAAAATTTAAGGTCAGGTTTGTCACATTACTCCTAATACAATAATTTCACCAAATAATGAGGAACCTATTTGTGGTCAATTATATATTTATGACGATATTACTTCTATAGAAAAAAGACTTAAGGCAAATAAAAAAACAACTCAAACTCATTTAGAAATATTAAGAAATATTTTAAATAAAAATCCGTATGCTAAAAACTTTAAATGTTTACATCAATTATCAGATTTACAAAATTTATCAAATTATAAATTATTTTGCTTCCTCATAGAGGAAGCTATTTGTAATAGTGA
This sequence comes from Torymus aiolomorphi, assembly GCA_036365515.1. Lineage (NCBI taxonomy): Eukaryota > Metazoa > Arthropoda > Insecta > Hymenoptera > Torymidae > Torymus > Torymus aiolomorphi. The sequence continues at coordinate 168,450,483 of CM070875.1, read as the reverse complement.
AATTTTAATTTTCTTAAATTGCTCTAGAAACATGAATAAAGGTGTTAAAAGTTTGTGTCACATGATTTTAGAAAATGTCTGTATGGATGTGTGTGTGTGTGTGTGTGTGTGTGTGTGTGTGTGTGTGTGTATGTGTGTGTGTGTGTGTGTGTGTGTGTGTGTGTGTGTGAGTATGTATGTATGTATGTATGTATGTATACCGCTTTATTTTCGGATCTACGCGATCGATTTTAACCGGACGGGTCTCATTTTTTTGTTTTTTGATTCCGAATTCGGAAAAAAAATAATTTTGTACGACTAACTGATTCGTTTTGTTTTTTGTCGAATTTTTCATTTTCGAAAAATTTATTTTTGATTTTTTTGAATGATTGGATTTAAATGTTATAATCGGATGGGTAGCGTTCGAACGAGCATAAAAAACCCTATATTTAAAAAAAAAAAAATTTCTCTAGCTATCACGGTTTTGCTTCCTCCTAGAGGAAGCTTTGTGATAGTAATTTTTTGAGTTGTTGTAAAAACATGTTATAATTGATATTCGAGGCGTTAGGAACCAAAATACATGATTTTTGAAAATGTCTGTATGGATGTATGTGTGTGTGTGTGTGTGTGTGTGTGTGTGTGTGTGTGTGTGTGTGTATACGCCTGTATCTCAGCTTCTACTCGATCGATTTTAACCGGATAGATCTCATTCTTTTTGTTTTTTTTGTGTGATGGCGGGTCAAAAATCCGTTTTTTGATTTGGCCGATACGTTTTTGTTTTATTTCGAATTTTCGATTATCTCAAAATTGTTTTTGGCTTTTTTTCAATGTTAGAATCGAGATATTTAAATCTAATGGGTAGCATTCGAAACAGCGTAAAAAAACCTATAATTAAAAAAAAAAATTTCTCTAGCTATCCCGGTTCTCTTGTTATTGACAAAAACGTGTTTTTTTTTTAAAAGCTTATGACTCCGAAACTAAACGGTCAATTTTTTTGAGAAAAATCACGATAATGCAGAATATAAATAGCTATAAGCTCTAAAAATTTGAATCCATTTTTTTGGTTAGTTTTTGAGAAAAAAATTGAAAAATGAAAAAAACGAGTTTTCTATGTCCAACGATTACGGAAGTAAAATTGACTTAATCGCTTTAAAATTTCTTGTAGAGGTAGATTTTGTACAGTTCTCGGTCGAGTTCTTTGGGCAAAATGATTGGTCTAGAAATTTCAGAGATATTTGAGGTTAAAGTTTTTTTAACCTTTTTTTCAAATCGTAATTTCTTGAGAACGGTTCTATGTATCTGGATCGGATGGGTAGCATTCGAAAGAGAATTAAAATATTTATATTTGGAAAAAAAATTTTATGTTTAGCTATCACAGTTCTTTTGTTATGAACAAAAACAAAAACGTGTTTTTTTCAAAAAAGCTTATAACTCCTTAATCCTATCTCCTATCTTCAAAAATGATGGATTAGTTATGATATCAATTTATTAGTGGTTTGGTTGATGGGTGTAACGGTTTGCTAGGTCACAAAAACAAAAGTGGTGTAGTTTCGATAAAATCACAGCGCTCACCGCGCGCTTCGAGAATACTAGTGATGTTATATATGTATATATGTATATATTATGTTTAACCTGGAAAATTCATGGCGGTTGATATAAATAAGTAAAAGAATGAATAAATTTGAAAATTAATACCTTTTAATCTTCAAAATAAATTTAATTATAATTATGGCATAATTTGTTGCAAAAATTATAAATTTTGTTATTAAAAATTAATTAAAGGAATCACAAAATTAAGTTTGAGGAAGCAACGGGCTAATGAATTGGCAGCGGTTTTTTGTTATTAACAAAAACGTGTTTTTTTTTAAATGCTTATAACTCCCAAACTAAATGGTCAATTTTTTTGAGAAAAATCATGATAATGGAGATTATGAATAGCTATAATCTGTATAAAATTGAATCCATTCTGTTGGTTAGTTTTTGAGAAAAAAATTAAAAAATGAAAAAAACGTGTTTTAGGTGGCGACAATTTACGGGAGTAAAATTGTGTTAATCGCTTCAAAATTCCTTGCAGAGGTAGATTTTTGCTTGCCACCTGCACCTTACTTTGGGACAGAAGATTGGTCCATAAATTTCAGAGATATTTGAGGTTAAAAATTTTTTGACATTTTTTTAAAATCGTAATTTCTCGAGAACGGCTGTATGTATCAGAATGGGATATGTAGCATTTAAAAAAGAATTAAAATACCTATATTTTCTAAGAAAAAAAAGTTTCTAGCTATCACGGTTCTTTGGTTATTAACAAAAAAGTAAAACATGAAAAATGAAAAAAATGAGTTTTGTATATCCAACGATTCCGGAGGGAAAATTATCGTAATTTCTTCAAAATTCCTTGTGGAGGTAGATTTTGGATAGCTCTTGGTCGAGTTCTTTGGGCAAAATAATTGGTCCATAAATTTCAGAGATATTTGAGGTTAAAATTTTTTAAACTTTTTTTTAAATCGTAATTTCTCGAGAACGGTTCTATGAATCAGCTACAGATTTCTAGACAATTTTGTATGTGATATAGATATTATGTATGTAAATTTTCATCAAGATCATACGATTACTTTTTGATATTCAAAATTTTCCTATTTTACAAAGTTATTTTATTTGTCGCCTGTTAACTAGAGAAAACTTGTTTTAATTTTTTTTAAATTTGGCGGAGATGTAGAGTGTATATTATTTATTATATGCGTTTTTAGAGTAAAAGAATTCGTTAATGAATTTCAGAGATATTCGAGGTTAAAACTGATTTAGCCTTCTTTTCAAATCGTAATTTTTTGGATATATTTATACTAGAAAATGGAAATAACACGTGCTATGCGTGCGTGTTGTTCACTTGCTTTTGTTTTTTATTGAGGGTAATTTACAGCGCGATCAAGTTTTAACCACTTATTATACTCATTGAAGAATATATTTGGTTGAAATTTCAAAAGATTATCTTTATTTGTTTTTTAAAAAAACAATGTTTTATAAAAAAGTAGGAGTTTTGTTGTCACGCGATAACAATATTAAGAAACTCAACCAATAGTCCTAAAATTTGGGAGAGATATATTTTTTTTATATCTTCAAACTGAATTCGTTGCCCAATAAAATCGAACTATTACGACGACAGATATTTGAGGTTTAAAATAAAACTAATTGAACATGTGATAGTATTTTGAAAAAATTGATTTATAAAAATATCGGGTTGTCGCACGAGAATAAGAGTAACAAGAATGAATTTTCGAAAAATATATATTAATTTATTACGAATATTCATAAAGAAAATTGGGTATGATACAATTAATTATTGTTATAAAAAATTAAAAAAAAAAATGAATAAATACATTATTTTGAGGAAGCTAAGTGCCAATGTAGTGGCAGCGGTTTTTTGTTCGTAAAACAAATAAACAACAACATCGTTATAACAAACTCTTAACAGACGAGTGTGGAGCAATAATTTTATCTAAATCAGGTATTCCCGATGATTATAACCTTTCTATTTATCCAAAACAAAAGAATAATGAAACTAGAAAGGTATTCTTAAATAATCTATCTCACCATATCGATCCCATGGTTTTTCAATTATTATTTCCATTTAGAGATTTAGGTTGGAGCATTGGTTATGATAAAAAACCAATAGTTGTAAACAAATTGATTATAATCTTAGAAAAATATAAAGTAGAAAGTTGGAAAACATTACTGAAAATTCAAAAATTAAAAATTCAAATGATCTTACTACTTTAGAATATTATTCGTATAGATTATCATATAGACCAGAAATTATAAATTTTTCGCCGTTGCTATTCGCAGGAAGGCTAACGCAACAGTATTTCTTACGAGCTCTCATTATGGTAGAAAGCAGTAGGATGAATTTTTTTAGAAATCGCCGGAAAAAACTCCGAATTGAATGTTATCAAGGTTTATATGACCATGTCTTTAATTCAGGTTCAAATATTTCTCAAAATTTTGAAAAAAAAAGAAAGATTAGGAAATCTTTTTATTTTACCAGCAACATATACGTAGTCCTAGGTAAATGCAACAACATTATCAGGATGATATGGCAATAGTAAGAGCCAAAACAAGACCTGACTTATTGATTACTGTCACATGCAGTCCTAAATGGAAAGAATTGAAAGAAGTTTTAAAAATTTTCGAACAGGAACTTCTCCCAATGATATTCCTAATATTATAGTTAGATTGTTTTACACAAAATTTTAATCACTTTTAGAGGATATTGAGGTAAATCAAGTTTTTGGAAATAATTGCTTATGTATATACAATTGAATTTCAAAAACGAGGTTTATCACATACTCATCTAGTAGTTACGTTAAATCCGAAACATAAAATGATGTCTCCCCAAATGATTGATAAATATATTTCTGCAGAAATTCCAAATGATGATGAAGAGTTACAAAAATTAGTAATCAAACATATGTTGCATGGAACTCATACTAATCAACCACCTTGTTTTATTAAAGATCAACCTATTGCAAAAAAAAATTCCTAAACAGTTTCGCAATACATCAATTTTGAAAACAAATGGTTATCCAGAATTTCAGAGAAGATAATTCTTGTGATAATCACACATATAGAACTAAAGGTATCAAAATTATTTCTGTTGATAATAGAATGGTAGTTCTATATAACAGTTTTCTTCTAAAAAAATATAAATGTCATATTATTGTGGAATATTGTGCATCAATTCATAGTATTAAACATATATTTGGCTATATCGATAAAGGTGGCGATAGAGCATTATGTAAAATGCAAAAAGTAAACAAAGAAAATGATTACCAAAATCCTATAGTATATGATGAAATTTCACAATTCATAGATGGTAGATATCTAAGTCCGATGGAAGCCGCATGGCGTTTACAAGAATTTCCTTTATACGGCAGAAGCCATACCGTTATGCGGTTAGCTGTACGCACAGAGCATCAGAAAAAAATTATTTTTGAAGAGAATAAAGTATCTAAAGCTTTGTGCAATACACTAATTACTTTAAAGGTATGATTTAAATTAAATAAAACAAATAAAACTGCTAGAAATATTAAATATGTTGAAATACCTCGGTATTATATTTTTAAATCTAAATCATGGAAAAAAGACAACGATCTCAAAAATTTGAAGCTATTGGTCGACTAAATATCGTATCGCCAAAAGATAATGAGAGATTTTGCTCAAATTATTACTAAATCATGTAAAAGGTGCTATTTCATTTGAAGATTTACGAACTTTAAATACTATAACATATGAAACTTACAAAGAGGCAGCACTTGCTATGGATCTTATAGAAGATGATTCACAAATTTAATTATTTTTGAAGAAGCTACTAATGTAATGCTTCCATTTCAATTACGTAAATTTTTTGCATTGTTCATTCTAGCACAAAACATTCAAGGTAATTTGTTTGAGAAAAATTCAAACATTTTTTTTCTGAGGATTTCAAAGCTAATGAAGAAAATAGTGCTGTATCGCATATTCAAAGTATATTGCAAACTGAAGACAAAAGTTGTAAAGATTTCAGTTTACCTGAGCAACAGTAATTGATAGTACTGAAAAATATTCTAAAAATATAGCACATGGTAAGATTATTTTTGATATTTTGTTTAATCAGTTAACTAATTATCAAAAATCAATTTTCAATGAAATAGTAAACAGTGAAGATTAAATTTATTTTATTGATAGTTCTGGAAGTTCAGGTAAATCTTTCTAATACAAAACATTAATATATTATTTTATATCTTTGAACAAAAAACTTTATCTATGGCTTGGACTGGAATCGCTTCTATTTTATTATCTAAAGGAATGACAAGTCATCGTACTTTTAGACTTCTTTTAGATTTAAACAGTATCGAAACTGCGTTTTTAAAATTCGAATCGGATACAAAAAAATTGAAAGAAATATTATTATTTGGGACGAAGCATCAATGATTCCAAAAAAGGATTTAGAAATAGTAGATCAAACTCTAAGAGATGTATTTTACAATGATGTTCCGTTTGGTGGAAAACTGATCATATTAGGAGGTGATTTTCGGCAAATTCTTCCAGTTATGAAAAGTGGCCACAAAAATAGTAATAATAAATGCATTAAAAAACTTAATGCATTTATTTAACTCAGTTAAAAAACTTTTTTTTACATTATTCCTATTTAACCTAACTTGCTTGGTGTAGTTCTGTGTTAGTGTGTGTGTGTGTGTGTGTATTCTTTACATTGCTCAATTTTACATGTGTATATATGTATATGCGCATGTTTGTTTATGTTGTGTGCTTCTCCTACTTTATGCCTGGTGTATTCTCTCTGTGTGCGTGTCAGCGTACTTGTTCGCCTCTTCTTTCTATCCTATCCTATATAGCTTATTTCATTTATTCAATATCTTCTTCCTCTTCTTCTTCTTCTTTTTTCTTCTGTTTTTCCTCGTCTCTTCTCTGACTTTCTTCTGTTAACTGTCTTTTCTCCTCTACTGCCATCTTTCCCGTCTCTCTGCTCTACTTTTCCATCCTTTAATTCTACTTCTTTCAATTTCTCACCTGTTCTCATACTCCTCTCTTTTTCCTCTCTTTTCTCTTTTTTGTTTCTGATTTCTTTTACTCTTTTGTCTTCTTCTTCCGTCCTCATTTTCTCTCTCTTGTCCCACATGTTCCATCTCTCCTGACTGCTCAGTACTTCATCCGGCATGTATACGCCTTCTGTGGCAATTATCTCTCTTTTGGACCACAAGTAGTCCCTTGTCCATTTATCCTTCAAAATTAGCCACTTTATGCCTACCGCAGCTTGTCCATCCACCTTTAATAGTATATTGCGACACAAGGCCAGGAAGTTGGATTTCTGGCAAAGTGTCGTATACTATTTTTCTTCATCCCCGGCCGAAAGTACGCCTATATAGTTTTGATATTAATTAATAAAATATCGTTGTTAGCTGCTAACTACGGCTCGGCCATATGTATAAAAGGCCTGCTTCAGCGCCACTTTACATATCGCGGAGCGTAAGGCTCGACTTCTGCTTTTTTTGCTGGTCGGGGCGGGCATCAAAAACACTAGCAAAAGATGCTTAAAAAAGATGATGGACCAAAAATATGTACATACTTAATTGATACTCATTTCAACTACACAACCTCTCAATGGTTCCTCTGTTTGTCTTTTTCTATCCCATAAGAGCGATACATTATAGAATGAGAGTCAAAAAACTTTTACATATAAGTATGTTAAGTCCGAAAAATAAGTGGAAATAAATAGTAATTGGTTTTATGTAGGTTTATTATATAAAATACAATAATTTATTACTAATACAATCTGCTGGCTTCTGGTAGATCGATGCGTTGTAATTCCAATTATAATTCTTTTCTATAACACTTGCTTTTATAAATTTACTATAAATAACTTATACGATCTGCTTACTAGACGAGTAAGGCTTACGATTACAATTTCAATAACTTATAAAATCTGCTTACTAGATGTGTAAGGCTTACGGTTTCAACTTCTCGATGTCGTAGAGGTACACGGAGTTCGCCAGGTTTCTTGTACGCTGTGACTGACTTGCGTGATGCATTTCGCAGTTTTATTATGCGGTTTAATTGGGTTATAGATGATAAATTGAGATCATCTTTATTAAGAAATTTTCGGTTGCGGCTTATACGCGTAGCATTTAAGTGGTAGCATTGTGAAATGCTGATTTGTTAAAAATTTGCACGCCACTGTCTCTCTACGTCACACGGTCTACGGTACGATGCCTGAGCAAAATGCTGCGTTGCATTCTCGCGTTTATATGTCAGGAAATATCTGATGTGAATAAACTTTCAGAATGAAATTCTAAATCTATAATACGTCTCCGGACGTAACAAGTATATAGCTACACCATGTTTTGAAACTCAAAATGTAAACATCATGTCTATATATGTATAGAAGCTTTTTGACAGCGTGTATGCGATATAAGAACATATTAATTATCAGAGTTATAAATATATTGTTCAATATATTAATAATAACATAAAATTAATTTAATACGCCTATATCTTTTCAAATTTCCGATTTTACAAATCATTTTCTTGTCATCATATTTGGAAGGGTTAGCATAGTTTAGGTTACAACACGTGCGCTGTCGCGGACGTTGCCACGCAACGATCAACAAAGAGCGGCCACAAATGTCGCTCTTCCCGGCGCGAAATCGAGCCGGGAAGACCGTACTTTCGGCTACGAGATGAAGAAAAACCTTCTTCGATTCCCATTTTTACTCTCCTATTTTCCTGTACATGAATTCAGCGAGCTTCGTCTTCTCATTCCATTTCCAGCCTCTTTTATCAATAAAGTCCTTTCCTTCTGCACCTCCTGTATGGTCCACGCTTCTTTATTCTTCTTTATCTTCTCCGTCTCTTCCTCTTCCTGTCTTTTTATCTGCTCTTTTAATCCTTTTATTTCTCTTTCCATTGCCTCCGTTCTTAACTCCATTTCTGTAATTTTTTTCCTTAGCTTTTCTTCCGTTTTAATCCTTCTCTCTATCTCTCCTTCCAGTCTTTTTTGATGTTCCATTTGGCAGAAAATTGATCATATTAGGAGCTGATTTTCGGCAAATTCTTCCACTTATGAAATGTGGCCCAAATAATAGTATAATTGAAGAAACAATTAAATTTTCTATGTTATGGTCTCAAGTTATAAAATTAAATCAAAATATTCGTTCGGAAGATAAACAATTTGCTTCACTATTGTTAGAATTAGGTGAAGGAAGAATTAATCCATTTATTATTCCAGATGAATGGAAAATGAATAATGTTTGCAAAGAAATTTATAGTAACATTAATATTAAAAGTTCAACAGATCGTGTAATCTTAACTGCTCATAATAAAGGTACTAAAATTATTCACCATAAAGTTTTAGAATTATTGAATGAAAAAATATATACATACTATAGCTTAGATTATGCAACTCATAAAGGAGTTGATCAAACAGATGAAAATATTCATTTAAATTATCGATTTGAAATGCTTAACAATATTAGAGAAGGTCTTCCACCTCATGAATTAAAATTGAAAGTAAATGCTATTGTTATGTTAATTAGGAATATAAATATTACAGAAGACTGGCGAGTGCTCAGTGGACTCTTGCGCGGCTGGTCCACTATTGCACGCGGCCGCGGTATTCCTTTTGCCATTCGAGCCATGCCACCTATCTGTTCCTCTTCTTTATTCTTCGAGCAGTTAGGGTAATATCGGGCGATGTATCCGGGGAGGCTGCACGAGTAGCAGCTCAGTAGTGGCCTCGGCTCTTTCGAGGAGTTGTCTCCGGAACTGGCGGGGGCGGAGAGATATCCTGCGCATGCTCGCTCTTCTTCTGGTCCGGAGGCTTCCCGTGTCCGCTCCGATCTGGTGATCGGTGGCCGCTTCCTCTACGCGGCCCCGACAGGGAAGTTCGATCAGAGCCCTCTACTCTGGGAGTCCCCAGGTCGGCGAGGCTCTGCTTCAGGACCCTCCGAAGCATGTCGTCTAAGCTCTCCTGCTTGGGGCCCCACTCGTTTGTCACCGCTGCCACTTTACCCTCTTTGTGCCCTTTTGACTTTGGCGACATATCGCTGGGGGGGGGGGTTGACGTGTATGCCATTTCTGGCAACAAGGTGGTTCCTGGCGGTGGTAGCGGTAGATAGGCCTTGGAATACTCCAAGGTTTGCTCAGCATCTACCGCCAGGTCTAACAGCTCCTCGACGGTATGGAAGTCCGATCTTCGAACCATCGCTTGCAACCGCGGCTTGAAGTTGCGGTGGAGCTGATCCAGCTGTTGTTCGAAGCTGGGGGCGGGCGATATCTTTTTCATGATCGCTATGAGGCAAAGATGTAGTCCCTCACGGCCTCATCTGTCCCTTGCGTGTGGCTATTGGCTTCGGCCACGAGCCGCTGCTTGTACCTTCGGCTTGTGCCGTACCAGCGTCACGCAGCCCTCACGAATTCTTGCAACGTGGATCACTTCTGCTTCTCGTTGCGTTACCAGGTGGCTACCGTGTCCGTGAAGAGTTCCAACAGCGACGATAACACCTCTTCTTCCGTCAGATTGACCAGAACTCTGCAATCCTTGAGCCTCGCCAAGAATACGTCTATACACTAGCTCTTGGCGCCAGAGAAGCGTATTTGCCACTTCCGCACTATTTGGCTGATATCTCTCGAGTGGTATAACCCCGACCTCGAGAAATTGGCCGAAGTACCTGGCGCGGAGTAGTTGAGCCACCTCGTACTTATCGCCGGATTTCGTCGGTCACTCCCTTCCCAGGCTGGGTTTACGTCCCGTAAATCAGCCTGGTCTCCAGGGCGAGCTAGCGGTGGTGAAGGCTGCCTACGATCCCATCCTTCGTTCTGCTGTGGTATCATGAACGTGTCTTCGAAGCGCACGTTCAGCCCTGGCCTGTTGTCCGCTATATGGGTGTTAGACGCTGTTTGTTACCGGTGGTCTGATAGCCTATTCTCCAGCGACTTCACTTTCGTTGCCAGCTCCACTATCTGGGTGCTGGAGGCCGATTGTCGCTGGTGATCTGTTAGCCTGTCCTCCAGCGACTTCACTTTCGTTATCAGCTCCACTAATAATAGGCCGATGTCCTTTAGCACCTGGAACTCCATTCCGTCACTTGAAAGGAGACGCAGCATGTCTCCTCGCTGCGGTGATGGTTCATCTTCCTCCGTGTCTAGAGTGCGCTTGCGAGGCTCGCCTCGTTGCGAGTTCTCCTCTTCATTTATGTTGCTCTGGTGTCGTTGCGCGCTTTCTTCGTAGGTGGCATTCTGGCCATGTGCCGTGGGCTCATGAAGGTGTGAGTGTTGGGCCTGCGACGCAGTATATGCCGTCCTCTCCCTCAGTATCTTCAATATCGGCTCACTCTTCAGTACTACCTCCAGTGAGGGTACTTCCCACTTGGAGGTTTCTACGAAGGTGCCGTCATCTTCCACGGGGAGTCTGCCCAAAAGACGTGCCCTCAGTATTTTCCGGCGGGCGATAACATCTCCTGGCCCCACTGGCTCTTCAAAGTCTTCTGAGCAATATATTCCCAACACCGACTTCGTCAGTCTGTCCAATTTTCTGAACACCGTACCATGGTGCCTTATCTCCAGTTCCGCCAGGCAGTAATCAATCTCATTCTGCGTGAGTGATTGCCCCCAGTCCTCCACGACTTCCTGGATGTGATACGCCATCATAGAGTCGCTCGCGATTTTTGTGTGCGCAAAGGGATTTCTAGTCAAGCTACGCGGCGAACTTGGAAGTGCTTTTGCATTGCCAGTGATATACTTCACAAAGTACCTACTGGTTTACCACTGGCTAAAGAAGTACAGATCTTCCAACTGGTGGTTTGGTCTCCATACTCTAGACCGAGGTAAAGTCGCTTTTACCCGCTTGTCTGGTGGTTATCTCGTCTTTTAATTATTTCGCAAACGTAATTGTCGCCTGCGCAAACGATTCCGCGGGTTCTCAACTTCAATTGCCTACTGTAAATGCGGCGTGTACGGGGCTTCAAAACTTGCCATACGAGCAAACGATTTCGCGCGGAAAAACTGAAATTTCGTCTTTTCGCCCGTTGCGTAAGCGCAGAATCAAAAGTTGGTGTTTGCGCTAATCTACTCACCCGATGCGTAAACGATTAGGCGGGGGCGAAATTTAAAATACAATTTTCACTCTCTGTGCATACGCAGAACTGAAAATCGATGGGCGCGCGAATCTTCCCGTGAGATGCGCAAATGAAACCGCGTAAGTGTTTTTTCAATTTCGTTTTTCACCCGCTGTGCAAGCGCAGAATCGAAAATCGATGGGCGCGCAAATCTTCCCGTGAAATGTGCTAACGAAACCGCGTGAGTAAAATTTTAAATTCGATTTTTGTTCTCTATGCATGCGCGGCACTAAAATCACTATATGTGTTAGTTCACTCGTCGCATGTGCAAACAATTTCGCGCGAAAAAACGAAAGTCTATTTTTCCATCCTTTGCGCATGCGCAACAACGAAATTAGTGAATGCGCAAATTTCCTCGTGAGATGCGCAAACGAATTCGCGATAGTGAATTTTCACTTTAATTTTTCGGTTGCTGCGCATGCTCAGGTCCAAAATCACTGCGCGCGCAATCCAAGCTGTCCCCCGCGCAAACGTTTGTACGGATTACCCACTTAATTCAAAAATTTCCACCGAGGTATTTTCCGAAGGTTTCTTTAAAGTTTTTAGAAAGATAATTAGAAGCGTTCTGCAAGATTGAAAAGAAGTTTCGCAGTCTTTCAGGAAGCTTTCATGAAATCTCCGTGAAAGTTCAGAATGGCGGGGATAAATCATTGGCAGTAAGATTACGTTAAAGATTGCAGCAACCTTTAAGAAAACCTTTTAGAAAGGTGTGTTTAAAGTTATTGAAAAGGTAGCTGAAAGCTTTCTGAAGGAAGAGGGAATCTTGCAACAAGCTTCCGTAAAAGAATGCAGCAAACTTCAAGAATCTCTTAGGAAGCTTTCACGGAATCTTCGCGGAAGTTCAAAATGTATGGGACAAATTATTCACATAAAGATTCCTTAAATGATTGCAGTCACCTGTCAGGAAAACTTTCGGGAAGGTTTCTTTAAGGTTTGTAGAAAGATAATTAGAAGCTTTCTGAAAGCCAACAAGAAAGATTCGTAATTTTTCAGAAAGCTTACATGAAAGATTCTAATAATCTTTTAGGAAACCTTTCAAGGACCTTTTCTCAAGTTTTCGAAAAAGTTGCTGAAAGATTCGTAAATGACGTGGAATATTACGAGACGCTTTCGCAAATGAAAACCATAAGCTTTCAGGGAATGTTTCAACAAGACTTCCGTAACGTAGGTGAACGAATTTCTGAAACTTATCAGAAAGATTCATTAAAATCTTTCAGAAAGCTTTCATGAAAGATTCCTGGAAGATCGAATTTCTGGAGCAGCTCATTGGCAGAAAGCTTCCATGAAAGATTCTAGTAATCTTTCCAGAAACTTTTTTTCAATATCTTGAAAGAGTAACATAAAGCTATAAATAATATTAACAATTCTATATTAATCGCAATTTTATTATCGCAGAAAAAATTGTACTTAAAATTTTTCGACCTGACCGGGAATCAAACCCACGACCCTTGGGTTACTACGCACGCATGCTATCCGTTACGCTATCGCTCGCTTGAAGGAGTTCAGACATTCAAATGTTATTATTTTGATTACTGTATCTTATATATTAATGGCATTTAAAAATTATATATATAATTCCATAAATTAAAAAAATATAGTGTCGGTAAGGTAGAAATAAAATCAGTGTACTGAATATATTTTACGAAATAAAGAAAATATTAACTTTAATTATTATTACTTCGAATAAACATTTTTTTAAACCTGTCATTTCATTATGTTAATTAAAAAAAGTCATTTTATAAGAAATATATCGTATAATTTTTTTTTATTATAGCTTACCAAGTCTTTGACTTGCAAGGTCGACCTTCTCTGGTCCAAAATCCACCCAATTTTATTGTTTAATAAATTAACTTTTAAACATTTATTTGGAAAACACACGTCCTACCTATATGTAAATACAATATGTATTCAGAATTATTTTAACGATTCTATTAGTACTATCATAAAATGTACTCGTTGAAAAATTGAATCAAAATGACAAAAATGTAGATTCCTACTTATCAATATTACAACGATTTTTTAATTAATAAATTTCTGAACAGTGTTTTGGAAAAACTCAATTTTACACGCTCTCCTTATATGTAAATACTATACAAAGTATTTCTTTAAAGCCATCGTATTAATATTTTGATAAAGTATACTTTTTGGAGTATGATGTCGGTATCCCACATCTCCTTAAGGACGATCTCCGACTCAACTTTATGAATATCGCAAAAATTTTGATCTAAAAATAATATTTATGATGGAAGCTCTTCAAGAGCCTCTATACCCCACTCCAAAAATAATGAAAAATGACGGTGTAAGAAAAAAGGTGTCAATATGATGATTATTTTGATATTACTCATGAGATTCCTACAATCTTCTCTAAAGGTTTTATATTATATTTCACATTCGAGTAACTCGTATCTTTTTTTCTATTCTTTCGTGAACCTGTCAGGAAGCTTTCTTAAAACATTCATTTGGAATACACCAACAAACTTTCGTTATGACATTCGTAAAGGAATTCTGTCATACATCAAAAATCTTTTTTGCATGCTTTCCACGATCTTGCTGAAGAGGTTCCGCTAAGCTTTAATGGAATATATCACGGGAAGAATGTTGGAAAGAATTTTGGAAGCTTTCCGTAAGCTTGTTATGTAAAGTAACAATTATAACTTTCAAGGAGCTTTATGTAATCCTTCGTGAAGCTTCCATGAAAGATTCCGCCGTTGATTATTTTAATATTACTCATGAGATTCCTAGAATCTTTCGTAAAGGTTTCATATTATATTTCACATTCGAGTAATTAGAATCTTTTTTTCTATTCTATCGTGAATCTCTCAAGAAGTTTTCTTGAAGCATTGACTTCGAATACCCCTACAAGCTTTCGTTATGAATTTCGTAAAGGTATACTGTGATAAATCAAAAAACTTGTTTGAATGCTTTCTAAAATCTTGCTATAAAAGGTTACGCCAAGGTTCAATGGAATATCTCACAGGAATGATGTTCGAAGGTACGTTCGAAGCTTGTCGTAAACTTGTTACGTAAAGTTACAATTATAACTTTCAAAGAGCTTTATGTAATTTTTCATGAAGCTTCCAAGAAAGATTCCAGCATTGATGTTTATAATATTCCACGTGAGGTTACTACAATCTTCAGTAAAGGTTTCGTATTATATTTCACACTCGAGTAATTAGAATTTTTTTTTCTATTCTTTCGTGAATCTCTCAGGAAGTATTCCTGAAACTTTGATTTGGAATACTCCTACAAGTTTTCGTTATGAATTTCGTAAAGATATTTTGTAATAAATCAAAAATCTTTTTTTGAATGCTTTCCGGAATCTTGCTGTCAAGGTTACGCCAAGGTTAAATGGAATATATCGATATCTCTTCAATGGATATTTTTGATAAATCAAAAATCTTGTTTGAATGTTTTCAAAAATCTTGCTAGAAAGGTTACTCCAAGGTTCAATGAAATATCTCACGGAAAGGATGTTGGAAGGTATTTTGGAAGCTTTCCGTAAGCTTTTTATGTAAAGACATAATTATAGCTTTCAAAGAGCTTTATGTAATCTTTCGTGAAGCTTCCGTGAAAGATTCCTGCATCGATTATTTTAATATTACGCATGAGATTCCTAGAATCTTCCCTAAAGCTTTAATATTATATTTCATATCCGAGTAATTGGAATCTCTTTTTCTATTCTTCCGTGAATCTGTCAGGGAGCTTTCTTAAAACACTGATTTGCAATGCTCCTACAAGCATTCGTTATGACTTTCGTAAAGATATTCTGTAATAAAACAAAAATCTTTTTTTAATACATTCCACAATCTTGCTGTCAAGCTTACGCCAA
Organism: Torymus aiolomorphi; assembly: GCA_036365515.1. NCBI lineage: Eukaryota > Metazoa > Arthropoda > Insecta > Hymenoptera > Torymidae > Torymus > Torymus aiolomorphi. The sequence continues at coordinate 168,435,015 of CM070875.1, read as the reverse complement.
AATTCAATGGAATATCTCACACGAAGGATGTTGGAAGGTATTTTGGAAGCTTTCAGTATGCCTGTTATGTAAAGAAATAATTATAACTTTCAAACAGCTTTATGTAAACTTTCGTGAAGTTTCCATGAAAGACTCCATCATTGATTATTTTAATATTACTCATGAGATTCCTAGAATCTTCCCTAGAGCTTTCATATTATATTTTATATTCGAGTAATTGGAATATTTTTTTCTATTCTTTCATGAATCTCTCAGGAAGCTTTCTTGAAACATTGATTTGGAATACTCCTACAAGCTTTCGTTATGACTTTTGTAAAGGTATTCTGTAATAAATAAAAAATCTTTTTTGAATACTTTCCACAATCTTGCTGGTAAGGTTACGCCAAGATTCAATGGAATATCTCACGCGAAGGATGTTGGAAGGTATTTTGGAAGCTTTCCGTAAGCTTGTTATGTAAAAAAACAATTATAACTTTCAAAGAGCTTTTTGTAATCTTTCGTGAAGCTTCTATGAAAGATTCCAGCATTGATTTTTGTAATATTCCTCGTGAGATTCCTGCAATCTTCCCTACAGCTTTCAAATTATATTCCAAAGTAGGTAATGGGAATCTTTTATGTTTTCTTCCATAAAACTCTCAGGAAGCTTTTTTGAAATATTGCCAATGTAACTTTATTGAATGTTTCATTTTGCTTTCTGAAAGATTGCAGCAATCTTATGCTGGAAGCTTTCTCGAAACTTTCCGCTGGAAGCATTCGTGCTATGTGGGTCGCGGACAAGAATTTCAGATGAGATTTTGGCGTGAGATCTCACCTGAGATCTCACGTGAGATTTTTTAGTAGGGCAGCGATGCCTGCCGCGCCCGCTACCAGTTTCGCAGTATTTTACGTTGATTTCGAAAAAATTTTACGAAAAAAACTGTTGTGAATGTGACCCTAAATGTCCTGAATAATACAAAAATATCCTGAAAAGTAGCGCTAAACATATTTTTCATTCAGGACAGTCCTGAAAACATGCAAATGTCCTGAAACATAGCGGTAAACCTGTTGGAATAATGATACATTTGTATTACATAAAGTAAATATAGTATGTGGCACGCGAGCTCAAATATGCCGAAACGCGCGACACATACATATACGCACACATATATGGGAGCGTCCGCCAGAACCAGCCAGCGGGCGCGCGGGACGCGTTTTTCATGCAAAATACGCTCTGTTCAACTCGCTCGTAATCGTATTCTGAGTCTCTTAGAAAAAAACAAAAGATATATATCGATAGATTTTTTCCTGCTCTTTCCAATGGTGCTATTGTTTTTACTCCGAAACTTTTTCTTCTGGTCGAAAATTCAAGTTGAAAGTTCAGAGACATTTTTCTCAAAGTATATCATGTTTTTTTTCAAAATACATATGACCATTCGAAAGTACAAGTCTTAAGCTACAAAACCCTAAATTTTCAAATTGGAGAAATGAAGGGCTCAAAAGTAACAAGATTAAAAAGACAGCGGTGAGTGGCCGCGCGTGCTCTTCGCGCTGCGCTCGGGCTTGGTATAATGAGCTCGTAATCGTATTTTGAGTCTCTCAGAAAAAAACAAAAGACATATATCGATAGATTTTTTCCTGCTCTTTCCAATGGTGCTATTCTTTTTACTCCCAAATACTTTATTCTGGTCGGAAATTCGAGTGGAAAGTTCAGAACCATTTTTCTTAAAGTATAGTTTTCCGAAAAATCTAGGGAAATTAAAAATTCTCCTTTGCTTAAGGATTCTCGTAAGATTTGAAAATAAGATGACTGCTGTTTAGAAATGAAAGAATGAGTTTTGAGTTTATGTAAAAGAGGAAAAAAGATATCAGTAAATAAAGAACTAGAAACAATTTCAGTTTGCAATGTTGATCTATCAGTAGTTTTCCACATTTGAAATTTTATTTCATTAACCCCAGACCTTTCAAGAAATAGTTCAAGTTCCGTTTTTAGAGGTTCAATACCAGGACAATTTTGACACATATTTAAGTAACATTTCGCTGTTGGTGTTTTACAAACTATTTCAGCTATACAATCTTTGTAACTATCCATTTTATCAAAAGAAACTCCTGAATTTCTTAAACCAGCTAAGAGGAGTTTAACGTTTTGATGATAAATGCACACACACACTGAATGCGTACCACTAGCACCAGATAAAACACAATATTTAGGGCGACATTCGGCCAATTTAGTGAATCCTATTTTTGATTCGGGATACTGTTGTTTATACTTTAAATATAACTCTCTAAGATTGTACAAAACAAGTCGTTTCTGAACATATCATTTCGTATACACTTATTATCTTTATAACCTGGCATGATTCTACTATTATCGTCATTTTAATAGAAAAGTTTTACTTCGTTTACAGTATCACATGATATTTTTCGGTTTCCCCTTTTATCAACTAAAAGGGATTGACTATCTGACAAACATTTTGTTACAAGCCAACGGGATGAATTAGAAAAATTAGCAACTTTACGAGAACTCCAGTTTTTTGGGAGTAATTTTAAAAGCAACATTTTTTCATTTTTCGACAAATTATCATCGTTAAACAATTTTTGTAAATTAGAAATAATTTCTCTAAATTCTTCCATTGACACTACATTTTCTTCCTCAATTTTCGCATCAAATTTTAATCGACAAGAATCACATATTTTATCTTTATCTTGTAAGTTCGGAAAACGAGCTTTCATTTTTTCAGAAACAAATCTCAGTTTAGATGAATGCTTTGCTTCATCAAAAGGGTTACAACAGCGATTGAAAATCTTTGACATTTTAAAGTTTTTTTTTTATTATGAAAATAATAAATATTGAGAAAGAAAACATTTTCAGTGGGTGATAAATACCATCCAAGGAGCTTTTTTAAGTATTGGGAACGACTCTGTGGTCCCTCTAGTGGCAGAAATGATAACAAGTGAAAATGATGCAACGATTAAAGTATAATAGATATATATGCATACAGAGGCGCGTCCAAGAGCAGAACAGATTTTACGCGGCCGCTCGCCGCTGTCATTTCAATCTTATTACTTTTGAGCTCTACGTTTCTCCAACTTGAAAATGTAGGGTTTTGTAGCTTATAACTTTTACTTTCGAATGGTGCTATGCATTTTGAAGAACAACATGTTATACTTTAAGAAAAATGGTTCCTAATTTTCCACTCGAATTTCCGACCAGAAGAAAGTGTTTGGGAGTAAAAAGAATAGCACCATTGGAAAGAGCAGGAAAAAATCTATCGATATATGTGTTTTGTTTTTTTCAAAGAGACTCAAAATACGATTACGAGCTATTATACCAAGCCCGAGCGTGCGGCGCGTCCGAGCGCAGCGCGAAGAGCACGCGCGGCCACTCACCGCTGTCTTTTTAATCTTGTTACTTCTGAGCCCTTCATTTGTCGAATTTGAAAATTTAGGGGTTTGTAGCTTAAGACTTGTACTTTCGAATGGTCATATGCATTTTGAAAAAAAACATGATATACTTTGAGAAAAATGTCTCTGTACATTCAACTTGAATTTTCGACCAGAAGAAAAAGTTTTGGAGTAAAAACAATAACACCATTGGAAACAGCAGGAAAAAATCTATCGATACATATCTTTTGTTTTTTTCTGAGAGACTCAGAATACGATTACGAGCGAGTTGAACAGAGCGTGTTTTGCATGAAAAATGCGTCCCGCGCGCCCGCTGGCTGGTTTCTGGCGGACGATCCCATATACCCCCTCCCTGGTTCGCCGCAAGAAGCGAGCGCGAGCGGACCTCACATAAAAGCAAAGAGACTGAGTGTGACCGTCGCACGGGAAACACGTGCACACGAGCGTAGAGCATGAGGCTCCGCAGTTGTAAAATCCTTTTCTTTATTAAATACTATTGTTAAGAAACATCTCTCTCTCTCATTTCATCGTACCTCTCAATTATTATTAACTAATCAACATGGTAGCAGTCCATGGTTTCGTGACTCCGGTATTTCGCGCGGGAGTGTTCCTTTCCTCTTGCCGTACGTCTACCTTTTGGTGACGTAAGACAAGCAGGAACAAAAAAAAAACCCATGAAGAGTGAAGAGGACGAGAAGTCAGTTGATTGTGAGCTTGATCAGAAAAAAAGTGAAGTGGAACAAAAGGTGAACAGTGAAAATTTCGAGTTAAACAAAGAAAAAAGAATTTAAATAGAATTTGAAATGGCTAAACAAGTGAAGATTGACGACGTGCACATTCCACTGTTTGATGGCAGTAATTATTCAAGTTGGGAATTTAGAGTATTAAATATTCTCGAATACAAAGAATGTAAGGATCAAGCCATTAGAGAGAGAACTCAAGGTGACACTGAAGCTACCTGGAATAAAAGCGATTTAAAAGCAAAAACAATTGTGATAAGTTCAATATCAGACAAGCAGTTAGAATATATTCGAGACTGTAAAACTACGTTCGAGATTATGGAGAAATTTAAAAGTATGTACTCCACAAAATCTACAGCTTTACAAATTGTATGTAGAGGAAAGCTGGAAGATGTAAAATTAAAAAATTATGAATTAGTAGAAGATTTTTTCGTGGATTTTGAGAAAAATTGTAATAAACTCAAAGCCGCTGGAGGATCTTTAAGCGAGCAAGAAAAAATGAGATATTTGATTAAAGAGTTACCACCTAATTATAGCTATATTGGTGATTTTATTGATTTAGTCCCCGAAAAAGATAGAACGGTGGACTACGTGAAATCGAAGATTCTTGAGAAAAATATGTCGAAATCAGAAACTGAAAATAAAAGAAACGCAAGTACGTTTAATACAAAAGTAAGAGGAAATTGTCATAACTGCGGCAGACTAGGTCATCATATAAAGGACTGTTGGAGACCTTCGCAGACACATCAAAATCAAAATATGGGCGAGAAGACAAATCAAAGTCAGTCCTACATGAGAGGCAGAGGCCAACAGGGATTTCGAGGCCAACAGCGAGGCAACTCAAGGGGAATTCACCGCGGCAGAAGACGAGGCAGAGCAACAAATCAACAAGGCGAAGAAACAACAAGTCAAATCAACGATGATACATATGCGAGGACGTGGTTAGCAGAGGTTAAACACACAGAGGCAAATCAGGTAAACGCCGAAAATGAAATAAAAAATACAAATCAAATAAACTGGCTATTGGACAGTGGTTGCATTGTCCATATAATAAATAGTGAAAAATATTTTGAAACATTTTTTGTACTATCAAAACCGATTGATGTAAAAATGTCAGATGGAAAAAATTTAAAAGCTACTAAGATAGGCAATATAAGAACTTATTTTAAAACTTATTACGGTGAAAATGAAATTATTTTAAAAAATGTTTATTATGTTAATGGAATAAATAAAAATTTATTAAGTTTTTCAAAAATAACCGAAAATAATACTATTATAGCTAGAGATCAAAACGCAAAAATTTATGATAAAAATAGAAAATTAGTAGCAGTAGCTGATGAAGTAAATGATTTATATGTAATGAAAAGTTTTATTTATAAAATTTGTGATAAAGATATTTTTGCAAATACTGTGAAACTAACGAATAAAGAAAAATGGCACAAAGCTTTAGGTCATATAAATTTTCAATACTTAGATAAATTAGTCAATGAAAAGCTGCTTGAAGGTTTACCAGAAAAGCTAGAAAATAATGTAATGAAATGGCAAATTGTATACAAAGTAAAATGGCTAATGTACCATTTCAAAATAAGAGAAATCGTGCAAATGAAATTTTAGAAATAATTCACACAGATCTTAATGGTCCACATACAACCACAGGCTATAAAGGAGAAAAATATTTTTTAAGTTTTATAGATGATTACAGCAAAGTTAGTAGAATTTACTGTATAAAAAGCAAAGCCGATGTAGCTGATTGTTTTGAAGATTATGTAAACTTAGTTGAGAATCAATTAAATAAAAAGGTTAAAAAAATACGTTGTGATAACGGAAAAGAATATTTAAATCATAGAATCTATAAATTCATAAGAGACGAAGGGATAAAATTATTACCCTGTCCACCATATATCCATGAATTAAATGGAATGGCTGAAAGTTTAATAGAGCCGCAGTGGACACGGGGAGATGTTTACAAAGAGAAGCAAAAATTCATGCAAAATATTGGCCAGAAATAATGAAAACGGTGTCTTATTTAAAGAATCGTACAATAGCCAACTCAGTAGAAAATAAAACTCCTTTTCCCTATTGAAAAATATCGCGCGATTAATCGCGCGACTAATCGCGCTAAGGTCGTGCCAGTTTATCGACCATTTTCTGGCGCGATAATCGCGCGATAATCGCGCGAGTTAGCCGAAATTCAACATTAAAAAATAAGTTTTATTTTGACAACTGTGTACGTGCTTGCATAATTGACAAACACTATGACTGTAAATGTATCACTCGCTACGCTCGGGCATTTATACACGCCGTGCCGTAAAGTGCGACTTATATGCCACTATAGTATCGTAATGTACTATTTGTACCGAAATACATATTTTTATACTTTTATAAAATAAAACATTTAAAAATATATACATCTGTTTTATTTTTTCATTGAGTTTTATTTACATCTCTAATTTCATATTAGAAAATAAATTAAAACGATTAAATTAATTTAAACAATTAATTACAATAAAAAATAGTATTAATTCATTTAAAATTGTTAGTGGAAACACGAGTATCGTACATTATTTTATAGCACTGACTGCATAAATCCGCCATGTCACGCCTATTCATGCCATTAGTAGTCCATTTTTGTACCGTGCAGTATCGCCCGAGCGATAGCGAGGGTGATAAGGACGGTGCAATAATGGACTACTTATGTCACGGATAGGCGTGACATAAACGCGGAATTATGCCACGCAGTGCTATAACAGTATTTCGCCACCCTGAATATGGCCAAATAGAGCGTATGCCCTATTGAAAAAAATTTTGTGATCAATTACATGATTTTTTCCAAAACCCGGGAATATGCTCTGCTTGATATATAACTCAATTTATTTATTATTTAGCAGTTTAATACTGCTTATAAATGAAGAATAACAGTTTAATGAAATTTTGAACGATAATATATTATCGTGCAAATGTTTCATTAGAATGTTAGTATAATTGTTTGCAAGTATTACATTTTAAAAAATAATCAATTTAATTGAAAATATAGAATTAACTTTATTATTATAACAATTGTAATGTACCGACACAACTGTAAGTAAATAATAGAGACATGTAACATACCTGCAACATTAGAATAATGTTATTGATAATATTTTGCTTAATGTGGAAAAAGAAGAAACGATGTTCAACGAGCCTCGTGCTCGCGCTCTCGACGCCGACCCATGATAGCAAATTCACACGAGGCCGGCGCCGAGCGCGCCCACATGTACTCGATATTAGTAGATACCGCAAGAACAGTCACGATGGCGACGGCGACAGGGCGCGCGAGTAGGCAACGTCTTGGCGATGTTGTCCCCGTTGACAGAACTCAGCTGAAATTTCGCGTCAAGCCTCATACTGTAGGTTAAGTCTAGCCATCACCTTCACGCTTATTATGTTATCCAGGTTTATATCTAGGTAAGGCCTTAAGTTTTCATGTATTTTTGATTCTGTCCTGTCTCCAATACAATTGCTAAATGCTATTTAATCATTAAAATAGAGCTTACAGTTAGTAAAAGGCTATATGTTATGAATATAATATTGTTTTTAATGTATTGCTGCATTTAATAAACAAGCTTTAAAACAATATATTTTAATGATCAAGTATCATTTAGCAATAATGTATGGGTTTCTTCTTTTATTGGAAATTGTATAGAGTTATATATAAAATACTTGCGAATAAGCATAAATATAACATTAAAGAAATTACAGTCCAAGCTACGCACATGTCAATACTATTTAATGTAAGTAATTATATAATTTTAACTCTTTCACATTATTCATTTATCAATAGAACTGGTCATAATATAAATAAATTGATACCATATTTATTATAAAAAATCCACATTTATGAGTACTTAAGAAGCATTAAACAATAAAGCATGGGTTTCTTCTTTAGCTGCAAATTTTATAACAATAACTTATATAGTATTATATATAAAATACTTGCGAATAAGTATAAATATAACATTAAAGAAAGTACAGTCCAAGCTACGCACATGTCAATACTATTTGATATGAGTCATCGTATAATTTAAGCTCTTCAACAATATTCATTTATACATAGAACTAGTCCTAATATAAATAAATTAATACCATAATTGGTTATAAAAATCCACATTTATAAGTACTTAATATAGGATGAGTGACTTTACCGCTGGATATATTTGAACCCGATGGACCTAATGACATCATACGTGATATGATTCTTTGTGACCATAATGGTGAAGTATTTTATTAAAAAATTATTTTAAAATAAAAGAAAATGTAAGTATGATTTTGTAAAAATGTCATGTTAAATAAAAATTTTATTTGTAAAAGTAATACGTACATGTCATAACTGTTATAGTCAAATATGATCAAAGTATTTTGTCCATATGATCCCAATATTTCCTGCGATAAAGTCATCCAGCCCATAAGTGACTTATCGACTAATAAAAGTTGTAACTAAAGGCACTACCTATGAGTATATAAAATATTCTATGTAATTAGAAAATGTTGTATGCTTATAGGTACTTGGTCTCTTTAGCTACAGTTTGCACATGCTTAAAGTTGATTTTGGTCCTCTTATATAAGAGATCTACAATATTATTTAGTTCATTGGATCCAAATATATTTCTTACGCTAAAGCCACCCAAGTCTTAAATCTATCAACTGTGGATCTCAAAGGAGATATGCCTATAACAAAATAACAAAATGAATAAATATATAATTTAAAATATTATAAAATGTATATTACACTATAACAGTGAGTGGTGGACAAAAAACCTCAATTATATGAAATAAAATAATGTATGTACAAACAATTTATTTAAAAATCGATTAAAATTTATAAACTATAGTAAAGCCATCCACATGTCAATACTCTTTCATATGTGAAGTGCTTTTATAACTATATGTGAATTCGCCAACACCAGTCAGGACACAAATTTGTAAGATACTTAATTGGACTTTGTTCTGTTATATGAGGCTTGACGCGAAATTTCAGCTGAGTTCTGTCAACGGGGACAACATCCCAAGACGTCGCCTCCTCGCGCGCCCTATCGCCGTCGCCATCGTGACTGTTCTTGTGGTATCTACTAATATCGAGTACACGTGGGCGCGCTCGGCGCCGGCCTCGTGTGAATTTGCTATCACGGGTTGGCGTCGAGACCGCGAGCACGAGGCTCGTTGAACATCGTTTCTTCTTTTTCCACATTAAGCAAAATATTATCAATAACATTATTCTAATGTTGCAGGTATGTTACATGTCTCTATTATTTACTTACAGTTGTGTCGGTACATTACAATTGTTATAATAATAAAGTTAATTCTATATTTTCAATTAAATTGATTATTTTTTAAAATGTAGTACTTGCAAACAATTATACTAACATTCTAATGAAACATTTGCACGATAATATATTATCGTTCAAAGTTTCATTAAACTATTATTCTTCATTTAGAAGCAGTATTAAACTGCTAAATAATTAATAAATTGAGTTATACGTGAAGCAGAACATATTCCCGGATTTTGGAAAAAATCATGTAATTGATCACACGATTTTTTTCAATAGGGCATACGCTCTATTTGGCCATATTCAGGGTGGCGAAAATACTATTTGTACCGAAATACATATTTTTATACTTTTATAAAATAAAACATTTAAAAATATATACATCTGTTTTATTTTTTCATTGAGTTTTATTTACATCTCTAATTTCATATTAGAAAATAAATTAAAACGATTAAATTAATTTAAACAATTAATTACAATAAAAAATAGTATTAATTCATTTCAAATTGTTAGTGGCAACATGAGACTCACATGAGACTTACATGAGAATTTGGCATGAGACTCACCTGAGAATCACGTGAGATTCAAGTGAGTCTCATATGAATTTTTTCAGCCGGATTGTCTACATCCATGTGGATTAGTTGGAATCCACGTGGATTTTTCAAATCGGGTTGGTTTCTCAGAATCCACATGGATTTCAAATAATCCACATGGATTTTCATCATGATATCCGCGTGGATTATCCACGCGGATATCCATTTGAATCGATGTGGAATCCATGTCAATCCACGTGGATATTTTCAACAGGGATACATACAGTCACATACTCACACGTACATTAAAACTGCAGTTTATACGCACTGATACACTGAGAAAAATGTTGTAGTAAATTTTATTATAACTGTAATAAAAATTACTATAAAATATAGGAAGGTTGAGACAAATACACTTTATGCTGCATTTTTATTATAATTGTATGAATAATTACAAAATTTCTTGTAATTTTTATGACAGTTGTTGATTAGAAGGTATTACGAAATAAAAGAAAAATTGCTATACACATAGCAAAAACTGTGATATAATAAAATTTAAAATATATGCTTTTAATTTTTATTAGAATAGAATATAAATTTTATTTTGTAGTGTTTAAATTTTATTTTGTAGCGTATAAATTTTATTTTGTAGCGTATTAAAAATTACTATAAATATAGTAAAAAGTGCCACATTCAAAAATTGCTACAGGCCATAAGAAAGTTTGCTATCCAACATAGTCAAAATTGCTACAACATTAGTACTTTCTGCGCAGATCAAGGCGCCCACGTGTCTGATTGAGGTTATGTTTCTACGGGAATTTCACTTTGTCTTGCTTTTAAGTTTACAAAATATTCAAAACCTTACTTCAATTATTTTATTTTTATATTATGCACATTAATGATAAGTTTCTTTGTGTTATCAAAGTTATTTATTGTCATTATTTAATATTATTTGAAATTTTCTTGAAATCGATGGTTTGACATGTACAAGTTCCAAAATTTTACACTCAAGAATCCTATTTGCGTAAGTGGTTAGCGCGTGCGATTGCCGCGGTGAAGGTTGCAGGTTCGATCCCAACGCTCGTAAAAAAAATATTTTTATTTCTCATTTTAATTTATTTTCACATTAAATATTGTATGATTAGAGTCTGAAAATAGTTCTGAAAACAGGAAGAACGAGAAAAAATTTAATTTTTTGAAATTTAAGGTCATTCATAAAAATTACTATGTTGCATAGTAAAAATTGTTATAATTTCGATTTGTCCCTCCGTTTTTACAAAATATAGTAATTTTTCTTATGTTTATAATAAATTTTACTACAACATTTCGCGCGAAAATGGTCGATAAACTGGCACGATCTTCGCGCGATATTTTTCAATAGTGTTGAAATATTCTTTTGCAAGAAACCAAATGTAAAAAATTAAAAAATTTATGGTAGTTTAGTCTTTGTTAGAAATCCAGAAGTAAAAGTAAATAGTAAATGGGATGATAAATCCAACATAGGAAAATTAGTAGGTTATAATCATGATAGCTATCGATTGCTAATTGATAATAAAATAATTAATGCAAGACACGTAGATATAGTTGAAGAAGGTACAGAATTAATTTGTTTAGAGAAAGCTAATGATGATGTAATTATTGAATTAAATTTAGATTTAGACAGAAAAGAAGATCAAACAAATGAAATAATTGATAACGAAAGTAATGAAAATACAAATAAAACTACAAATGAAATTGAAAATATTGTAATCAACAATGATACAATTATTGAACATGAAATAAACAATTATTACGAACATTTATCAGTAAAAAGGACGTCTAAGAGAAAGGAAAGTCCCGTTCAGAGGTACGGTGACCCGGTAACACATTTTATTTTTGTAAATTATGTTAACGCAAATGTACCGAATACATTTGAGGAGGCGCTAGAGTCCAAAGATTATAAAAATTGGCGAAAAGCAATGAATTCTGAAATAGAAAGTTTAAATAAAAATAATACTTGGATCATTGTTGATAAACCTAAAGACAAGAAAATTATTGATGTTAAATGGATCTATAAAAGAAAAAGTGATAACTCATATAAAGCGCGTTTAGTAGTAAGAGGCTTTCAACAAAGAGAAACGTTGGAAAATGTATACTCCCCTGTAGGAAAAATGCAAACTTTGAAAATTCTATTAAGTTACTGTTGTGTAAATGATTCGTACATAGAACAAATGGATGTCGAGACAGCATTTTTAAACGGTCCAGTAAAGTCTGAGGTGTATATACATGAACCAAAAGGTTATGAAACTGGCGAAAATAAAGTATGTAAATTAATAAAAGCGTTGTATGGTCTTAAAGAAAGTCCTAGAGCCTGGTACGAAACATTACATGAGTATTTAGAAAAATTAAATTTTATACGAAGTAGATACGATTACTGTCTATATGTAAATAATTCAAGCAATGATACTATATATATTTTGGTATTTGTAGACGATATTCTAATTTGTTGCAAAAATTATGATAAAATTAAAAATATAAAAATAAAACTAATGGAAAAATTTACAATGAAAGATATGGGAAAGTTGAAATTATATATAGGAATAAAGATTGAACATGATAACAAAGAAGGTATTATGACTTTATGTCAACAAAAATAAATAGAATCATTGGCTATAAAATATAATCTAGAAAACTCGAAAGCATATAACACTCCAATGGAAACCAATTTGAAGCTTGATCAAGCAACAGAAATTGACGAAAACAAAAAATATCGAAATTTAATCGGAGAACTTTTATACATAAGCACAGGCACAAGACCTGATATAGCATTTAGTGTAAACTACTTAAGTAGATATAACAATTGTTATGATTCCACACATTTTAAATATGCATTAATTAAGAGTACTAAAATACTTATATAAAATAAAAGATTTAAAATTAACTTTTACTAACAAAAATAAAATTGAACAGCTTGACTGCATGGTTGATTCAGATTTTGCAGGAGATCATGTCGATCGAAAATCAACAACAGGATTTATTATTAGAGTATATGGAAATGTAGTTTATTGGAAAGCTCAAAAACAAAAAATAGTAACAAAAAATTCAACATTTGCGGAATATATTGCGTTATCCGACGCAGTAACTGAAGTTATATTTGTTAAGGATCTATTAAAGATACATTTAATGTAAACATCGACAAGCAAATTAAAATATACGAAGATAATTCAGGCGTAGTAGCTATAGGTAAATTTGGAAACTTTACAAAAAACTCTAAGCACATTAAAGTGCAACATCACTATGTAAATGAAAACTATGAGAAAGGCGTGATCGATATTATTAAAATTGAAACTGATAAAAATATTGCGGATATACTAACAAAAAGTTTATGTAAAGAAAAGTTTGTCAAAATAAGAAAATTATTAAATGTAAAATGAAAATGTAAATGCAATACAAATGTAAGGAGGCGTGTTGGAATAATGATACATTTGTATTACATAAAGTAAATATAGTATGTGGCACGCGAGCTCAAATATGCCGAGATGCGCGACACATACATATACACACACATATATACCCCGTCCCTGGTTCGCCGCAAGAAGCAAGCGCGAGCGAACCTCACATAAAAGCAAAGAGACTGAGTGTGACCGTCGCACGGGAAACATGTGCACACGAGCGTAGAGCATGGGCTCCGCAGTTCTAAAATCCCTTTCTTTATTAAATACTATTGTTAAGAAACATCTCTCTCTCTCATTTCATCGTACCTCTCAATTATTATTAGTTAACCAACAAAACCAATAAAAAGCCCTGCAACATAGCGTTGAACAGAAATGTCTGGGTCGTTCTTGTACTTTTCGGTCATAACCGGTCGCAGGGGGTCATCCGTTTTCCTCGCTGATTTTTCCTGTGAAAGTACATATACAACTAGGGGGGCTGCGCCCCCCCAGCGTGCCTTCGGCACGCCCCCCCCCCCGCCCCCACACACACCTGCTCCTCGCTTCACTCGTCGCCCGCCCCTCCCTATGTAAAAACTTCGTTTTTACATAATAGGCACGACCGCAATACTCAGGAGAACCTTGTATTTCTATAAAAGCGAAAATTGATTAATAATGTCATTACGAAGGGCAATGCACTCATGATTTTGCATACTATTAAAAAAAGAAAATAGTTTTTGTTACCATATGGCAAACAGTAAGGGTGCGATCCCATGCGTTCCGTAAAATTACACGGAACGACAAAATCGGAGTGAACTTGCAATTCGAATAATGGCGCGTGGATTTCCGTTACGTTTTTACAAAGCCCTATTCCCATGAGAGTGAGAAAAAACGCCGGAATGAGGATTGTAGTGCTTCAAGAAATTAATTTGATAATAATTTTAAGGAAACATAATTTTATTTTGTTCAGTATTTATTAAACTGTTGTTTTTTAATTTATTCTAATGCAATTTTAGCATTACATCAACAAATTTTGATAAGTTTTAACCGAAAGTGAGGTTAGAAAACCATTCCGCTAAAAAAAAAGTACTCCATGGGACTAGGGTGTTGAAATTTTCGTACGGAATAGGCCCGCTCATTATGAATTATTACCATGTACATACTGTTAAACAACATTGTTTATTGTTCATGAACAATGTTTTTAATAAGAAAAAGAAGATAAATATCAATTAGATTGTGCACAAAGTGAATATTAAAAAATTATAAATATGCAATGTTATTAATTAATTGCGAGTAACTTTTATGGAATTAATTATTTTATTGTTATTAAGAGTATTATTGTTTTTATTTATTAATATGATAATATAACTAATCAGACCCACATTTACTACGTATTATTTAATCATGTAGTTAACACATTTTAAATTTCGCATCACCGCCATTACGATTTTACCATTCCGTAAGTTTTTCCGTAACGCATGGATTGGGAGCGCACCCTAAAGCTAATAAGCGAAAAATTTACGGTCTAAAAAACATTAGTGACCGTCTCTTACAGACATGTTACCGCGCAATGGTTATCAAGTAATGTCATATTGTTCGTGTATAACGTATTACGTATAATATATAGATGTTTATGCAAAGTGATGACAATGCGAGCTTGATTTTACGCCATTCGCAATAATTGCAATAAACGATATAAAAATTACAACATCATATATTCACATGGGTAACGTGTATAGCATCGCCAATCACGTGATGGCGGTGACATTGCTGGCTTGTTGGCTTTACCCATGTGAGTGTGCGCGCATGTGCATGCGCTGCAGCTCACCTGCTCGCCTCGTCTGGCTCGTCAGCTGATAGCTCGTAGCTTCTTTGCATAAGCGACACGGCGCCGCGGATTATGCGAGAAAAAGGCCGGGCCAAACTTCTAGTGAAAAAGTTTCAGTGCGGAGTGAACACAAAAAAGCTGCCTACTACGTACGCATTATCGCTACAGTGCTTCGCTTCCTATCTCGCTCTCACCCGCACCATGTCAACCATGTGCGCACGGCAGTCCGGCAGACGGCAGTCATCAATGTTTATATCTGCAGTCACTGTGTTTCCTCAATTACTGTATGGATCGATATTGATGTTGGTCGAGTTCTCTGCTAATTGAGTTGTGGTCTTATCCTTGAGTAAGTATTATTTCAATAATACTAGTTCTTTTCTAATCTTGCAGGCTTTTCATCTTTTTTTCACAAGGACATTTTGTTAAACTTCGAGCAAGGGTCAAGGTAGTCTTAGTTGGAAGTGCACATCGTCGCTTCCCGGTTAAAAGGCGTTATTTAAAAATCGGCCTGAAAAAGGCGTTATTTGGAAATCGACCTGAAGAAGGCGTTATCTTGTAATCAATCTGAAAAAGGCGTTATCTAGAAATCGTTCAGATTGATTACAAGATAACGCCTTCTTCAGGTCGATTTCCAAATAACGCCTTTTTCAGGCCGATTTTTAAATAACGCCTTTTAACCGGGAAGCGACGACATGAGCTTTTTCGACTTTCAAGTATACAAATACCTTTCCATTCTCTGAAAATATCTTCAGCTTTACACGCGTCACCATATCATGCATGCTGAGGGATTATATACCATGTTTCAGATCTAAATAATCAGCAAGTGTGGAGTAACAGCATTTTCTGTGTGCTTTTTGAGGAAATTATTAAGAAAGAAAAGTAATTTCCTCTAATTTGGCTGATTGAGACGATCTGAAATTGCATACACAATCCCTCTGTATATATTGTATTGTGTGTGAACATTCTGGTAAACTTTAAGTGAGGGTGAGAAGGTCTTAGTTGAGAATACACATGCGCTTTCTCGACTTTTGAGTGCAAAGATCCCTTTCCATTCCCTACAAGTATCTTCAACTTTCTATACATGATGAAATACATGCTGAGGAACAGTATATCAAGATTTAGATATGCATAATCAGCAAGTCTGGAGATATTGCAATTTCTGTGTCTTTTTCAAGAAATTTTTGAGAAAAATGTCATTTTCTCCGTACCGGCTGATTGAGTCGATCTGAAATTGCATACACAATCCCTCTGTATGTATTATGTGTGAACATTCTGGTAAACTTTAAGTGAGGGTGAGGAGGTCTTAGTTGAGAATACACATGCGTTTTCTCGACTTTAGAGTGCAAAGATCCCTTCCCATTCCCTACAAGTATCTTCAACTTTCTATACATGATGAAATACATGCTGAGGGACAGTATACAAGATTTAGATATGTATAATCAGCAAGTCTGGAGATACTGCAATTTCTGTGTCTTTTTCAAGAAATTTTTGAGAAAAATGTCATTTTCTCCGTACCGGCTGATTGAGTCGATCTGAAATTGCATACACAATTCCTCTGTATGTATTGTATTGTGTGTGAACATTCTGTTAAACTTTAAGTGAGGGTGAGGAGATCTTAGTTGAGAATACACATGCGCGTTCTCGACTTTTGAGTGCAAAGATCCCTTTCCATTCCCTACAAGTATCTTCAACTTTCTATACATGATGAAATACATGCTGAGGAACAGTATATCAAGATTTAGATATGCATAATCAGCAAGTCTGGAGATATTGCAATTTCTGTGTCTTTTTCAAGAAATTTTTGAGAAAAATGTCATTTTCTCCGTACCGGCTGATTGAGTCGATCTGAAATTGCATACACAATCCCTCTGTATGTATTATGTGTGAACATTCTGGTAAACTTTAAGTGAGGGTGAGGAGGTCTTAGTTGAGAATACACATGCGCTTTCTCGACTTTTGAGTGCAAAGATCCCTTTCCATTCCCTACAAGTATCTTCAACTTTCTATACATGATGGAATACATGCTGAGGGACAGTATGTCAAGATTTAGATATGCATAATCAGCAAGTCTGGAGATATTGCAATTTCTGTGTCTTTTTCAAGAAATTTTTGAGAAAAATGTCATTTTCTCCGTACCGGCTGATTGAGTCGATCTGAAATTGCATACACAATCCCTCTGTATGTATTGTATTGTGTGTGAACATTCTGGTAAACTTTAAGTGAGGGTGAGGAGGTCTTAGTTGAGAATACACATGCGCTTTCTGGACTTTTGAGTGCAAAGATCCCTTTCCATTCCCTACAAGTATCTTCAACTTTCTATACATGATGGAATACAGGCTGAGGAACAGTATATCAAGATTTAGATATGCATAATCAGCAAGTCTGGAGATATTGCAATTTCTGTGTCTTTTTCAAGAAATTTTTGAGAAAAATGTCATCTTCTCCGTACCGGCTGATTGAGTCGATCTGAAATGGCATACACAATCCCTCTGTATATATTGTATTGTGTGTGAACATTCTGGTAAACTTTAAGTGAGGGTGAGGAGGTCTTAGTTGAGAATACACATGCGCTTTCTCGACTTTTGAGTGCAAAGATCCCCTTCAATTCTCTCAACATATCTTGGTAAATATATAGTGCTATGAATGATCTTATCGACACGCAAACACTATATTGTGAGTAGTTTGCTGTGAGAATGTTTTCTCGTTTACTTTACGGCTAGCATCTATCCTGCAATAATTTTCTACCCCTTTGACAGGAGTGTGGCTTCTCTGTACTCCTTCCGTTGCCAAGTTATTCTTGTTGTAATTATGTTTTTGGCCTAGGTCGAAGAGCTCCTGCAGACGACATCACGGCGTTCTAAACACCTACAGCTAGCGTTTTTTATTGGGACTATATGTTGGATTGATTGACATATTTTATGTGGACATTGACAACCTCTGAACTCGTTGAAAAAATTATCTGGTGAGTAGCTTACTATAAGAAAATTTATTGGTTTATACTTTTCAGCTAGTATCTATCCTGCAATAATTTCCTACCCCTTTGACAGGAGTGTGGCTTCTCTGTACTCCGTCCGTTGCTAAGTTATTCTTGTTGTAATTATGTTTTTGGCCTAGGGCGAACAGCTCCTGCAGAAGACAACACGTCTTCATATAATTGTTCTTTCCTCGAGAGCGTCATTAAATGACCATCATAAAGCAGGATACTTGCAAAAAAATAGGACCAAATTCGGAACGGCAACTTTGAGAAACTCAACAATGGCATTACAGTGGGTAACCTTGAGTGAAGGGCTTCCTGATGCACACATTTCGGCAGCTTCATCTTTCTATTGATTATCAATGGAAGTTGATCTAGTCTGTATTTATTTTAATTCACTGTGACCACTTTGTGGTCTCTTCTTTGAATAATTATTATTTCAGTAATCTACTGCTTTCAACCATTACTATAGCTTCATTTTTTGTTTCAGGGTTTTTATTATCCTTTCAGAAAAAGCAGCAACTCTAAGAGGCGACCGGTCAAATTTAACAGAGCTATTCCTCATTCATTGATATGGTTGATATTTACTTTGAGGATGTCTTTTCAAACTTCATTTAGAAGAATATAGAAATGATAGAAATCTGCTTTTATAATGCATTTCAGGCATCTTATGTATTTTTAAGCTGATTTTATCTTTTTTTTGTAGGTATAATTTAATAAAAAGAAAAAAATAAGTCATGCAATTTCTCAGATTTAATTCAGGCACTGCTTGTGTATTTTTTATAGAACTATTTTTATTTTTTTTATTAAATTACATGTACTTTCAAAAAGATAGAGTCAACTCAAAAATACATGGAATGTCTGAGATGGATTACTGAAGCCGGTTTCTATCATTTTTAGTCTTTTGGATTAAGTACGGACACATCACCTCAAAGTAAATATCGATAACATTGAATGCTCAATACACCTGCTAAATCTGACAAGTGGCTTTTATATTGTAGGAGCCGGATGAATTTTCTTATTAAGTTTTTAATTTTGTTCCGTATACTGTAGTGTAGTGTAGTGTGAGTGTGTCTGAAACTTCTATACATCAATAGCTTGTTTTTAGTTGGATTAAATAAAGTGTAAATAAATTAAAATAAAATAATTACCTTCTTTAGTAAGGTCGTATTTCAGAAAGAAGTTTATATATATCGCTGTTGATATATATATATATATATATATATATATATATATATATTTTGTTTTTAATATATCAGTAATTTTATTTCAGGTGGGGGGCTTCGCCCCTACACCTCCACCAGGGGCTCTGCCCCTGGACCCTGCCCTGCGCCCCACATCAAACCCGCCATACCTCATTACCTACCAACAACAAACTTTATTGTTTCTTTTATTTTGTTTTATTTAGATGGGACATTTCAACATAATAACTATATCCTCAAGGATTTTCATTCATGGTCACAAAATGATTTCGTAGATTCATTCGTCATCGAATATCATTTAATGTGTGATATCAGGAATATGGTTACGAGTCGTGAGGATGGAATATTATATTTGCTTATTCTTTGGCTCAATTTTATATTTAATCAAAAATTTAATCTTTGTTTTTTAATTTTATTTTTAAGGTTTAAACTTGAATAACTTCTATTAATCACATTGTTAATAGAAGATTAGATTATATACAATATTAGCTGCCTGTCTACGACCAAGTTTTAGAAAAAAATAATATGTTTCTTGGGCCAACTTAGAATAATTTTAAGTAAAAAAACATTTAGGGATTTAATCTTTTAATTTTTGTTACTTCAACATCAATTTATATTTCTTATTAAATATTTTTATTAGTGTTTTAGTTTACATAATATTTGGCAGTTTGTAAACAATAGATATTTCTTTTTTTTAAATTATGTTTTCAATGTGTTTATCTCATTTTATACCACAGTGTCACCTAAGTCTGCACTTAAGTCACGCCTACCCGTGACTTAAGTAGTCGATTATTGCACCGTGAGGTTAGCGCGCGATCGTAGCGAGTGGACTGATTAAGGTACGAATAGGCGTGACAGTGGACTTAGTTAAACGTGCTATAAAATATCGTACGATACATGTGACTTCAGTGGCAGTATCGTAATGTACTATTTTAACATTATAATTAAATGTAATTTTATATCTTATGATTATATTTTTATAATTATATGATCTTTCGAATGTTATATTGATTTTTCCGATATTATTTAAAGCTATTGCATTGAATAATTCTTTGTCAAATCGAATCATGTTAAATAAGCGAAAATTGAATATGTAAAGTGTCGTATTTATAGGTTTAGATAATCAGGATTGATTGTACATTAAAATATTAATTGGGGAAAAGTTTTGTTTAGATGTTATCCATACTTATATCTTTTGCATTTAATATTTTTGTGTAAAGTCAAATCGTTGAAATAACCGAAAATCGTCCATTTTATGTATGTTTTGGCGTTAAAAATTGTTTGTTTGGATTTAACTCGTCGGGAATTGATTGTACAAAAAAATGTTTAATAGGAAAAAGTTTTGTTTTAATTATCTATAACTTTTACATTCACCATTTTTGTGTAAAATCAAATCCTGTCAAGTTATAGCCGAAAATCGTCCATTCTATGTATATTTAGGCGTTAAAAATCGTTTTTATGAGTTCAACTCGTCAGGAATTGATTGTACAAAAAAATGTTTAACAGAAAAAAGTTTTGTTTTAATATTATCTATAACTTTTATATTTAACATTATTGTGTAAAATCAAATCCTGTAAAGAAATAGCAAACAAACTACTATTTTTGATGATTTTAGCGGTTTTTTCGCTATTACATTGTTAAATATTGTTCATAGAAAACAATTTTCCATGTAAAAAAGACGTGTTTTAATTAGTTTTAGCAGATGCATTTGTTGTTTTTTGACGTAAAATTAATTTTGTTCACATTATGTTCAAAAATCGATTTTTTCAAATTTTTATTTGTTCTGGCGTTTTTTTATTTGTTGATCGATTCGGCTCGGTATAAGACTGGAGCTTAATTATAATTAAACAAGTATCTGGGCCAGAATTCGTTAAGATCTATTGGAAATTCGCTGAGATATTCCATAAACTTGGCTACATACGAACGGACATACACACATAAGGTAGATGTACCGATAACTGCCCACTTAAGGACATGGAAGTAGCATATCGTTATTAAACATGTTAATAAATGTTGCCTTGTAACTTAATTATTTGGATTTTAACATATATTGCATTGGTGAGGCTCATTGACTATAAAAAACCTTATTCTACAACATTATTTTTTTTAAATTAAAAAAGCAACGTAATGGTGTAATGAACCAATACATGGTCAATGCAATTTTTATTTGTACCAGTGTCCATTTTTTAATGTCCCAGTACCTGGACCATGTAAAAGTAGCATGCACAATAACAATTTTAGGTTATATTTAGCAACTTGTTAATGTTAAGTATATTTTAATAGTTAAAGTTAAATAAGTAAAGAAGATAAATTAATTTTTTTAAATATTAAATTAAAACAAAATCAATTTAATTATATTAAATATTTTTTAATTATAATGTAATATTTCTAAAAAGGGATGTAAAATAAATATCAATGTCTTTTTTATAAACATATTTATAACTTCTATAAACTTTATTATATAAATATATAAAAATTATCTCTTACATAAAAAATGATCTCTTACAAAGTAAAATAAACTTTCTTTTTATTTATTATATAACATTTTTATAATTTCTCTTGTTTAATGTTTAAGATTTTTTTTTGTGCTTTTAAATTTTTTATTTCTGCATCTATCATTTATTTTTTTGCTGCTGCTGTTTTTTTAACTTCCATTTCATCTAATTTTCTTTTTCTGATCTCTGCTCGTTGTTTCTTTCTTTCTGCTACTTCCTTTTCTTTTCTTAATTTATCTTCTTGGATCTTTAGATGATGTTTTTGCCACTCCTCTGATGTCAGCACATGAGTAAGTTTTCCACTTTTCTTTTTCTTTTTTTGAATTTCTTCTGGTACACGTAAAATCTTTTTCAAAGATGATTGAACATTTTCCTTCAAAGGTTCTTCACTTCTAGCAACACTTGAATCTACAAAAAATATTGTTTTTCTTAAAAATTATAAACAATTTAATTATGAATAGATAGCAACAATCATTTTAATACATACGTTGATTTTTTTGGAATTGTTTGTTTTCAATATCTTGAAGAGGCAGATTTGATATTGATTTGATAGTTAAATCTAAAACTCCACTACTCTTACTCCAATTCTCAAAGTTTTCTTCGACAGCAATAACATTGTATTCATTTTTAGCACCTCCCTGATCTTTGAACGGAATTTTGCTGACATTGACTTTATCAAAAAGCAACTTATTTTTTTCTATATGAGAGACTGTACAAGAAATTTCAGCTTCTTTTTCCATTTTGATGACAATTGTATCCACTGAAAAATACACAATAATTTATTTAATTTGAAAAAATACTTTAAAAGAATATTTGATATAGCGAGTAACAAACCTGTAGTGAGGCAATCTTGAGCATGAACATTTAAAGCGGATGAAATAATTTCATCTTTAGTATCGTTACTAATATTAAAATTAGTTAAGTTAGATTCAACTTCTATAACACTAGATATTTTGTTTAAGTTTTCATCGACTATCAAAAACATAAAATAATTCTATGTATTAAGCACTTTCATTTATACACTTATATCATGTTTCTAGAATATATATAAATTATACTAAAATTTTATTCGTACATACCAATGAAATTGTCTTGTTCGGATTCTTTTACCATCTCACCATTTGAAGTACCTCGACTGGGTAAACTACTCACAATTGAATAACAAGTTGATGTACTGAGTTCTTTGTTAGTTTCAGATGAGTTAAGTAATAAAGGCACACTCTCGTCAACTTTTGTAAATAGTTCACTACTTGAACTTGTATCCACTGAAATATTGTGCTTTATCAGTCACTGTTTACATGTAAAATAAGTAATTATGAAAATAATAGCATAAGGTGAAAATACAAACCTATAGAAATAATGCTAAGGTTGGATTCCATTTCACCATCCGCAGGCACTTCTAGGACATCAAGGTTTAAATCTACAACTATATCACTTGTGCTTGGTACAAAATCTATAATTTTATCTATGTTTTGCTCCATGTTCGTAACATTAATACTAGTTATATCTCCTGTAGTAAGTAACATAAGAAATTATTGTTTTACATGTAACATTTCTTTGCAAATTTATATTCTTTACAAATGTACAACAATAGAACTGAATTCAATATTTGGATCTTTTAATATTAATTATAATATTTTTATATTACAAAATTTGATAAAAATGAACTTATAATTGATATTAAAAGTATTAAATAATTAAATTCAGTTCTATAAATATGTACCAGTGAGACGTTTCATTGTCAGCCAATACTGAAATAATCCCTCGTTGGCACTTTTAGTTATTTTAAAAGTTCCATCGGAAACAGCATTTTGAAAATCATTCATATCAGCTAGATCTATTCTGCGTTCAAAGTACATGAGATGCTCCTTATCTTTATCTTGACTGCAAACATCCGCTTCTACAACTTTATCCATTTGTTCCCTTGATGTTGTTACTTTCTTTTTTGTTTTATTTAAAACATTAAAATCCACTGCACTTGCACTAAACGGTGAAAGTCCACAAGTCTTAAAACCATTCTTGAGCGTACTTTCGAGATTTGTAAAAGAGCGAGAGCACTTTTTAAAATAGGTGCGAAGTTTTCACGTTTTAGCCGTTGCCCACCATGTTCACTTCTCCAATCATCAACTGCCTTCTTCCACTTTGCTTTTAAGGCATGAAAAACAGCAACGTCCAAGGACTGGAGCACATGGATAGAATTCGGATATAGAGCAATGAGCTCTTTTTGTTTATCTTTACAGAATTGAGACAATGCTAAACTCATGTGTGAGACATGTCCGTCAACAAAAAGTATAACTGGAAACGTTATTTTATTTGATTTAAGCCACGGATAAAACTTAGTTTTAATATAGTTTAGGAAACTGTCAGCAGTCATCCATCCCTTTTCTATGTTACCAATAATCCAACCTGATGGCAATTTATCGGTAATACTTGCTGGCATTCTTTGATACCAAAAAAGTATCATTGGAGGTAGCATTATCCCTGCAGCATTCACTGCGAATAGCACTGTTAGGCTCTCTTTTTCATCTCCACTGACAACTTTATACACTGACTTAGCACCTTTTCTAGCGATTACTTTATCTGCTTTTGGCAGTAAGAAAAAAGCAGATTCATCTAGATTAAAGATTCTAGAAGGATCGATATTCATTAAATTCACTTTCAACAAATAGGTTTCTACTTCATTGAACCATCCTTTCAAAACATCTTCTGTAGCAGAGGCTCTTATCATTGTTAAATTTTGAGCAGTCCTTTGCGCTACTTCTTGATGCCTCCGGCAGAAGCTTTCCCACCAATGTCTACCTAGCTTATTATTCTTGAACGGATTAGGTCTGTCTAACTCGATGACTAATTTCTGTACTGTATCAAATAGTTGTTGCTTAGAAATAGGAAATCCTCTTTCGCTGCAATCTAGCATCCAATTCACAACGTCCTTCTCTTCTTTGAAAGTTAAAATAGTACTCGGACCTTTGACTGCTTCAACAGGTATCATTGAATTTAGTTTTGCCCACAAAGTACTTTTGGGAATACCAAACGTAGTGGATGCTATTCTTAAATTCATCCCGTTTTCTATACTATTCATAGCTTTATATATATCTTCTTGACTGTATTTTATTTTCTTTTCATTTTTTTTCCTCTTGGTTTTGAGTTTGTCCATTTTACACAAGTCTATAAACAAAAAATTTATTATTTTATTTTAAATAGTTATTTATATAATAATAATAATAATAATAATCATACAGCATTTAATTTAATTACAAAATATAAATATAAGATTATAGGTTATGTTGGGACTTAGAAGTACTGTATGCAAAAGAAACAAAAAAATAAACGTAAAACAGAAGTTAGATCATTATTTAAAAAAATTAAAGTTCTTTTACTTACTTTTTTGACGTTGTAAAAGTTTTAATTGCTATAAACAGACTTCAAATTACAAAACGTATTGACGCGGCTAGGCATTAGGACTGTCTGTGAACATTCCAAATGTTGGCAACCCTAATAACTAAACTCGTGGTCTGTTTCTGGAACACCGCGAAAAATTGAAAATATTGCGTACGGATAAATGTACATGCAAATTATTAATTGAAAAATGTAATTAATAATTATATTTGGTGTTTTAGTTGTGTACGTAACTTCTTAAGATTCCTTACATATATTTATTTGGATGAAGCATATTGTACAACGATTGTTATAAGCTTAAGAAGTAACCCTACTTTTCTTAACCATGTAAATAAGAAGTCTATACGCTTGCACTCAAAAACTTGTATTGTACTTAAGAAAGTAAATATAAATAGCATAATTTTAAGTTGCAACCGTCATAATTTTTTACATAAGAGATTATACTTTAAAATAATTAATATTCATAATAATAAAGCTTTACATCTGATGTGAAGCTTATTAAAAATATAAATTTCGTGGGTGTCCAGGGACTCGGACGTGTCTAGCTATTGGTACATCTACCTTACACCATAAAAAATGCCTAAAATGAACTAATTCTGGGTGAAAAATAGTTTTTATGCAACAAATTGTACGTTTTTGAAGTGTTACAATTTTCGCTCTAGTGAAAATATAAGGCTCTCCCGAGAAGCGGTCGCGCCTAAAAAATCGTTTTTATAAGTTTAGTTCGTCTGGGTCTGATTGTACATGAAAATGTTAAATGGGACAAATATTATCTATAACTTTTGTTTGTATAAAATCAAATCCTGCTACGTTATAAAGGAAAATCGGCGATTTTAGGTATATTTAGGCGTTAAAAATCGTTTCTTTGGATTTAACTCATCAGGAATTGGTCGTAGCAAAAAATGTTCAATATAAAAAAGTTTTGTTTTAATATTATCTATAACTTTTACATATAAAATTTTTGTGTAAAGTCAAATTCTGCTCAGTTATAAACGAAAATCAGCCATTTCATGTACATCTAGGCGTTAAAAACCGTTTTTTTGGATTTAACTCATCAGGCATTGATCGTACAAAAAAATGTCGAATAGAAAAAAGTTTCGTTTCAATATTATCTATAACTTTTGTATTAAAAATTTTTGTGTAAATTCAAATCCTGTAAAGTAATAGCATAAAAACGACTATTTTTGATGATTTTAGCGATTTTTCCGCTATTACATTGTTAAATATTGTTCATAGAAAAAAATGTTCAATGTAAAAAAGACGTCTTTTAATTAGTTTTAGCAGATGCATTTATTGTTTTTGACTTAAATTTAATTTTGTTCACCGTATGCTCAAAAATCGATTTTTTCAAATTTTTATTTGTCCTGGCGTTTTTTTATTTGTCGATCGATTTGGCTCGGTAGAGAACTGTCAGTTACTTATAATTAGAAGAGTATATTCCCCAAAGTCCGTTTAGATCTGTCGAAATTTCGCTGAGATAATCGGGTTACTTAATCACATACATACGTACAGACATACATACATCTCTGAAAACGCTTAAAATGTACTTCTTTTGGGTGGAAAATAGTTTTTATGTTGTAAATTTCAGAATTTGAAGTGTTACAATTTTCGCCCTGACAAAAATATAAGGCTCTCCCGAGAAGCGGTCGTGCCTAAAAATTGAGAAAGCCCCAATGTTAGCCCCCCATATCCAATATTGAGACAGCTACACTGTGCTGAATTTAGAAAAATGGTCAAAAAATGTCTATTTTCGAAAATTTCTGTGCGGCTCGTTTTCTGATCTATTTGAATGATTCGGGAAGGAACTTTTTTTTATTTTCTCAAATTTCAGAAAAAAAATTTGTGATACAAAAATAACGCAATGAAATTTTTACAGAAAGGAAAACGTGAATCTAAATATTTTCGTTTTTAGAGTTATCTTTCTACCTTTGTAGTCCCTCAAGTTTTATAGACATTGAGATCGAGTAGGGCCTATTTTCTTCAACTTAAAAAGACGTTCCATTTTCAGGCGGCTAACTATTGATTTGATTAACTACATGCAAATATGCAGCTCTTTAAACAATGGTCGATTTTCGAAAATCGTAATATTGGCACCCCTGTAACTTTTTTCTATCAAAATCGATTTGGCTCGAATTGGAAGGAAAAAAAGTTTTAACCTTCTACAAAATGACCCAATTGGTTTCGTTTGGTTTTTTGGGTATTTGCAAAAGTTACGAATTTTTCAATATGGGGGTTTTTCGTATACGTATCCATTAAAGGCGTGTACACCTAGTGGCTTCTGAGGCCAAAATCAGCTGAATCGATGGCTTTCCATAGGTCTAAGTTACTTGAAATTCATATATTTATTGCCCAAAGAGTTGACAATATTAAAAATATTTTATTAAATAATTTTAAAATGCTAAAAACGACAAAAAATTACAAAAACTCTTAAAATTAAGCAATGAAAGTGGTTTTTCAATTTTTAAAAATACTTAATCAAATAATTTTAATATTTCTAACCCTTCAGGCCATTACTGCATGAATTTTAAGTAATTTAGGTCTTGTCCCATGAAAATTTATGGAATACTTTTTTTTAAAAAGGCATCAGAAGCCACTATTTGTAAGACCCCCTTTAATACGTAAAACCCAAATCATCAGTTTCTTGTTTGAACATCCGCAGCAAAATTTATATTTCGATACATATTTTTACTATCCAATTTTTTAAGACATTGTTTCTATATCTATAAAAGTTCGTCTGTAACGGTCCCGTTTCTTATCTCATGAAAGATTCTTGTATCTGGGATCGAATATTCATAGATTATGTTTTCTACAGATTCATTTTGTTTATTTGAAACAACACTTTAAGCAATGAATATCGTTCGATCTGTCAGCCTTTCACAGCTTTGAGGAACAGATACAATGAGGAACAGATCCAAACGATAATGCGGGTCACTACCTATATCTATATACATACGAGGGTCATTTGACAAGTACCTAGCCTCACCGCCAGATGGTGCCACTATCGCACCAGAAATACACTACAGTGCAGTATCTTCCTGTAAACGGTTACAGACGAAATTTCAGCCGGATCGGAGTTGTAGTTTATTTTTGAGAGCGTGTGAAAGCAAATGTGTCCGTTGATTTTTGAAAAAATGGAGAAAGAACAATATCGGTCGGTGATTCGATTCTTGTTTTTGGAAGGGAAATCGCGCAGTGAAATTAAAGAACGCTTGGATGCAGTGTATGGGGATGCTTCTCCTTCGATGGCGACCGTTAAATTTTGGTATAACGAGTTTCAACGTGGTCGTACGTCGGTTTTTGATGATCCACGCCCAGGTGCTCCGAAAACAGCCACTACGGAGGAGAACGTGACAAAAATACACGATATCGTTTTGTCAGACCGCCGATTAAAGGTGCACGAGATAGCTGCGATAGTAGGCATCTCAGAAGAACGCGTGTGTCATATCCTACATGAGATTTTAGGCATGAGGAAGCTGTCAGCAAGGTGGGTGCCGCGTTTGCTGACTGCAGACAACAAGCGCATCCGTGTGACCAGTTCAGAGCAGTGTTTGGAGCTGTTTAATCGCAATCCAAAAGAGTTTTTGCGTCGTTACGTGACCGTCGACGAAACATGGATTCACTACTACACTCCAGAGACCAAGGAGCAGTCAAAACAGTGGACCTTACCCGGTGAACCTGCTCCGAAGAAGGCGAAGACGGTCCCGTCGGCCGGAAAGGTGATGGCTACTGTTTTCTGGGATTCTCAAGGTGTGATTTTTATTGACTATCTGAAGAAGGGCAAAACGGTCACAGGACAGTACTACGCCGAACTATTGAGCCGATTTGACGCCGTGTTAGAAGAAAAACGGCCCCATTTGTCTAAAAAGAAAGTGCTTTTCCACCACGATAATGCACCGGCTCACACTTCTGCACTCGCCACGGCTAAATTGGTCGAATTACGCTACGAACTGCTGCCCCATCCACCGTATTCTCCAGATTTGGCTCCGTGCGACTTTTTTTTGTTTCCGAAAATAAAAAATTCGCTCGCCGGGAAGAGATTCCACTCCAATAACGAAATAATCGCCGCCACGGAGGCCTATTTTGCAAACCAAGAGAAAACATTTTTTTCAACGGGGTTAAAAAAATTGGAACACCGCTGGACCAAGTGTGTTCAACTAAAAGGAGACTACATTGAAAAATAAATTTTATTTTTTGTAAAATTTTGGTGTTTTCATTTGTAGGCTAGGTACTTATCAAATGACCCTCGTATGGGGAACAGAAAGAATAAGAAGGACCAATATTGATGAATCAACAATGGAAATTAAAATTACATCATTCGACAATGAATCAAAAATAGTAAAGATTCAATGTATATTTTTTTTATTTTACTGTTTTAAATACTTCTTAAAGAAAATTTTTCAACTGTTATAAGCTAGATAGAATTCGAAAAAAATAATTATTATAATAAATTTTTTATTAAAAGTGTTATCATCATCAATAATCGTAAATTATTTTTTTATTCCTCAGTAGTTTATTTTTGTAGCATACTTTATAATTATTGAAAATAAGGCTGTTTTAACGCATGTAAATGAGGCGTTTCGCCTCAACTCTCCCAGCGCGGCGCGCTAGCGTCAAATCATGCTATTTTCAAGTCGTGTTTACGATATCAATATGCATTTCAAAAAATGATGTGATAAGCGTTTCCGACGTATTTTTTCCTCAGCTTTCCAATGGCGTAGGTGGTTTTTCCGAAATTTTCCATTTTCCCCCCCCAACAAGTATAAAACATACTATATCTCGAAAAGTATATTTTTAATATTTTTTTTACCCCCTAGATCGAAAGCTGAGCATTTTTTACGTCGGAAAGGATTTTTTTCAGAATTTGCTCGAATGTTTTCTTAGAGAAACAGAACGCGAAAGAGCAGACGCAGCGTCTCCTTCGCGCGCGGTTTTTGGCGCGCTGTACACCGCGTGGACTAGATGCATTTCGCTCTCTAAAAACCACTTAAAATTTTGATTTCCATAATAATAGCAACAATAAACTAGTATTTATATTAATAATTCTTTTTTTTAAAGTAGATAATTTTATTTTGTGTTGTTTTACGGGTTTTTTAGGGAAGATTTGATATTCTGAACTCATTGACGTTTTTTTTAGTATTAATGTTGTTTTATTCATTGGAATAACGGCATGGTACTGTAAAGTTCCCGGTATAGATTTAATTTTACTTAACCTTGATTTTAGTTTCAAAACGGCTTTTTCATAGGTCTCTTTAGTGCTGTAAAAAACTTTAGTTTCTTTGCAATTACGTAAAGCCCAGTTGTAAAGGTCTTCTGGTGTTAAAATATGATTACTCGAAGAGAGTTGAAGACTTGCTCTTTTCGCTCCTCTTTTAAAATTTGCGCCTATACCATCGCACGCACCTTTACCGTGCGCTGTTGCATGAAAATGCCATTCAGCAGGAACTCCAAAATCTTTTTGATGAAACAGAAGATTTTGGAAGGTAGACTTGTTCTTAAAATGCTGACCTGCTCCATCAGTTAAGTAATAAATTTTCTTGACTATGAAATTACTTTTTAAATACGATATTATAATTTTTTGATATTCATAAACAGCAACAGTATCGTGATTTAGATTATCAGAAATTATAGCAATGCTTATACGTTTAAGATCTTGATTTTCGTTATAATATACCACTGTTGTAAAAACTGTTGCTTGATTATTGTTCCAGTAGAACGATTGTGTTGAATTTTGCACTATAAACGCATAGTTTTCTGCAAAATCACAACAAACAAGGAATTCTCCTTTTTGAAGGTTTTTTTTCAAATCGCTTAAGAAAAGATATTGTTCTCTCGCAAAAAAGTCATGAGTTTTAAATTTTATTAATTTTTCTCCCAGTATGTTCATGAATTCATAAACATTTACAGTTGTAGATACTATTGTGCAACGATCTGTCTGAAGCCATGACTCATACTGTATTTGAAAAATATCATTTCTCTCAAAACATTCAAGCAAATGTTTCCATAATACAGGCATATTGGGGCAACCTAAACAGTCTCCCAAGTAACATTTCGAACTAGCATTACTACATACGATTGCTTGGATGCAATCGTGGTAGTTTTTAAGAAATAGTCGAGTACCTTCAGTTAAACTCTGTAAATTAATAGCATTTAACATCAGCTTGATATTTTCGTGGTGTACACATACGCATACATTATGCGTACCACTGC
Organism: Torymus aiolomorphi; assembly: GCA_036365515.1. Classification (NCBI taxonomy): domain Eukaryota; kingdom Metazoa; phylum Arthropoda; class Insecta; order Hymenoptera; family Torymidae; genus Torymus; species Torymus aiolomorphi. The sequence goes on along the minus strand of CM070875.1, from coordinate 168,403,546 downwards.
TTCCCGCTAGAACACAATGCGGCGGCCTCAATTGAGTAAATTTAGTGAAGCCAATATTAACAGATTCATGCTCTTTTTTAAATAAACAATAAATTTCACGTAAATTACCAAGTAGTAACCTTTTCTGTACATGTTCTCCTTTACCATTATCCTGCTTAACAGATATACAATCTTTTAATCCGGGCATTACACGACTAATATCGTCCCTCTCATAAAAACGTTTAACTGAATCTACACTTTCAACTGGAAATATTTTGCCCCTTTTCTTTTCAGGTTTTGAAAAAATTCCACTTTCAGTTACTAACTTTTTCGCTTCTCGAGCTTCCCACTCAGTACAACCGAACTCTCTGATTAAGTCTCTGCGAGACCAAAAATCAGGAGCAAGCGTGAGTAGCTGAATTTTATCTTCCTTACCCGGTGATTCTAAAAATTTTTTTTTTAATTGGTTGAGAACTGCCACGCCTGCTTTATGATATTCATCAGTACATTCAATTTTAGCTTTTTTGGCATCGCATGAAGGTAAATCTAACTTATGTTTATAAAGTTGACGTTGACAGTTGGAACAAATTTTCGCGTTTTCTGGTACGAGGGGATACGCACTCCTAAATATTGAAGGAAAATTCGACAAATTTTTACGCACAGAGTGATTAATTTTATTAAAAGAATTTATGCATTTCAGCTTCAAAGGTGGATCCATTTCAGTAGCGAGAAAATAAATGCAATAAATAAACCAAAAATAAATTATGATTTAATCAGCAAACACACGAAGAACACAAATATAACGGAAACAGCGTTAAAATTCTTAAACAATTTCAAGGATAACAAAGATCGAAAATTCATCAGACTTATATAATTGGATACAACAAATTACTCTCGGGCAAAAATTTTCTATACGCAAGCCACCTATCGGGTAAAAAGTAAGTGAGAAGCGTTGCGTCTGCTATTTCAAATTGATTGTAATGTTTTTGCTTCCTCAAAGAGGAAGCTTTGTAACGGTGAAAAAAATTTTCGAAAAAAAAGTCTTCAAAAAGATGTTTTATGGTGGTATATGTGTATATTATTTGATTTTGATGATTTTTGATTTCGTGGATGTATGTATGTGTGTGTGTGCGTGTGTTTGTGTATATATTTCAACTCTTAATATCTCCGAAACTAATCAACCGATTTTCGTCGGGTAAAGCTTATTCGCTTCGTCTTGCGGCAAAAGGAAAGTACCCTGATGGATTTGGGATTTTATTGATTTTCTTTTGTTTTATAACCAAAAAACGATTTTGAATTTTTATTTTTTTTTATTTTTTCGTATCTTATAGTAATTATTACATAAAATAATATACTTCTCTTAAAAGGTATTCAAATTACCTACATTTTCTTTTTTTAAAATTTAAAATATCTTCACTCTGTCATTTGTTATTAATGAAAACTTTTTTATATTTAAAAAATTAATATCTCAAAAAATAATTTATTTATCGACTTGAAATTTTAACTGTTACTTATTATACTTGTTGGTGGCAATATTGTGTTGCAATTTTAAGTGATTATCTATATGAATATATATTATACATTTATTTTCGAGAACTATCATTTTAATATTTTTATATAATGTAGTAAATTAAAATATCAAAACGTATTAATAGTGCCATTTGTAGCCCCTTCTTTTATCTCTTTTTAATCTCAATTTTTTTTAAACTTGGTGGTCTGTCAAAGCTTTTTTTAAAATAGGTACGTAATATACTATTTTGCAAGAAACTGGTATAAGACGCATCGGTTCAAAGTATTATTGAAATTCTTTAGCATTCCTTTTTATGAAAAATGTATTTTCAGAATTTCAATTTTTAATTAGGAAACGATGAATTAGTTTTAGGAAGCTAAGTGCCAAAGAATTGGCAGCGGTTTTTTTTTTGCGAAATAACCTATGAAAATGTCAATCGTGCATATAAGTGAAATTCGAAGTGCAAAAAGATATTCCATAAAGAATTAAAAATGATAAATAAAAATAATAAGGTTACTAGAGAGCGAAATACATCTAGTCCACGCGCTGTACAGCGCGCCGCATACCGCGCACGAAGGAGACGCTGCGTCTGCTCTTTCGCGTTCTGTTTCTCTAAGAAAAACATTCGTGCAAATTTTGCAAAAAATCCTTTCCGACGTAAAAAATGCTCAGCTTTCGATCTAGATGATAAAAAAAAATATTAAAAATATACTTTCCGAGATATAGTATGTTTTATACTTTTTGAGGGTGAAAATGGAAAATTTCGGAAAAACCACTTTCACCATTGGAAAGCTGAGAAAAAAATACGTCGGAAACGCTTATCACATAATTTTTTGAAATTCATATTGATATCGTAAACATGACTTGAAAATAGCATGATTTGACGCTCGCGCGCCGCGCTGGGAGAGTTGAGGCGAAACGCCTCAAATGTAAGTATCAATATAAATTTTGCTGTGAATGCTCAAACAAGAAACTGATGATTTGTGTTTTACATATTACAGGGATCTTACACATAGTAGCTTCTAAGGCCTTTTTAAAAAATGTATTGCATGAATTTTCATGAGACAAGTCCTAAATTACTTATAATTCATGCAGTAATGGCCCGAAGAGTTGAAAATATTAACATTATTTGATTAAGTATTTTTAAAAATTGAAAAATCACTTTTAATTGCTTAATTTTAAGAGTTTTTGCAATTTTTTTTGTCGTTTTTAGCATTTTAAAATTATTTAATAAAATATTTTTAATATTTTAAACTCTTCAAGCAATAAATACATGAATTTCAAGTAACTAAGACCCATGGAAAGCCATCGATTCAGCTGATTTTGGCCTCAGAAGCCACTAGGTGTACACGCCCTTAATGGATACGTATACAAAAAACCCCCATATTGAAAAATTCCTAACTTTTGCAAATATCCAAAAAACCGAACGAAACCAATTGGGTCGTTTTTTAGAAGGTTAAAACTTCTTTTTTCCGCCCAATACGAGCCCAATCGATTTTGATAGAAAAAAGTTACAGGAGTGCCAATATTACGATTTTCGAAAATCGACCATTGTTTCAAGAGCTATATATTTGCTTGTAGTTGATCAAATCAATCGTTGGCCCAGTGAAAATGAAACGTCTCTTTAAGATGAAGAAAATAGGCCCTACCCGATCTCAATGTCTATAAAACTTGAGGAACTACAAAGGTAGAAAGATAATCTTAAAAACGAAAATATTTAGATTCACCTTTTCCTTTGTGTAAAAATTTCATTGCGTTATTTTTATTCCACAATTTTTTTTCTAAAATTTGACAAAATAACAAAAAGTTCCTTCTTGAATCATTCAAATAGATTACAAAACGAGCCGCACAGAATTTTTCGAGAATAGCCATTTTTGACCATTTTTCGAAATGCAGCACAGTGTAGCTGTGTCAATATTGGATATGCCCTGATTAAAAAAACCCATTCATTCCTTTAAAAAGCTGTTAGTTGAATCGACTTTAATGAGGATTTTTTACTGACTTAATACATGGACTATATAGGGAATTTAATAGGATCCAATAGGATTTAATATTTTTTTTTAATCAGGGTGGTGGGCTAACATTGGTGCTTTCTTAATTTTTTATATGTACTTTCACAGGAAAAATCAGCGAGGAAAACGGTTGACCCCCTGCGACCGGTTATGATCAAAAAGTACAAGAACGACCCCCATATATATATATGCATGAAAATATTTCGCACACACACAAAAAGAAAAAAAAAACGAAAAACAAAATAGCGATACACACATCGCGAATGTATTCTACTGGTCCTCGCGCTGGTATGTGCCGTCGTAGACTAGAGGCGACCAGCCGCCCTTGTGTAGAAACGACCTCGCGGCCGAGTCTACAGGGCGCGGGAGAGAGGCTATACGTTTTCTGACTTTGCGCCCCTATGCCCGATATGTTGAATTAATTTATTGCCGAGTTGGGCGAACCAACTCGACTTGGCACTCTTTATCCCGGAGGAGTAATCGTGGGTCTATATATGTTAATTACCTAACGCTATCGATGTGTTAAGTAAACTCAGAGTAAGCTACGCGTTCCACTCTGTTGACCACATGTGAGATTGCTGCACGAAGAGTGATTCTCCCCTCCTCACTACTCAAAAGAAGTAGGGTTTATCGCGACCGCCAGTATTGATATACACGATCGCGATGATTAGATGCGCGGGGATAATAGTAGAGAGAAAAAAGCTGCTGCTGTCTGGAGCTGGAGACGACGAAGCATGAGTCCCACGTGCGGCGCTCCTCCAGTTATGAGCGCCTCCCACCACTTGTTTGAGGAGGATGCACAATTTACACTTTTGCGTAAGCCCTGGGTAGTTGGTGCGCACCCTGCCGTGGCGTTCTCCTCTCCGTCCTGCGTGAAAGTGGGGTGCTGATGTCCCTCCTTGCCCATCTGCTTGCCTAGGAACTCTATATGTTTAAAATATAAAGCCCCCAGGCGGAGATTGTAGGATCTAAATAATCACAAATGATTTAGGATGCTCACACATCATGCTCATATGTTAGTTTTTAAGAAAAATGGATAATATAATTATTGACTAAAATATATGCATATGATAGCATTTTACGTACTAGGTATATTCACACCTCATGCTCGTGTATTAGTTTCCTGAAACATCAATTAATAATCGAGTATTATAAAAAAAAAAAGTTTTATAAATAATCTCTTAAATAGACGGCGTTTAGCCTAGATACATAGATAATCAGATGCACGATATCGAATTTAATAAGAAAAAAGGTTTTGTTTATGTCGGTGAGTGAATTAGCAATAAATATAAATCAAACAATCATTTACTATCCATCTCACTCGCACCCACGTGACCGCCCATCGGGCTGTCCTTGACTAATTGCGTCAGCCAACACGTGGGTGCTCGTGCCTCTAGTTAGAGATAATATTCCCCAAGTCTCTATAGTATCGCGGTGCGAAATTTACACTGTTGCGGAACGTGATCGTAATTGTGTCAGTCTTGAGATTAGTTTTAAGTACAAGTAGGGTTAGTAGATTTATGTATGATATAAGTGGTTAAATGAGCATGCGGCATACATTTATTAATAGACGAAAACGCTTTGAATCGTAGACCGCTAAACAGAATTCCATAATATGCAAAATACAGTTTCGTTTTGTGGTTTATAATCTTATGAAGTATAATTTGAGTGACTTGTGACCGTTACATTTGTCCCTCCTTCTAAGAGGCATTCTGGTTACCTTTAAAAAGAAAGGTGATAAATGAAGGCATAAAAGGTAAAAATAAAAAAAATAAAATTATTATTGTGATAGTTCATCAAGTCAATCTCGAGGATTTACCATCTCATCAAAAAAGTAATTCAGGGCATCATTACATATGTCAAAAAGAAAAAGAAAATGAAAACAAAAAAAAATTTTTCCTTTGTTTTAAAGTAAAGAAAACAATAATGTAATAAAAGAAAATCTTTTTTTAGAACTGGATGTCTTCCTGGATTATCAGGACATCTTCGTCGTCGCTATCAGGAGTGGGTGGTTGCCCCCTCGCCACGATTCGGGCACCTGGGTTCCACGCCACGAAGGCCTCTCTCCTCGTACGTCATTCTCCCGGATCCTGCGGGATAGCGGGTGGAGTGGTCACGGTCAACGGAAAATGGGCCCTTGCCCAATCTTCGGTTCTTTGGATCTTCTCATTGTATTCATCGGCCACCCGGAGTTGTGCCACCAATCCTTGGTCTGCCTTTCGACCGTGATATAAAGCCTTCCTATCCGCCTCCCTCCTCTGGCGACTCGCTTCCTGCTCCGCTTCTAGTTGGCGGATCTGTTGCTGGATAAAGCAGATCTGCCTCCCCAGCCTCCTTCTTATCCGTCTCCGCTGGTTCCTGGTGGACATCCTTAAAATATGGTTTGAGGTTAGTTGCATGTAAAATCTCCCGTAATCTATTGGTTATAGAGTTTTCGAGGGCAAAAGTGCTAGGGTCTCTTTTCTCAGACATGCGATAGGACCCTTCGTATAGTGCCAGGAATTTCGCTATCAAGTTATCAGGTGCATACGACAGATTAGACGCCTTCACGAGGACCAAGTCACCGAGCTGATACCGAGTTCCGCGTGTTTTTATGTTTTTACGATCCGTACATGTTCCCCTTTCCCTTTCGATCCTCTCCCAAGCTAGCTTTAGTTTAGCACTAGCGGTAGTATTAAAGGTTATCGCCCTTATTAATGGCGATAACCTTTTTTCCCAAAAACGTGGTAGTTTAGTCCATAGCTGCAATTCTACGGGCGTGAATTCCGTGGTCTCGTGATAGACCTCATTTAAACAGCTCTCTCCAAAAGGAACCCAGTGGGCCCACCCCCCGTGTTTATGTCCGGTCACTGTTCGAACAAAACGACCGATCTCTTTATTTACTCTCTCCACGATGTTACTTTGGGGGTGGCGTATTGATGAGAACGTATGTTTAATCCCTTCTTGTTCCAACTGTTTTCCCCAGGCCCTTGCCGTAAACTGTGACCCATGATCTGACTGTATGCGTCTCGGCTTCCCGTATTTTGGGATATAGTAATGGAAAATTTTTTGTATTGTAGTCCTTGTGTCAGCTTTCCTTATGGGATATAGTTTAACAAATTTTGTAAATGCGTCAGTGGTCATTAGAATGAAACGTGTGCCCACCTTTGACGTCGAGAGCGGTCCTAAATATTCAATTGATAATAGATCCCCGGGCCCTGAGGGTATTATGGGTGCCGTTATGATTTCATTCGCGAGAGTATATATTTTATTTCGCTGATATGAAACGCATACTTTAATCAATTTTGCGACATGAAGTCGTGCCCCTACCCTCAAAATACCTCTTCGAAAATTTTTCGACACTTGTACGTTCCGATGTACCCGTACAACTCGTGAATCTCGAGGATCACCTCTTTCGCGATTTCCTCGGTCAGAACTATTCTCGCGTTTCCCTCTTTTTCCATGGTAAGTAATACCATGTCCTTTAAATGAAAATCACGACACTTTTCTCCCTTCTCTAAAAGAGAAATAGTGCTATTGATATTTTTGTCCCTCCTTTGTTCCGCGGCTATATTTTTTAACCGTTTTCGTAGTTCCATATCCGGTTTTCGCATTAAAATGGTTTAATAGGATTCTACTTAACGCGTCCGCGATTTGATTTTTCGTCCCCGGGATATGCGTTATCTCCAGGCAGTAACCTTGTATCGCGAGCCTCCACCTGAACAACCTACTGTTGAGAAATCGACACGACAACAGATACGTCAGGGCCTGATAGTCTGTTTCAATTTTTACAGGTCCCCCTCGGATAAATGATCTAAATTTCCTTAATGCCCAGACTATAGCTAACAACTCTAACTCCGTGGTAAAATAGTTTACCTCCGCCTCCGTCAAAGATCGGCTAGCCATACTCACGATCCGTCTCTGATCATCGTCGTCTCTCTGATAAAGAAAGGCTTCCAATGAGGTCTTACTAACTTCAGTCATTAAAAAAAGGTCTCTCTTGTGAGGGGTGATAGAGGATTGCTTCTAGACAAAAAAGTTCCTTTTATAAAATGGTTAATTGATCCTGAACGAGCAAATTCTCTTACAGTTAGTCGTAATACCTTTCCCAAATCGAAATAGTGTGATACATTATAGCCCGCACTATTTGATAGAAAATTTTAGCAAACGGCGGCACTCGTAAGTGAAGTATAGAAAAGACTTTAATAAAAATTACAAATTTACAATGTAAAGGGAACTGAAATTCGTTTCGTCCTTAGTCGTACCGGGTGGACTCATCAGGAAGGTCCCGGTAGACTTATCTCCGACGCCGAAAGCCGATGTTACTTGGATTTATTTAAGGAAAGTGGAAAGAGATTTTAGTTGTGGAATCCAAGAAGTGGCAGCCACCTGGTGGATAAAGTGTCAAAGATACAGATATAAATAAGATTTGGGCATGTTTGTGATCAAGTGCCGTTAAGTTTTTTAATAAAATTTTATATGCTCGTAATAATATAGTTTTATAAAATGGTTAATTGATCCTCAACGAGCAAATTCTCTTACAGTTAGTCGTAATACCTTTCCCAAATCGAAATAGTGTGCTACATTATAGCCCGCACTATTTGATAGAAAATTTTAGCAAACGGCGGCTCTCGTAAGAGAAGTATAGAAAAGACTTTAATAAAAATTACAAATTTACAATGTAAAGGGAACTGAAATACGTTTCGTCCTTAGTCGTACCGGGTGGACTCATCAGGAAGATCCCGGTAGACTTATCTCCGACATCGACAGTCGATGTTACTTGGATTTATTTAAGGAAAGTGGAAAGAGATTTTATTTGTAGAATCGAAGAAGTGGAATCCAAGAAGTGGCAGCCACCTGGTGGATAAAGTGTCAAAGATACAGATATAAATAAGATTTAGGCATGTTTGTGATCAAATGCCTTTAAGTTTTTTAATAAAATTTTATATGCTCGTAATAATATAGTTTTATAAAATGGTTAATTGATCCTCAACGAGCAAATTCTCTTACAGTTAGTCGTAATACCTTTCCCAAATCGAAATAGTGTGCTACATTATAGCCCGCACTATTTGATAGAAAATTTTAGCAAACGGCGGCACTAGTAAGAGAAGTATAGAAAAGACTTTAATAAAAATTACAAATTTACAATGTAAAGGGAACTGAAATTCGTTTCGTCCTTAGTCGTACCGGGTGGACTCATCAGGAAGATCCCGGTAGACTTATCTCCGACGCCGAAAGTCGATGTTACTTGAATTTATTTACTTACTTCACTTACGAGTGCCGCCGTTTTCTAAAATTTTCTATCAAATAGTGCGGGCTATAATGTAGCACACTATTTCGATTTGGGAAAGGTATTACGACTAATTGTAAGAGAATTTGCTCGTTGAGGATCAATTAACCATTTTATAAAACTATATTATTACGAGCATATAAAATTTTATTATAAAACTTAACGGCATTTGATCACAAACATGCCTAAATCTTATTTATATCTGTATCTTTGACACTTTATCCACCAGGTAGCTGCCACTTCTTGGCTTCCACAAATAAAATCTCTTTCCACTTTCCTGAAATAAATCCAAGTAACATCGACTTTCGGCGTCGGAGATAAGTCTACCGGCGGTGGAAAATGTCTTTATATTTATAGATTAATTCGCGCAGGCGCCGTTTCTGAGTGTCTGTGATATTATCTACCTCTGCGAGTTTATTCTCAATCTCCTCGTCGGTAATCTCGTCTGTGGGTGAATTAGGGTCTGCGTCATTGCAGTCGATGGGGTCGTGAGAGTCTTGTAATTGGACGATTATTCTGTTCATTTCATGTTTTGTCGACAGGTGCATAGCGTCCTTTCTTCTTGGGTTCAGTAGATTCTCAAATGAAATGACGTAATTATCAAGGTCAATTGTCAGATTTAACTTCATGTGAGCATCTACTGCCAGAATACACTCTCGTACGAGTTTGGGGATGATGAGAAAATCCAACCCCCCCGTCCAGATACCCAGGTAAACCGCTCGCTTGTACCCCCACTAACGGGAAAGAAACGCGTGCTTTGAAATTGTTCAAATATTTATTGTATATACCTTTCGATATACATGTAATCCTACTTCCGGTATCTGTTAAGGGGGCTAGACACCTTTTTTCTCTGAAATAAGAAGTCACATTTTAATACATAAATGTAAACTAATTATTTCATACTTTTTACATATAAAATTGGGTATATTTACCTTACCTTAAAACTTTCTCCGATGGGCCTTTTATATGGTCCAGAACCATAGTCATCGATGAAACAAGTTTTTTCACTAACCGTAAGCTTTGAAATTTTCCTGTGGATGGATTGACTCCAGATTTGAACTAAATTACTCCTGAATAGTATAATTCTCATATGAGTGTAGGGATTTAGAATTAAATGTTGGAAAAAATTTTTACATCAGAAAAATTATGAAAAAATATAAAAAATTTTAAAAAATTAAAAAAAAACTCTTGAAAAACAGCACAATTTTTTTTTCTCATTAGATCAAAAGTCAGATTACAAAAGTAGTAATCTTCCCCAAATACTTACCGATGCATTTCTGTTTTTGCTCGAATCGTCGAATCTCCGATAAGTTATGTCGGCAGAATTCGTTGAGGAATTCCTCGTACCGAAACTGATCCCCATAAGCTCTGTCCAGCTATTTAGTGTGTTGCAATACGTTCTCGTCTATATAAAAAATCTGACGCACCATGACCTTGACCCTAAAAGAAACAGGAAATACATTTTGGGGTTATACGTATACCTGAAAAAAGCTATCCTATTTGTTGTAACGGGGCGCAGTTAGGGAGAGGGTATTAATCCCTCTGAGGGGTTCGTGGGGTAATATGGGTGTATTCTATGCCCGGCCGACTCACCGTTGTAGAATTACCTGTAGTTCGGCAGAAGCGCCTCGGCACAGGTTCCGAACATGCGAGCCCGGCTTCTATTGTAGAAAGCCTAATCCGCTTTCTACTAGAACCGGCGCTGCGCTCTGCCAACTGCTGCCCACGAACTACCGGCTGCTCGCTATGACCTAGCGTTACCAGCGCAGACGGTCTTTCCCGCGCAACACCGCTCGGTGTAACTTCCAAGCGGCTTATGAAATACTTACTCCGACTATCGATGCTAGTCTAGGAGGCAAGGCCTACGACTAGCTGCAGCTGCTGAAAAGGGTAGAGGGCGGTATTCGGGAAACATGTGTAGGCTTTGTGGCCAGATTTGTTTGTCGGCGCAGCCCTACTGCTGCTGATTACGTGCTGGTTGACGACGATAATGAAAGGTTGGTGTAGGTGATGGATAGATATAAGTTCTGTAACGGAACAATTAATCTTTATTAATGAGAGAAGGTTTTATCAATACATGTGCTCTGTACGAGCGATCGAGCGCGACTAATGTGCGCGGCGGCGAGCGCTGACCGACTCGGCGCGCGAGGAGGGGAAAGTAGTTCCCGCTCTTACCTTGAGGGCTATAGTCCCCACACACTCCCCCTCGAATAAACGCAGTGAGAATTACAATTTGTAGATAATTATTTAGTCGGAGAGCGTGCAACACAAACGCAATAGAGTATGATTTTACAAAGGCTTAAATCTAAAAATTGTACATCTTTTTATAGATAATGTTATCTTAGTTGTATTGTTTTATTGTTAATACTTGGCACTTGGAGCTCGTGAGTTCTATTTGTTGCTGATTAACAGGTACTTTGTTATTATGCTTATAAAAAATACATCTTACAATCTAATTTTGACAATTTGTATTCGCAGGTTTTACAATCTAATCTCTTTTTTAAGAAAAAATTGTACAGATACTATCACATTACAGTTATAATCTAATCGATACTATAACAGGGAAAGTTAAATTACGACTACTATGGTAATATAGTAAATTAACCAGTCTTAAACGTTGACATAACTAGGTCGATTTTATCACATTTAACTATCTTTAGTTAGGTTAAACGTAACGCATTTACGTGAGTAAGTTTTTAAAGGCTGTACACTGGACGGACCTATAGATCGGCTGCAGGGAGGAGCGTTCTCGAGATCAGGAGTTTGCAAATCTTCCGGAACAAAGTGAGCCGGTTTAAGTAGCTCGGTAGTCACGACGCGTGATTTGCCGTTAACTTCAATTTTAAAGTTCAGGTCGGAGATGCGCTCTAGGACTTTATGCGGTCCTGTATAAGGACGTTCTAAAGGTTTTTTAACTGCGGCCGTTTTCAAAAAAACATGCGAACAAGTGTGTAGGTCTTTAAAGAAAAAAGGTCGCGGTTTATGTCTATGAGCTACAGGTACGGGTCTGAGCTCACGCATGTACTCGCGATAGTCTTCTATGAATATTTGAGGGTCTGGTAGAAAATCATCGGGGATGAAAAATTCACCTGGGATTCTGAGGGTAGTGCCAAATATGAACTCTGCTGGAGATGATCCAGTATCGCTCCTGACAGCTGTTCGGAGACCTAACATGACTGTAGGTAGCTGTTTCACCCAATTGGGATTGTTGTGGCACATAAGGGCTGCCTTGAGGCTGCGGTGCCAACGCTCAATCATTCCGTTAGCGGCTGGATGATATGCTACTGTGCGCTTTCTTTGGCATCCTATGAAAGATAGGTAAGCATTAAAGAGTTGTGACTCAAACTGAGAGCCTTGATCTGTGGTAAGGAACCTAGGGGCGCCATAACGAGTGACCCATTCTGTCTGAAACGCACGAAGTACGGTATCGGCCGTTATATCTTTGAGGGGAATTGCTTCAACCCAGCGTGAAAATCTATCTACGATTGTTAACAGGTATGAATAACTTTCGCAGGTTTATAAGGGTCCTACTATGTCCACGTGGACGTGGCGAAATCTACCATCGGGGGCAACGAACTGGGATGGTTCGTTTTTCACGTGTCTAGATACTTTGGATTGTTGGCAGTCTAAGCACTCTACGCACCAAGTTTTGATGTCGCGGTGCATATTTGGCCAGACATACTTTTGCCTTATTATTTGGTCAGATACTTTAGGTCCTGGATGAGACGGCGAGTGAAATCTGTCAAATATTTGTTTGCGTAAAGATTTTGGAATGTAGGGTCGTAGGATTTTTCCCGTCGAATCACAGTATATAGGGCTGTGAGTGTGGCCTAATTCTATGCATTTAAGTATGAGGGACGTATTGGAGGATGTAAGGAGTCGTGCCAATTCAGCGTCGTCTTTTTGTAATTCAGCTAATTCAGGCATCTCTATCTCCAAGGGGAGACGGATCATATCAACTCGAGACAGAGCATCGGCAGCGACATTTGCTGAATCTGGCAAATATTCGAAGGCTGTGGTAAACTCTGATATGAAGCAAAGCTGTCGACATTGACGTGGCGATGCCTTGTCAGCTTTTTGAGAGAAAGCGTAGACAAGTGGTTTGTGATCCGTGACTATTTTGAAATTTCGACCTTCCAAGAAATACTTAAAGTATTTAATTGATTCGTAAATCGCGGTAAGTTCGCGGTCATATGCGCTGTAATTGCGCTGAGATGAACTGAACTTCTGCGAGAAAAATGTTAAAGACTTCCAGATGTTGTCAATGTACTGCTCCAGGGAGGCGCCCATTGCAAAATCTGATGCGTCTGTAACGAGACGTGTTTCAGCCTCAGTCGAAGGGTGACTGAGGAGTGTTGTTTTGCCTAGGCTTGTCTTACATTGCTCGAAAGCTTGCTCAGCCTCCGGAGTCCACGCCATAGGAGTCTGATCGTTTTTTTTGGTGTTGTGCGTATACGCATATAGCGGTGCTTGTATAGCGGCAGCATGAGGTATGCTACGACGGAAAAAATTGATCATCCCTAAGAATCTATTTAGGTCAGCTACTGTAGATGGTTTGGGGTACTCGAGGATGGCTTGAACTTTCTCGGCACACGGTTTGGATCCCTCGTAATTCACGAGATGGCTGAGAAAAACTATTTCGCTTTTACCTAATTCGCACTTGGAAAGATTGAGTCTCAGTCCGGACTCTTTAAGACGCTCTAGTACTGTGCGAAGATGTTTTTCATGTTCTTCTGAGGTTGAAGAGAAAATAAGTATATCGTCGAGATAGACGAAAATAAAATCTAAGTCGCTCATTACTCGATTAATGAATCGTTGAAACGACTGCGCTGCATTGCGCAGGCCAAAGGGCATGAAAACATATTCGTACAAGCAGAAAGGCGTGGTTACAGCTGTTTTTATGACATCGGTTGGAGCTACCGGTATCTGGTAGTATGCTCTGTGGAGGTCAAGTTTCGAGAAGACTCTTTTTCCTAACAACTGCATAGAGTAATCTTGAAGATACGGAATCGGGTATTTGTCGGGTACGGTACGTGAATTTAAACTACGATAGTCACCACATATACGCCAGGGGCGATTTTTGCTTCTAATAGGGATTCATGTGGATAGGGCTTGCCCAAGGACTCTTTGAATGTCTACAAATGCCTTGTTTGACTAAATCTTCAAATTCAGTTTGGGCTATCTTATACTTCTCTGGGTCTAGTCGTCTCGTGCGCTCGGTTACGGGAGGGCCAGTCGTTTCAATGTGATGAAATACATCGGATGCGGTGACTGGTTTAGCAGGTTTTGCACCTGTGACCTCGGGAAAGTCTGTGAAGATTTTTGAATAACGCGAGTCGCGGGTGAAAATGCTCACTGACGGATCGTCAGATAGAGCGAGATAACCGACCGAGAAGGTATTAGAGTATGGGTCGATTAGTCTGCGTTTACGAACATCAATGATCAGACCATAATAGTTAAGGAAATTCGCACCCAATATTGGTGAAGGTACTTCAGCAATGCGGAACTTCCACGCCAATGGGCGTTTGAGACGCAAGTTAAGTACGAGTTCAGTTTCGCTAAAGGTATGAATCGTAGAATTATTTGCTGCAAAGAGCTTAAAGTCTGAGGGTTTAGAGTTCGGATCAGTGTTGGGAATTAAAGAAATTTCCGCCCCTGTATCGACTAGGAACACTAAGCCGGTTTTGACGTCTTTTATATGGAAACGCTTTGACTTTAGTGTGTCCTCACCCGACGCTTCCACTCGGGGAGGTGCGTTTAGTTTTCCGAACGCGACTCCCAAGAACATTTGCCCCGGCAACGGGTTGCTTTTTCACCGAATTTGTTGTGGTAATAGCATAGTCCGTCCGACGCGTTGGTTTCTTGCGGTTTAGAGTCTCGCGCTTTGCTCGTAGAGTTGTTCCTGTCACGATTTCGTGATTGGGAACGACCGCGATACGTTTTGGATGTCTGCGAGCTAAGTTTGTTTACCGTTACTTTAAGAGCTGCGAATTCATTTGACATACGCGACATTTCGTTTTTTAATTCGTCAAAGGCCGATGACACGTTTTTGTTAACGGAGGAAATTTGGGACGTATCTGATGCGATCGATTCCATATATTTATCCGCAGCTTCGGCTAATTTCTTAATGTCCGTAATGTTCGAAATAGCTAACGCGGCGCGACAATTAAGGGTCAATTGCTCGAGAAATACGGACTTGAGAACGTCGTCCCCACAGCCGGTCTCCAACGCACGCATGCGATTAAGAACTAGTGAGGGCTTTCCCTCTAAGGATACTTGTCCTTTAATTAGCTGACGGAGGCGCTCCTCCGCCGAGCCACCGAAAGTGCTAATAATTCTTTCTTTGACCTGTTTGTAAAGGTCTTCTGGTCTGGGCGTAACGCCGAGCAGGTCCAGCACGCACATAACCGCGTCCGGGTCGAGTTTCTCTGCGACGGTGTCTGCCATGGTGGCAGATCGTGTAATACCCGCGTTCCTCATCGAGATTTCCGCTAATGCGAACCAAGCCATAGGGTTAGAACGCGTGAACGTTGGTATTTTTGTACGGTACGCTGAGACCTGAGTACCCGCATTGTTAGCTGTTTGATTCTGACTAGCGAGCCTAGTTATTGTTTGCTGTACGGTTGTAAATTGCTCCTGCAATTGGTCGAGCCGCGTCCTCAACTGCTCTGTTTCCGTCATGATTTTAGTTGTGTGACAGTGTTAACAGATACGAACCCTAGTTTGTACACGCAGGTACCGATTTACAAAAGTCTTAATAACCGGCACTATCACTAAAATCGTACTAAATCTCTTCTTGGAGTTGCAATATTTTACTTGGCGATCAAATTTAATTTGCAATACGGTAAAAACAAAATTGTAAAAAATTATAAGTTACGTTAAAAATTTTCTTTCGCAAAAATCACTAAGTAAAATTTTAGGACGATAAAGAAAATTTGCAGCAGCGCTAAAATTGCTAAAAGTTTTTAAAAGAAAAAATTCAGTTGGATAACGCGAACTAATTGCTTTGCGTTTCGTTTAGTAACAGCGATTCTTGGAATCTGCGACCGTTGCGCCCTTGCCGCGCTACGCGTTGATTGAGTATTCCTGGAATTGCGCGCGACTCGACTCGGACGTTCGCAAACACGAATTACGCAATTTTTCACTCGCACGCATACCTTACACGCATTTGATGTTCGATGATGGTGTTGACATGCGTCGTGGTGGTCTGGTCGCTGCTGCGCTGGTGTAGTCAGGCTATCCTCATGAACTGCCCGCTGAAAAAGCTGGGCTGATGCAGGCTAGGTGTCGGCGATGGCGATGGCTTATCGCTGCGACTAGTCGTGCCGGCCTAGGACGCAGATGCTTCCTTGAAGTTGGTTGCGGGGACTCGTTGAAACGAGCACGCCGCCCTTTGTTAGGCGAAAAACTCCCGCCGATTCGCCGGTGTGTGCACGCTGTTTGTTGTTGGGCGAAAAACGCCCGCTGATAGTTGGTGTGGGCTATATGCCCTTATAGACGCTCCTCGTCGTACGTCTACGCTGTCGCCGACGATGATGTAGCCGGTTGCTGCGGCTCGCGTTTACGGGCTGTTGTCACTGTGCTTTCCGGGAAGGAGCTGCCTCGACTTCTCCGTGCCTCTCGAATCCTCCTTTCCGCCGTTGCACTCGGGGTCACCAATGTAGGCTTTGTGGCCAGATTTGTTTCTCGGCGCAGCCCTACTGCTGCTGATTACGTGCTGGTTGACAACGATAATGAAAGGTTGGTGTAGGTGGTGGATAGATATAAGTTCTGTAACGGAACAATTAATCTTTATTAATGAGAGAAGGTTTTATCAATACATGTGCTCTGTACGAGCGATCGAGCGCGACTAATGTGCGCGGCGGCGAGCGCTGACCGACTCGGCGCGCGAGGAGGGGAAAGTAGTTCTCGCTCTTACCTTGAGGGCTATAGTCCCCACACATGCATAGGCTATGCGCGCTAAATAAAAGGTGTGACTCGACTGATAAGATTGTTAAATATTGTACATTCTATATTGCGTAATATAGATGAAAAGGTCGCGTATGAATTGTATACGCGCACTCACACAAGTAAGTGTACGTGTGCTCCCCTCCAGTGCGCATCACGTGATCGGTGCGCGAGCAGCAACGGCCGACTCGCGCAAAACACTTACTCGACCGTTGGATTCCAAGCGACAAGCACATCGCGCCGCGAGCATGAGGCTCGCTACATCAATGTATTATTTATTTAATCAGTGTTAAATAAACTATTCCTTTTTTACAACCACGGCTCAATTTATTTAACATGGTAGCAGAGCGCGTGGTTGGTAAGTGTTGAAAAAGACTCTGACCCAACACAAGCCTCGGCGAGTATTGGAGGCAGCTTAGTGCCTATATCAAGACGGCGAACACCAAGGAAGAGAAAAACTCCGAGCACAAGGAACGCTCGAATCAGACAAACAAGCCACAACATCGAAGGTCAAACAAGAGAAAGATTCTGAACAAGAAGGAACATTCGAGAATAATCAAGAAGACGAAATGGAAAGAAAAGATATAATAATACCAGTATTCGATGGCGGAAATTATAGTATGTGGAAAAAGAGAATCGAAATGTTTTTGAAATTTAAAAAATGTGATGTAGTGATAAAGAGGGCAAAAACTGCAAGTGATAAGGAAGATTGGGACGAACAAGATCTAAAAGCAATAAATTATATATACAGCTCTATATCAGATAAACAATTGGAGTATGTGTGTCAAGAAAGCTCAGCATACGCAATAATAAGGAAGTTTGATCAGATGTATTTGAAGGAGTCAACGGCATTACAAATTGTTTGCAGAAACAAATTAGATAGAATAAGACTTGAAAAGTATAGTGATACAGAATCATTTTTCAACGAGTTTGAAAAGCTAGTTAATGATTTGAAAAGCGCGGGTGCAAAAGTTGGTGAAAAAGAGAAATTGAATTACATGCTAAATACATTACCGGAGTCATTGAGTTAAGTAGGTGATTTAATAGACACTCTAAAGGAAGAAGAGCAAACAGCAAATTACGTCAGAAATAAGATAAAATTGGCGGAAATGAAAAACAAAAAGAACAGAGCAGAAAGAAATTCAAACGCATTTGCCGCAAATAAAGAAGGATGTTACAAATGCGGTAAGCCCGGACATTTTGCAAGAGAATGCAAGAATGAAAGCCAAGCGGGACGCAGCGGCGAATCATGGCAAGGGTCAACACGAGGCAGAGGACGCGGAGGAAGCGGCCAAGGTAGCAACGGCAGAGCATGCAGAGGTGGCAGAGGTCAGCGCAGCCAACAAGCCAGCACGAGTCGACAAAGCAGCGAAGGAGCCAACGCATGGGTAGCTACGACGGCACACGCCGCGCAGAGCGACGAAACAAAAAGGTTATATAATGTGTAACGGGCTAAATGCTGTACTCGGTGCGCTATATCTCAACGCGGACTTGCCGATGTACGGCGCAGCAATTGACAGGCGCGAGCACTTACTCGTGCCAACCCTCGACGATTAGCAGCCCGTCAGCTCCGTGCTGTTGCTCGCCGTCGGCTGCTTTCAGCAGCAGCCACGCCTTTTCGCTCCGTTACAACGCGCGACTTCGTCGTCGCGCTCTCTCTCTCTCTCGAGCGTGCTGCTCCAGCTACTCAGTATCACGCGAGTACTACGTACTCGCGACCGCGGAAGCCGGCGGTATTCTTCATCGTGCTACCGAATAGGGAATTGAAAGTAGGATGCGTGAAATAATACCCGAACAAGTAAAAGCAACGAATTATCTTTATTGCCCCTGGAGGCTGTTCACTATTTGCACGCGCGGCGCGTACTCTAGGTACGCACCGATTCGGGTGGTGCGCCCGCGCACGCGAAGTATGTGTGTGCGCAGTCGCACACACGTACGCGTAAAAGCGGCTCGCGCCGACGTAGGCCGATCGCCGCGCGCGATCGACGCTCGCGCGCGCGTCGGCGGCCTCACTCGCTCGCGCGGGTCTCGCTCCCCGGACGCTCGTCGTCCGCGGGGGGCGGGGGGGGGTGTATGCGCGCGCCTGGCCAGGACTTACCTCGCTCTATCGGCGATGATGCAGGCGGCCAGGCCGTGCGACGTTGGTCGCCGTGCGCCGCTACGACTCTCTCTTTCGCTGCTGCACCAGCGGCTCGCCTCTCTCTCTCTCTCTCTCTCTCTCTCTCTCTCTCTCTCTCTCTCTCTCTCTCTCTCTCTCTCTCTCTCTCTCTCTCTCTCTCTCTCTCTCTCTCTCTCTCTCTCTCTCTCTCTCTCTCTCTCTCTCTCTCTCTCTCTCTCTCTCTCTCTCTCTCTCTCTCTCTCTCTCTCTCTCTCTCTCTCTCTCTCTCTCTCTCTCTCTCTCTCTCTCTCTCCAAGTCTTCGCGCACGGGAATCGAGCAGCTGCCTAAGCTACGGCGAGAGCGATACTGCCGGGCTCTGTCCCACGCTCTCCTTCCCCCTTGCACAAGGTTGTCGCGCGTTTTCATTTCGGGGCTCATTGTGTGTCGTAGTTGCGCTCGGTACTTTTCGCACAGTTACACGTGTGAGCAACTACACACACACACGCAAGCCCCCGGAGAAATACGAGGACAAGCCCAACTCTATTTGCAAATCCTCATGCCGCAATTGTCGGCCTTGCCTTCTCCAAGGCCGCGGTATGTTTATGTTTTCGGCCAACTACCTGTGTGTATACCGCGCGTCTGAGATCGGCTCGATCCGAGCTCCGTGTTCACGCACATACACACACACACAGACGCGCCTGCTGTTACAAATGATGATTATGTAGTAGAGTGGCTTCTCGACAGCGGGTGTTCAGACCACATTATTAGTAATGAAGCATTTTTTGGAAATGTATTAGTTTAAAAGAACCGATAAATATTTATCTCGGCGATAATAGAGTTATAAAAGCAACAAAGATAGGAACTGTATCTCTTTATTTTGTCACCTTCGGGAAGCAAAATAAAGTTAATATTAATAATGTTTATTTTTCTAAGGAAATGAATGCTAATTTAATAAGTGTTGGAAAATTAACGAATAATAAGAATACGGTAATTTTGAAAGGAAAAGTTGCAATAGTTATAGATAGTGATAATAAATTAACTGCAATAGCATTTAAATTTAATGATACATATAAGATGAAAATTAAATTGGCAAGGAATATAAATTTCGTAAATAGTACCGAGAGAAATAATAATACGAGTCAAAAGGAAGGGTGGCACAGAATGCTAGTGCACGTAAACTTTAATTTTGAATACGATATGTAAACAACAGTTGCTTAACGGTATTCCGAGTGAACTTGAAACGGAATTTATGAAATGTAAAATTTGTATTGAGAACAAAATGCATAAGTTACCGTTCGAAAATAATAGAAATAAAGCAAAGGACATTTTAGAAATAGTTCATACGGATGTTTGCGGTCCATTTAAAACTACATAGGCCAGTAAACCAAAGTCTGAAATCGACTTTCTCTGGTGAATGGCTGTATTTTGGATATTTGGTAAAACACATCGTCTAAAAACGATGGTCAAAAATGCAGTTTCCAAAAACGCCGGCGTCACCCCTAATTTGGCGAAAAACCACCCCCGAAAACGGTTTTTCGCTTATAACTCGCGAACGATAAGAGATATCGAAAAAAGTCCCAAACAAAAGTTGTAGAGCGTGAAATTTTACATAAGGATCGCCTATCAGTTTTTTGCATTTGATAAAATTAAGCATGAGAAAAGCACGCAGAAATAACAAACAGCAAGCGGCCGGTGGAGAAGGGAGGTGGCGCCTGCGCAGCGCGTCTCGGCGGCAATGTTGACATGTGAGCGCGCGTGTGGACTGCGTGTCTCTGCGCCGCTCGAGTCGTTTTTCACTTTTTAACGATTCTAGCTGGCCCAGGCGCCGAAAAAGTTTTCGCTTCTGTCTCCCCCTGTACACCTGCTGACGCAATTGCATAAAGTAACCATCGCTTTTTATAGATTTTGATTCGTAGAATCTAAATTTCGAGGTTACAATTTAACAAAATTGCAAAAACTTTGATTTAAATGCATTTGTTTGAACAAAAACGCTATTTAAACAAATAAAAACAATCTTTTGCGATCAGAATAATTTTTTCTTGAAAATTCCTGCAATTTTAAGATTAAAATCTTTCATTCAACATCTACGAGAAACCAATATTCAAAGAGTTATAAATTTTCAAAATATTAATTCATAGCATTCAAGAGATTTTTAATAATAGTCACAAAATTAAACATCAAGTAAAAATTGTTACAGTTACTAATCGTTTACCATCTAAAAAGAGATGTGCATAGTTAATATTACTTTGTATTATAAGTAATTCACATTAATATAGGTACGAGTAAATCTCAGGAACTCTTAACTTTTTTGGGAACTCCAAAGTTTAAGCAGACAAATGAATCAACGCTCAAAATGTTTGCCTTGCAATAAAAAAAAAATAAAAATATCTATTGTAAATAATGGTAACGAATCAGCTGCGTTCATAAATGAAAAAATTGTTGTTAATATGCTTTTCTTATCGATATATTTATCTATATAGGAACAGGAACACACTTACGATCGTTGCGCAATTTGTTTAGCTTTTTTGTGTGTCAAAATCTTGAACTTGAGTCCTGGTAGGTCGATGTGCCATAAAAATTAGCCGAAATACAAGATTATTAATTTTCTAAATTTTTAAAGGAATTTTACGGATAAAAAGTTATTGAGATTTGATAATACGTATTGATTAAATTATTAAGGGGAAGACTAATAGCCTTATCTATATGTTTTGCAAAGATATTCCCGAAATATTAGTATTTGTTAAAAGACAAAATATTTTATAAACATGAGTGAGCAGCGAAGCTCCACAAGTTTTCTATTAAAAAAATTAGTAGTGCCAATTCGTACCTGAACCTTAATTTTTTATCTGTCAACTGCTTTATAGAGAGACAAGAAAAACAAGTTATACTAATTTTCTTATTGTCTTTATTTGATATAATGAACATTTTTTCTACAAGATGCAATAGTTTCTTACAAACATGTATTATTATTATTTAAATAAAATAATTTTCTATTTAAAGCCAAATTATACTTTGACAAGAGAAATTACCTTTTAAGTCTAAATCTCTGTCTGTAGATTCAAAAACAATTTTTCTTTTTATGAAGACTCCATTCCTACTATCTGAAAAATAATTATTTTTCTTCGCGCAGGATTTTCTTCTTAATATTCGTAATTAATATAAGATAATAAAAAAAATATTTCTTTGGAGAATAGATCATATTATGAGTATTTATGACGGAGTCCTTTTGCAGCAGAAAATATGAGTATGCAATACAAGTAATTAATTACGATATTAACTACAATGCAATTTACTGTTTGTATTTACATTATATATCTACATTTTAATTTACATTTAACCTACAGGTTGAATCTTATTTAAAAAAAATAAATTTTAACAATGACAAATTATAGAGATATGTAAAAGTTATTTTTATCCATATATTTCTATTTTAGCAAATATCGGTCAGAAACTCTCGAGGGAAGTTTCTCACGTCTGGATTGTGGATGTGGATACAATTTCAGAGTGTAATTTTGTAGCTTAAAAATGACATCATCAAGTTTTAATAAAATCCATGCTCAGGAGGTTAGAAGCTCTTATTTTCAGCTAGTTATCATGTTGAAATACTATAAATAAAGTCTGTGGTTTGATTACCCATAACTGTACCTCTGGATCTATCTCCGAATAACTTTTTCCAATTTTTTTGTTATAAGTGTAAAAATTCATCATAACAATAAATCGCAATAAGTAAAACAATTTTTTATTAAAACTTTTTAAGAGAAAATGTTACTATAGTGCTTCGGGGAGGGAGAAATTTACTCTTTACACAAACGGATTTCGATTTAAAAAGATTTTTGTCTAGAGTCAAGTATAGAATTAATAATTCTAATACCTATCTCATTCAAGAAGAATACCCTCTTGGGTTAAATGGACTGTTTTTGACTAAATGAAAAATTTTCTCAATGATCATTAAAAAATTCTTTTACTGGTGATTAGTATAAATCGACGCTCCCTACGAAAACTAGCACGATTCAGATTGTCACGAAGACTATTAGTCCATTTCAGCGTTGGCCGCGAAGACTAGCACGCCCCATTGATTTACGTTGAAGACTAGCCCGATTCGCTTGATTGCGGCGAAGACTAGCACATTCCACTGCCTCTTATGTAAATTAACACGGTGACGCGAAGTGCTAGTTTTCGCAGTTGGCTTGCGAATCGTGTTACTTTTCGTTGCAAACTCTTCGTTGCAA
Source organism: Torymus aiolomorphi (assembly GCA_036365515.1). Lineage (NCBI taxonomy): Eukaryota > Metazoa > Arthropoda > Insecta > Hymenoptera > Torymidae > Torymus > Torymus aiolomorphi. The sequence continues at coordinate 168,380,501 of CM070875.1, read as the reverse complement.
ATCTTACGAATTGTACTATTATTCGGCGCAAACTCGTGAATGATGCTAATATTCGCGGCAAACTCGCAAATTGTACTAGTATTCACGGCAAAGTCGTGAGTTATGCTAGTTTTCGTTGCAGTTTTCTGAAATGTCCTAGTTTTCGTGAGGAGGCCAAAAAAGGTGCTAGTTTTCGTAGGGAGCGTCGAAATGTTCAACTACAATAACTAATATTTTAACAAAGCTTCTATTTATTTCTTTTTAACACATCCCATCGTAAAGTTCGTACTTTATCCCCGCCGAAGCAGGAAAAAAGTGCTACGTTCATTCCCTACCCTCACTCTTGTTGCCAGCGCAACGCACTATTTGTGCCCGAGCCGAAGGCGAGGGAAGGCGAATAAATATGCAGCACTTTTCCCCTTTTCAGCGGGGAGCGAGTACGAATTTAACGATAGTTGTGTTAAAAAATCGTATACGTATTGTACTCGTGAATAAAGTGGGTTGTGCGAACCTGCGCATTTGTCGCCCTCGCTTCGCTCGCGCGACAACTCTCGCGCAGGGGACACACGGCCCCTTTATTCCCTTGGTACATAATATACTATTACAAACACAATCATATAACATATAAATAGAAAGGGCGTTATACAAGATACCTATGTGTATAATGTGTCCATACTTCTTCTATTTTCTGTCAAGATAGATAAAAAAACAGTGGGCTAGTTTTGTTACTTATAAAATAGTCAGTAATAAATTCGTTGCTATGGCAATGAGTAAATGAGCATTTCTCTGGAATTTTTAACTTTTAGCTTAAAAGAAATTTCAAAAGTTAATGTTGAGGCACATTAACTAAACGTTTTCTTTCTGTTCTAGGTACCACAAATAACAAATAAAACGGCGAGCTTTTCATTTTTAAACATATTTTTTCCTTACTGCATGTTTATGCACGTCCGAGTAAGAATAAGAGAGGAGGAATTTTATCAGAATGGCAAAATGTTAGATGGGTATTTTCTCAGAAAAACAGATTACATAAAATTATAAAGATTCTTTTTACTAGAAAAATAAAATTCTGAAAATTTTGAATCGTCCATTCCTATACGATTTTTAGCTCATTTGCCGACGTTATAGCTTTTCTAAATCACTGCATTTTCAATAATTTAATCATTAGGTAGAAATGGCATTCGGAAACTTGATGTTACATATCATATAAAAATAATTTAATGAAAATATCATGGTGTTCTTGCCAAATTTTTTCGAATTTTTATGTATTATACATTTTTAAACCTTAGGAAAAGTTACCCTTCTATCATAAGATATTCTATTTTTTTAGCTTTCTGAGAAAATACCCATCTAACATTTTACCATTCTGATAAAATACCTCCCCCCTAAAAATCGTATAGGAATCTATATAAGGAAAATATATAAGGAAATAAGGCTTTTAGGAGTCACATTTTTCGGAGTTTTATTTACTAGTAAAAAGTATCTTTATAATTTTATACAATCTGTTTTCAATTTTTATAGACGCAAAGTTGTCTGATATTTTTTTCGAAAGAAATCCCTTGTGTGTTCTGAAGAGCTCCTGTTCGGAATTTATAGTATCAGATTCGGAGAATGTTTTAAACGATAGTATATTTTCTGAGAAAATATCCATCTAACGTTTTACCATTTTGATAAACCCCCCCCTCCCCCACAAAAACTGATGATTTCTTAAATGAGGGGTGCATCGACATCAAGTTCTTTAGAAGACCATGATTCAATTTCTATAAGTGTCACATTAAAAAGTGGCGCCGAAAAAGTATACCATTCAATCGGGCTTGTAAATAATTTTTTTCACATTCAGAAAGGCTTAAAGAACAAGAAAAACTTTGTTCAGTAAATGTACCTTCAAAATTGAATCCTTTTTTCAAGTTTCATCGTTTAGAAAGAAAGCTGAAATTAACGTCAATTCTTTTCAATCCAAAATTGACTTGAAAGTCTCACCAAAAAATGATATCATTAAATCGAACTTGTATATATTTATTTTCACATTCAGAAAAGCTTGAAGAACAAGAAAAACTTTGTCTGATGATGGTGCCTTAAAAAAATTATAATTTTTTTCGAGACGTAAGAGGGGAATAATTTTGGAGATAGCGCATATACTATTCTATTTTACTATTCTACCATATCCTTACCGAAATTACCCCATTCACGGTTTGAGCCGGGAGCGAATTGCGAAAGTGGTACTTTCAGCCAGACGGTATGGTAAAAAATTTTGTATTTCGGCTAATTTTTATAGCACATCGACCTACCAGGACTCGAGTTCAAGATTTTGACACACAAAAAAGCTAAACAAATTGTACAATGATCGTAAGTGTGTTCCTGTTCCTATATAGATAAATATATCGATAGGAAAAGCATATTAACAACAATTTTTTCATTTATGAACGCAGCTGATTCGTTACCATTATTTACAATAGATATTTTTATTTTTTTTTTATTGCAAGGCAAACATTTTGAGCGTTGATTCATTTGTCTGCTTAAACTTTGGAGTTCCCAAAAAAGTTAAGAGTTCCTGAGATTTACTCGTACCTATATTAATGTGAATTACTTATAATACAAAGTAATATTAACTATGCACATCTCTTTTTAGATGGTAAACGATTAGTAACTGTAACAATTTTTACTTGATGTTTAATTTTGTGACTATTATTAAAAATCTCTTGAATGCTAAGAATTAATATTTTGAAAATTTATAACTCTTTGAATATTGGTTTCTCGTAGATGTTGAATGAAACATTTTAATCTTAAAATTGCAGGAATTTTCAAGAAAAAATTATTCTGATCGCAAAAGATTGTTTTTATTTGTTTAAATAGCGTTTTTGTTCAAACAAATGCATTTAAATCAAAGTTCTTGCAATTTTGTGAAATTGTAACCTCGAAATTTAGATTCTACGAATCAAAATCTATAAAAAGCGATGGTTACTTTATGCAATTGCGTCAGCAGGTAGACAGGGGGAGACAGAAGCAAAAAATTTTCCGGCGCCTGGGCCAGCTAGAATCGTTAAAAAATGAAAAACGACTCGAGCGGTGCAGAGATACGCAGTCCACGCGCGCGCTCATATGTCAACATTGCCGCCGAGGCGCACCGCCGCTGCTGCAGCCGCGCGGCCGCAGGCCCCACCTCCTTGCCCCTCCGGCCGCTTGCTGTTTGTTACTTCTGCGTGCTTTTCTCAGACTTAATTTTACCAAATGCAAAAAACTGATAGGTGATCCTTATGTAAAATTTCACGCTCTACAACTTTTGTTTGGGACTTTTTTCGATATCTCTTATCGTTCGCGAGTTATAAGCGAAAAACCGTTTTCGGGGGTGGTTTTTCACCAAATTAGGGGTGACGCCGGCGTTTTTGGAAGCTGCATTTTTGATCATCGTTTTTAGACGATGTGTTTTACCAAATATCCAAAATGCAGCCATTCACCAGAGAAAGTCGATTTCAGACCTTCGTTTACTGGGGGAAAAATATTTTGTTTCTTTTATCGATGATTATAGCAAAATAGCTAGATTTTATTGTATAAAATCTAAAGATGAATTGCTTGATTGTTTTATTAATTTCGTTAATGAAAGTGAAAATTTAACGGGAAAGCGAATTAAATTCTGGAGATGTGATAAAGGTAAAGAATATTTAAACAATCAGTTTTATAAATACGTTAAAGGAAAAGGTATTGTCTTAAACAATTGTCCAGCATATGTTCATGAATTAAACGGAACAGCCGAACGGTTTAATAGATCAATTATGGATATGGCTCGTTGTTTATTAGCCGAAGCAAAAGTACATAAATGTTATTGGCCAGAAATAGTTTGCGCGGCTGCATATTTGAAAAATAGAACTTTGACAAATACAATTGAAAAGAAAACACCTTATGAAATCTTCTTTAATAAAAGACCAAATGTTAAAAATTTAAGGTTATATGGGAGTAAAGTTTTTGTAAGAAATCCAGAACAAAAAAGATTTTCGAAATGGGATAAAAAATCTAATATGGGAATTTTACTTGGGTATAGTGAAGTAGGATATAGAGTTCTTTTAGATAGGAAAATAGTAGTTACAAGACATGTAGATATAGTCGAAGACGATGTAAAATGTATCGGTCTAGATCTCGACGAAAACGAGACGGATTATACTCTTCCTTCTACTCCTACCTTCGGGGAAAGTAGAAGAAGTAATAATGATAATGACGATAATCCGGGGATGATAATGTCTTTGAAAGCGCAGATGAGTCTGAAAAACCAAATGATAAAATAAAAGATAGACACAATAAAGATCAGGGGTTGAGAATTCCACGTAGATCCGAACGTGAAAGAAAAAGTACTGTAAGATATCCGGAACCAGAAACGTATAATATCTTTGTAAATTATAGTAGAGTAGACACTCCTTGTACATTTGAGGAGGCGATGAATAGCAAAGATAGTAAAAATTGGCAAGAAGCCATGGATAAAGAAATTGACTGTATTAATAAAAATAAAACTTGGTCGTTAGTTGATAAAAAAGAAAGAAAAAAAGTACTAGATGTGAAATGGGTTTACGCTAAGAAATCAAATAATAGATATAAGGCTAGACTAGTTGTAAGAGGCTTTCAGCAAACTGATGTAATTGATGACATATACGCTCCAGTAGCTAAGAGTCAAACATTAAAAATACTTCTTTCATACTGTTGTCAAAATAGATTAATAATAGAGCAAATGGATGTTGAAACTGCATTTCTAAATGGCAAAGTGACTACAGAGGTATATGTTAATCAACCTAAAGGTTATGAAGATGGCACGAAATAGTGTTAAAATTATATAAAGCTTTGTATGGATTAAGAGAAAGCCCAAGAGATTGGTATGAATGCTTTGACGAGTATGTAACAAAAATAGGTTTCAAGGAAAATAATGTAGAATTGTGTTTATATGTTCTCGATGAAGGAGACAATATTATTTAACTACTAATCTATGTAGATGATTTGTTAATTTGCAGAAAAGATAAGTTGAAAATTCAAAAGATTAAAAAATTATTGTCAGATAGATTTAAAATGAAAGATTTAGGCGAAACAAAAGAATATCTTGGAATTCAAGTAGATTATGATTATAATAAAAATGAAATGAAATTATATCAGACAAAATATATAGAAGAACTGTCGGAGAAGTATAATATAGCAAATAGTAGACTGTATAATACTCCCATGGAGACGAACTTAAAGGTTAAGAAGGCTGAAGTATGTAAATCGGATATAAAATACAGAAATTTAATTGGCGCAATATTATACATAAGTTCTGGTACGCGACCAGACATAAGTTTTAGCGTGAATTACTTAAGCAGGTACCAAAATTGATACAATGAGACGCATTATAAATATGCTCTACGTGTATTAAAATATCTATATCAAACTAAAGAATTAAAATTGTGTTATAAAAGAAATGAAAACAAAAACCTAATGGAATGTTATGTAGATGCAAATTGGGCAGGTGATTGTACTGATAGAAAACCAACTTCAGGCTATGCGATTATTATGTATGGGAATGTGATTGACTGGAAATCGCGGAAACAAAAATGTGTCACGAAAGCGACAACGTTTGCAGAGTATATTGCACTATCCGAAGTAGTGAATGAACTGAAGTACATCAAAGAATTATTAAAAGCGTTTAACATAAAGTTAAATGAACAAGTGAAAATATAGAAGACAATGCAAGCACGATCAGTATAGCGAAACTCGGTAATTTTACGAAAAATTCGAAACATATTGAGATTCATTACCACTATGTACATGAGAGCATTAAAAACAAAGAGATTGAAATTGTAAAACTAGACTCAGAAAATAATGTAGCGGATATACTTACGAAAGCATTATGTAAAGATAAGTTTGTTAAATTCAGAGAGTTATTAAATGTGAAATAAAGATTGAATGTGCAATATAAATGTAAGGAGGCGTGTTAAATATTGTACATTCTATATTGCGTAATATAGATGAAAAGGTCGCGTATGAATTGTATACGCGCACTCACACAAGTAAGTGTACGTGTGCTCCCCTCCAGTGCGCATCACGTGATCGGTGCGCGAGCAGCAACGGCCGATTCGCGCAAAACACTTACTCGACCGTTGGACTCCAAGCGACAAGCACATCGCGCCGCGAACATGAGGCTCGCTACATCAATGTATTATTTAAAAATTGCAGTAAATATTAGAAATTCTCGGTCAGGCATTTCAATGTATATGTAGCAAGGGTCGCTTCTTCAGGCTTCTTCTATACTTGCCTTCGGAGCGCTCCCGCGCTCCTTGATTCGCTGTGTCTATTCGCACAAAAATCAAGTAATTGACGTGGATTTACGTGGATATAAAAGTACTTACGGGGATATAACCACGAATTTTCCTGCAATGTTAGAGACACGTAAATTTTCCGAGTACTCTTATAGACACGTAAATTCTTATAAAAACGTGAAAATTAGTTTAAATACACGTATAACCTAGTAAAAGTGAAAGCTTCAAGACCCGTACACATTGGTACTAGCACTGGCTTACGGAAACGTAAAAGCTTAAAGGTGCGTAAATACACAGTACTGGCCCATGCTTAGAGCAACGTAAAGTCTAAAATCCACGTAAGAAGTAGGTGCCACTGGCTTACGGGCACGCACTGGGCTTAGAGACACGTAAAATCTTAAACACACGTAAGCGGCAGGTGAGAATGGCTTACGGGCACGCCCTGGGCTTAGAGACACGTAAAATCTTAAACACACGTAAGCGGCAGGTGAGAATGGCTTACGGGCACGCCCCGGGCTTAGAGACACGAAAAATCTAAAATCCACGTAAGAAGTAGGTACCACTGGCTTACGGGCACGCTCTGGACTTAGAGACAAGTAAAATCTAAAATCCACGTAAGAAGTAGGTACCACTGGCTTACGGGCCTAGAGACAGCGTGTCTCTAAGCCGTGGGCTTAAAGACACGTCAAATCTAAAATCCACGTAAGAAGTAGGTGCCACTCGCTTACGGGCACGCCCTGGGCTTAGAGACACGTAAAATGTTAAATACACGTAAGCAGGTGGTGAGACTGGCTTACGGGCACGCCCTGGGATTACATACACGTAAAATCTAAAACCCACGTAAGAAGTAGGTACCACTGGCTTACGGGCACGCTCTGGGCTTAGAGACACGTAAAATCTTAAACACACGTCAGCGGCAGGTGAGAATGGCTTACGGGCACGTTATTGGCTTAGAGACACGTATAACCTAAAATCAACGTAAGAAGTAGGTGCCACTGGCTTACGGGCACGCCCCGGGCTTAGAGACACGAAAAAACTTAAATACACGTAAGCGGCAGGTGAGACTGGCTTACGGGCACGCCCTGGGCTTACATACACTTAAATCTAAAATCCACGTAAGAAGTAGGTACCACTGGCTTACGGGCACGCTCTGGGCTTAGAGACACGTAAAATCCTAAACATTCGTTAGCGGTAGGTGAGACCGGCTTACGGACACGTTATCGACTTAGAGGCACGTACAATCTAAAATCCACGTAAGAAGTAGGTGCCACAGGCTTGCTGGTACGCCCTGGGCTTAGAGACACGTAAAATCTTAAACACACGTAAGGGGCAGGTGAGAATGGCTAACGGGCACGCCTTGGGCTTAGAGACACGTAAAATCTTAAACACCCGTAAGCGGTAGGTGAGACCGGCTTACAGACATGTTATCGGCTTAGAGACACGTAAAATCTAAAATCCACGTAAGAAGTAGGTGCCACAGGCTTACGCGTCGCCCTGGGCTTAGAGATACGTAAAATCTTAAACACCCGTAAGCGGCAGGTGAGAATGGCTTACGGGTACGCCCTGGGCTTAGAGACACGTAAAATATTAAACACACGTAAGCGGCAGGTGAGAATGGCTTATGGGCACGTTTTTGGCTTAGAGCCACGTAAAATCTAAAATCCACGTAAGAATTAGGTGCCACAGGCTTACGGGCACGCCCTGGGCTTAGAGACACGTAAAATCTTAAACACACTTAAGCGGCAGCTGAGAATGGCTTACGGGCACGCCTTCGGCTTAGAGACACGTAAAATCTTAAAAACACGTAAGCGGCAGGTGAGAATGGCTTACGGGCACGCCCTGGGCTTAGAGACACGTAAAATCTTAAACACACGTAGGCGGCAGGTGAGAATGGCTTACGGACACGTTATTGGCTTAGAGACACGTAAAATCTAAAATCCACGTAAGAAGTAGGTACCACTGGCTTAAGGGCACGCCCTGGGCTTCGTGACACGTAAAATCTTAAACACCCGTATGCAGCAGGTGAGAATGGCTTACGGGCACGCCCCGGGCTTAGGTACACGTAAAACCTTAAACACCCGTAAGCGGCTGGTGAGAATGGCTTACGGGCACGCCGCGGGCTTAGATACACGTAAAATCTTAAATACACGAAAGCGGCAGGTGAGACTGGCTTACGGGCACGCCCTGGGCTTACATACACGTAAAATCTAAAATACACGTAAGAAGTAGGTACCACTGGCTTACGGGCACGCTCTGGGCATAGAGACACGTAAAATCTTAAACACCTGTAAGCGGTAGGTGAGACCGGCTTACGGACACGTTATCGGCTTAGAGACACGTAAAATCTAAAATCCACGTAAGAAGTAGGTGCCACTGGCTTACGGGCACGCCCTGGGCTTAGAGTCACGTGAAATCTTAAACACCCGTAAGCGGCAGGTAGGAATCGCTTACGGGCACGCCTCGGGCTTAGAGACACGTCAAATCTTAAACATCCGTAAGCGGTAGGTGAGACCGGCTTACGGACAAGTTATCGGCTTAGAGACACAAAAATCTAAAATCCACGTAATAAGTAGGTGGCACTGTCTTACGGGTACGCCCAGGGCTTAGAGACACGTAAAATCTTAAACACCCGTAAGCGGCAGCTGAGACTGGCTTACGGACACGTTATTGGCATAGAGACACGTAGAATCTAAAATCCACCTAAGAAGTAGATGCCACTGGCTTAGGGGCACGACCTGGGCTTACATACACGTAAAATCTTAAATACACGTAAGCGGGTGGTGAGACTTGCTCTCGGGCACGCCCTGGGCTTACATACACGTAACATATTAATCATCCGTAAGCGGTAGGTGAGACCTGCTTACGGACAAGTTATCGGCTTAGGGACACGTAAAGTCTAAAATCCACGTAAGAAGTAGGTACCACTGGCTTACGGGCACGCACTGGGCTTAGAGACACGTAAAATCTGAAACACACGTAAGCGGCATGTGAGTATGGCTTACGGGCACGCTCTGGGTTTAGAGACACGTAAAATCTTAAACATCCGTAAGCGGTAGGTGAGACCGGCTTACAGACACGTTATCGGCTTAGAGACACGTAAAATCTAAATTCCACGTAAGAAGTAGGTGCCACTGGCTTACGGGCACGCCCTGGGCTTACATACACGTAAAATTTTAAACACCCGTAAGCGGCAGGTAAGAATGGCTTACGGGCACGCCCTGGGCTTAGAGACACGTAAAATCTTAAACACATGTAAGCGGCAGGTGAGACTGGCTTACGGACACGTTATTGGCTTAGAGACATGTAAAATCTTAAACACACGTAAGCGGCAGGTGAGAATGGCTTACGGGCACGCTCTGGGCTTAGAGACACGTAAAATCTTAAACATCCGTAAGCGGTAGGTGAGACCGGCTTACAGACACGTTACCGGCTTAGAGACACGTAAAATCTAAAATCCACGTAAGAAATAGTTGCCAGTGGCTTACGGGCACGCCCTTGGCTTAGAGACACGTAAAATCTTAAACACACGTAAGCGGCAGGTGAGAATAGCTTAGGGTCACGCCTTGGGCTTAGAGACACGTAAAATCTTAAACACACGTAAGCGGCAGGTGAGACTGGCTTACGGACACGTTATTGGCTTAGAGACACGTAAAATCTTAAACACACGTAAGCGGCAGGTGAGAATAGCTTAGGGTTACGCCTTGGGCTTAGAGACACGTAAAATCTTAAAAACACGTAAGCGGCAGGTGAGAATGGCTTACGGGCACGCCTTGGGGTTAGAGACACGTAAAATCTTAAAAACACGTAAGCGGCAGGTGAGAATGGCTTACGGGCACGCCTTGGACTTAGAGACACGTAAAATCTTAAACACACGTAAGCGGCAGGTGAGACTGGCTTACGGACACGTTATTGGCTTAGAGACACGTAAAATCTTAAACACACGTAAGCGGCAGGTGAGAATGGCTTACGGGCACGCTCTGGGCTTAGAGACACGTAAAATCTTAAACATCCGTAAGCGGTAGGTGAGACCGGCTTACAGACACGTTATCGGCTTAGAGACACGTAAAATCAAAAATCCACGTCAGAAGTAGGTGCTTCTGGCTTACGGGCACGCCCTGGGCTTAGAGACACGTAAAATCTTAAATACACGTAAGCGGCAGGTGAGAATGGCTAACGGGCACGCTTTGGGCTTAGAGACACGTAAAATCTTAAACACACTAAGCGGCAGGTGAGAATGTCTTACGGGGACGCCCTTGGCTTAGAGAACCATAAAATCTTAAACACACGTAAGCGGCAGTTGAGAATGGCTTACGGGCACGCTTTGGGCTTAGAGACACGTAAAACCAAAAATCCACATAAGAAGTAGGTGCCACAGGCTTACGGGCCGCCCTGGGTTTAGAGATACGTAAAATGTTAAACGCGCGTAAGCGGCAGGTGAGAATGGCTTACGGGCACGCCGCGGGCTCAGAGACACGTAAAATCTTAAACTCCCGTCAGCGGCAGGTGAGAATGGCTTACGGGCATGCCCGGGGCTTAGAGACACGTAAAATCTTAAACTTCCGTAAGCGGTAGGTGAGACCGGCTTACGGACAAGTTTTCGGCTTAGAGACACGTAAAATCTAAAATCCACGTAAGAAGTAGGTGCCACTGGCTTACGGGCGCGCCCTGGGCTTAGAGACACGTAAAATCTTAAACACCCGTAAGCGGCAGGTGAGAGTGGCTTACGGGCACGCCCTGGGCTTAGAGACACGAAAAATCTTAAACACACGTAAGCGGCAGGTGAGACTGGCTTACGGACACGTTATTGGCTTAGAGACACGTAATATCTAAAATCCACCTAAGAAGTAGGTGCCACTGGCTTACGGGCTCACTCTGGGCTGAGAGACACGTAAAATCTTAAACAACCGTAGGCGGCAGGTGAGTATGGCTTACGGGCACGCCCCGGGCTTAGAGACACGTAAAATCTTAAACACACGTAAGCGGCAGGTGAGAATGGCTTACGGGCACGCCCGGGGCTTAGAGACACGTAAACCTTAAATACACGTAAGAGGCAGGTGAGACTGGCTTATGGGCACGCCCTGGGCTTAAATACACGTAAAATCTAAAATCCACGTAAGAAGTAGGTGCCACTGGCTTACGGGCACGCCCTGGGCTTAGAGACACGTAAAATCTTAAACACCCGTAAGCGGCAGGTAAGAATGGCTTTTGGGCACGCCCCGGGCTTAGAGACACGTAAAATCTTAAACACCCGTAAGCGGCAGATGAGAATGGCTTACGGGCACGCCCTGGGCTTAGAGACACGTAAAATCTTAACCACTCGTAAGCGGCAGGTGAGAATGGCCTACGGGCACGTTATTGGCTTAGAGGCACGTCAAATCTTAAATACACGTAAGCGGGTGGTGGGACTGGCTTACGGGCATGCCCTGGGCTTACATACACGTAAAATCTAAAATCCACGTAGGAAGTAGGTACCACTGGCTTACGGGCACGCCCTGGGCTTAGAGACACGTATAATCTTAACCACACGTAAGCGGCAGGTGAGAATGGCTTACGGGCACGTTATTGGGTTAGAGACACGTAAAATCTAAAATCCACGTAAGAAGTAGGTGCCACTGGCTTACGGGCACGCCATGAGCTTAGAGACACGTAAAATCTTAAACTCATGTAAGCGGTAGGTGAGACTGGCTTACGGGCACGCTCCGGGCTTAGAGATACGAAAAAACTTAAATACACATAAGCGGCAGGTGAGACTGGCTTACGGGCACGCATGGGCTTACATACACGTAAAATCTATAATCCACGCAAGAAGTAGGTACCACTGGCCTACGGGCACGCTCTGGGCTTAGAGACACGCAAAATCCTAAACATTCGTAAGCGGTAGGTGAGACCGGCTTACGGACACGTTATCGACTTAGAGGCACGTACTATCTATAATCCACGTAAGAAGTAGGTGCCACTGGCTTACGGGCACGCCTTGGGCTTACAAACACGTAAAATCTTAAACACCCATCAGCGGCAGGTGAGAATGGCTTACGGGCACGCCCTCGGATTAGAAACACGTAAAAACTTAAACACACGTAAGCGGCAGGTGAGACTGGCTTACGGACACGTAATTGGCTTAGAGACACGCAAAATCTAAAATCCACGTAAGAAGTAGGTGCCACTGGCTTACGGGCATGCCCTGGGCTTAGAGACACGTAAAATCTTAAACACACGTAAGCGGCAGGTGTCACTAGCTTACGGGCACGCCCTGGGCTGAGAGACACGTAAAATCTTAAACACACGTAAGTGGCCGGTGAGACTGGTTTTCGGACACGTTATTGGCTTAGAGACACGTAAAATCTTAAACACACGTAAGCGGAAGGTGAGTATGGCTTACGGGCTCGCCCCGGGCTTAGAGACACGTAAAATCTTAAATACACGAAGCGGCAGGTGAGACTGGCTTACGGGCACGCCCTGGGCTTACATACACGTAAAATCTTAAACATACGTAAGCGGCAGGTGCCACTAGCTTACGGGCACGCCCTGGGCTTAGAGACACGTAAAATCTTAAACACACGTAAGCGGCCCATGAGACTGGCTTACGGACACGTTATTGGCTAGAGACACGTAAAATCTAAAATGCACGTAAGAAGTATGTGCCACTGGCTTACGGGCCCGCCCTGGGCCTAGAGACACGTTAGATCTTAAACACACGTAAGCCGCAGGTGAGAATGGCTTACGGGCACGCCTTGGGCTTACATACACGTGAAATCTAAAATCCACGTAAGAAGTAGGTACCACCGGCTTACGGACACGCTCTGGGCTTAGAGACACGTAAAATCTTGAATAAACGTATGCGGCAGGTGAGACTGGCTTACGGACACGTTATTGGCTTAGAGACACGTAAAATCTAAAATCCACGTAAGAAGTAGGTGCTACTGGCTTACGGGCACGCACTGGGCTTAGAGACACATTAAAATCTTAAACACATGTAAGCAGCAGGTGAGAATGGCTTACGGGCACGCACTGGGCTTAGAGACACATTAAAATCTTAAACACACGTAAGCGGCAGGTGAGAATGGCTTACGGGCACGTCCTGGGCTTAGAGATACGTAAAATCTTAAATACACGTAAGCGGCAGGTGAGACTAGCTTACGGGCACGCCCTGGGCTTAGAGACACGTAAAATCTTAAACACACGTAAGCGGCAGGTGATAATAGCTTACATGCACGCCCCGGGCTTAGAGACACGTAATATCTTAAATACACATAAGCGGCAGGTGAGACTGGCTTACGGGCACGCCCTGGGCTTAGAGACACGTAAAATCTTAAACACCCGTAAGCGGCAGGTGAGAATGGCTTACGGGCACGCCCCGGGCTTAGAGACACGTAAAATCTTAAACACACGTAAGCGGCAGGTGAGAATGGCTTACGGGCACGCCCCGGGCTTAGAGACACGTAAAATCTTAAACATCCGTAAGCGGTAGGTGAGACCGGCTTACGGACAAGTTATCGGCTTAGAGACACGTAAAATCTAAAATCCACGTAAGAAGTAGGTGCCACTGGCTTACGGGCACTCCCCGGGCTTAGAGACACGAAAAAACTTAAATACTCGTAAGCGGCAGGTGAGACTGGCTTACGGGCACGCCCTGGGCTTAGAGACACGTAAAATCTTAAACACACGTAAGCGGCAGGTGAGAATGGCTTACGGGCACGCCCCGGGCTTAGAGACATGTAAAATCTTAAATACACGTAAGCGGCAGGTGAGACTGGCTTACGGGCAACCCCTGGGCTTAGAGACACGTAAAATCTTAAATACTCGTAAGCGGCAAATGAGAATGGCTTACGGGCACGCCCCGGGCTTAGAGACACGTAAAATCTTAAACACATGTAAGCGGCAGGTGATAATGGCTTACGGGCATGCCGCGGGCTTAGAGACACTTAAAATCTTAAATACACGTAAGCGGTAGGTGAGACTGGCTTACGGGCACGCCCTGGGCTTACATACACGTAAAATCTAAAATCCACGTAGGAAGTAGGTACCACTGACTTACGGGCACGCTCTGGGCTTAGAGACACGTAAAATCTAAAATCCACATAAGAAGTAGGTACCACTGGCTTACGAGCCTAGAGACAGCGTGTCTCTAAGCCGTGGACTTAAAGACTCGTAAAATCAAAAATCCACGTAAGAAGTAGGTGCTACTGGCTTACGGGCACGCCCCGGACTTAGCGACACGTAATATCTTAAATACACGTAAGCGGCAGGTGAGACTGGCTTACGGGCACGCCCTGGGCTTACATACACGTAAAATCTTGAACACACGTAAGCGGCAGGTGTCTCTTGCTTACGGGCACGCCCTGGGCTTAGAGACACGTAAAATCTTAAACACACGTAAGCGGCCGGTGAGACTGGCTTACGGACACGTTATCGGCTTAGAGACACGTAGAACCTAATAACACGGAAGAAGCAGATGGGCCTGGCTTACAGGTACGACGTGAGCATTGAGTCACGTAAAATCTAAAATCCACGTAAGAAGGAGGTCATGCTGGCTTACGGGCACGGCGTGGGCTTAGAGACACGTAAAACCTAAAATCCACGGAATAAGTAGGTGGAGCTGGCTTACGGGTACGTTATGGGCTTAGAGACACGTAAAAACATAAATACATGTAAGTAGAAGGTAGGGCGCCCTTACGGGTACGTAATGGGCTTAGACACACGAAAAATCTAAAATCCACCTAAGAAGCAGGTGGGGGCTGCAGACGGGTGCGTTATGGGCTTAGTGACACGTAAAATATAAAATGCACGTGGAATCTCTTATTTTTGGAGCAGTAAACATTTGAAGGAGTTGGTGCAATAATTTGTTATTATTAAGAGTAATAATTTCCTCCCATTTATCCAGTTGTCAATAATTTCTATCTTTGGTAGATTATAATTTCTATTGTTGGGATACGTGATGTCTTTGAATTGTGAATTGCATTCGCTTTCATTTTAGAATTGTTTCTCTATGGGGCGTAGGGAGTTGAGGAATATACCTTTCTCATGAATGAGAGATTCCGTTCCAAGTCGAGGGAGCTGCCATATTCCTGGAAAGGAGGAGCGCGAGATTCTACTTCTAATCTCTCAGATGAAAAAGTGAAAAACGGTAGGAGGTTTTTACTACTTTGATTGGGAAGATTTTATTACAATATCTTTCGAGTAGAAGGTCTCCTTCAATGGGATGAAATGATGTCTATCTTTGGAGCTTTACCTTTCCGTTTTCAGATAGAATGACGCCAATAACTTGTAGAAACATATCGTATATATTTTTTTTCCGTGGGGGTCGTAAATGAATTCTTCAATTATTATGTTTGTACATATTTTCCACTGAGATTAGCTCAGACGATAGAACATTTATTCAAGTCTCATTGCAATAGAGAAAGGTAAGAACGAACGAAGAAACGGTCCAACGAACAAGTTGTCGGCTGAAAATTTCGTTACCATATTCGAATCATGTAGTCCAAGATATATTTTGGATCAATTTAATTTTCTATATTCATAATTATTTTTTTATTTATTTAACATTACAGAAACTATTCTTCTACAAGTCGTCATCGTTATCGTCATGGTTATCGGATGAAGATGAGAACTGCCTGATCTTGGGAGTGTTTATTGTAGGATCAATATAGTCCTGGTAGGGAACTTTCACATATTCAGGAACTGTCACTCGTAAAGTGTCTGCCCTCGCAAATAGGATAGCCAAATTCGCAAAGGCAACTGCTGCAATAGCTATTTCGGCCGAAATGGACTTCTAACCTGTATATAATACAAAAAAGGGATATAAGTTTTATCTGATACAATACCATTTTCACATGGACAGATCAAGAGAAACTGCTATTCATGCATACGCATACATGTAACCAACCGAAATAGCGAAAGAGTGAGAGAGAGGAGAGAGAGAGCGGGGGGAAGAGAGAGAGAGAGAGAATGAGAGAGAGAGGGGAGAAGAGAGAGAGCATATGTATATGTATATATGGCACATGCTATCAATGTTCCCCGCTAGGTGGCGTATCGACAAATCTAGGGGATCTGGAAAACTCGCAAGTGGCTGGAGCTCTCTACGATTAGTATATAAGAGCTGAGTTCACCGTTAACTTGTGCATCGGTAGATCTCTCTCACTCTCGCTCTATCTGTTACTCAATATATGTTGCTTGCTTGCATGTGTGCTCTTCTTGCTCTTCTTAATCTGCCGATGTGAAAATGGAATTTTAATATACCAGGTAAAGCTCATATCTCTTTCTTTATGTCATTAAGGTGGTACTTCCACGCCTGAAGCAGATAGGACGCCTGAACGTTACTTGGCGTTCTTGGAGATGTTTGAGGCACAGGAAATGGCTTTTGAATTAATCGCCGATGATCTGGATCCCAATTCTGAGCCCTCCTCACCTTCTTCATCCGAGCTCTCCTCATCTTCCTCATCCGAGCTTTCTTCCTCATCCATATCGTCTGTATCCGACGACGACGATCCCAACGATCCCAACCATTGGAGCAGTGGATTTGGCAGCGAAGAAACAGCTGAGTAAAAAATTTTAATGTAAGAAATAAAAAAAATGATTCAAATAAAAAATGTTACTGACTTATCAAATTGACCTTACGCCATTGGAATATGGTAACACAATTTTTTGTCTTTTGAGCTCATACTTGTCTTTCGTTGATCATTTCTCTTTTAACTTTTAATAATTAATCTAGTTCGTTGTAATTGCACATACAATTATATGTATACAAAATCCAAAAAGACTTTACGGCCTTTTTTACTACTTGTCCAACGATTTGTAACACATACTAAAAAAATAACGGCCCTCTTAACATTGATCGCATCGTTGTACGACAGTATGATATACGGTGATTCCTTTTTCATTGGACTAGTAGTAAAAAAGGCCGTAAAGTCTTTTTGGACTTTGTATACATATAACTGTACGTGCAATTACAACGAACTACATTAATTATTAAAAGTTAAAAGAGAAATGATCAACGAAAGACAAGTATGAGCTCAAAAGACAAAAAATTGTGTTACCATATTCCAATGGCGTAAGGTCAATTTGATAAGTCAGTAACATTTTTTATTTGAATCATTTTTCTTATTTCTTACATTACAATTTTTTACTCAGCTCTTTCTTCGCTGCCAAATCCACTACTCCAATGGTTGGGATCGTTGGGATCGTCGTCGTCGGATACAGAAGATGTGGATGAGGAAGAAAGCTCGGATGAGGAAGATGAGGAGAGCTCGGATGAAGAAGGTGAGGAGGGCTCAGAATCGGGATCCAGATCATCGGCGATTAATTCAAAAGCCATTTCCTGTGCCTCAAACATGTCCAAGAACGCCAAGTAACGTTCAGGAGTCCTATCTGCTTCAGGCGTGGAAGTGCCACCTTAATGACAGAAAGAAAGAGACATGAGCTTTACCTGGTATATTAAGATCCCATTTTCACATCGGCAGATTAAGAAGAGCAAGAAGAGCACACATGCAAGCAAGCAACATATATTGAGTAACAGATAGAGCGAGAGTGAGAGAGATCTACCGATGCACAAGTTAACGGTGAACTCGGCTCTTATATACTAATCGTAGAGAGCTCCAGCCACTTGCGAGTTTCCCAGATCCCCTAGATTTGTCGATACGCCACCTAGCGGGGAACATTGATATATATATATATATATATATATATATATAAATATATAAATATATATATATACTCTCTTTCCTTCCCTCTTTCTCTCTCTCTTCCACCGTCCCCCGCTCTCGCTCATTCTCTCGCTCCTCTCTCTCTTTCGGTTCTAAGGACTGCTCTTTTAGTTTCTTCATTTATTTGGGAGAAAAATACCGTGAAATATCAGATGTAAAATAACGTGAAAAATCAGGTGAATTTAACCTAAAACTTTCACGATTTCCACCCGAAATTAACGTGAATGTCACCATAAATTAATTATGGCTTTGTTTACCTGTTATTCTCTTCAACCTGTATTTCACGTGGTTTACATGTCTTTTCACCTCCGTCTAACGATCTTTTCAGTTGCATTTCACCTAAAATTCATATGATTATGACCAGAAACCTACCTGAAGTTCACAAAAAATTGTAATTCACGTGGAATTCAGCTGCGTACAGGATAACGATAACAAAGCTATAATTTAGTTCCGGCGAAGTTCACGTGAATATTGGCGGAAACGACGTTTTTGAAATGTAGTACGTGTAATCCACTAGAAAATCACATAAAATTTAGATTCCACATGAATTTTACGTGAATTTTAGGGGAAAATTCAGGTGATAATTCGGGTGAAAATCCAGGTAAAAAAACAGCTGAATTTTTGCAAGCAGGTTGGGATTTGCTTATATGTACGGAAATGGGTTAATAATAAAATGAGATATTAAAAACATAAAAAGTAGATGGAGGCCGCAGCAGCTCGAAGACGTAAAAAATTGAAAACCATGTTATAAAGAAAGTGTGAATGGTTCTTACACTTAGTGTACTCGTCTTCCGGGCACAGATAGTCTGGGCATAGATTTCTTTGTCCTACAATTTAATAGCTAATTATATAGACGAATTTCAATCAATATACTTGACAAACATTGTTAAATTACTTTCACTCTTAAAAAGTTGTGAAATCTTTATAAAAGAATTTTTTATAAAAGTAAAAACTTAGGCAAGGATATACAATGTAATTATTATTCACCCTCTCCTCCCCGCTGTCTCCCTCGCGTTCTCCCTCCTTACTCACTCTCCCTCAACATCTATCACGCTGATCTGTACCAAGATCTGTACCACTTTAATGAGAACCTACATATTTTTTCGCCATACCCTGGCCGAAAGTACCACTATCGCTCTCGGCTGGAAAAAGCGAATATGGTATTTTCGGCCCGGGTACTTATGACGAAAAATAGTATACGCACCACGGGAGAAAAATTAGCCAGCCTACAGCTCGTGTTTGCCACCCTTTCTTCGACTCGGGTGTCAATTTACAAGAGCTGTGGACTGTCCAAGTTTTTTCCTCCCTAGAACTATCAGTTCTTACGTAAGAACTTACGTGCAAATTTTACATAAGAATTTACGTAAGTTCTTACGTAAGAAATTTGCGTACAATTTTTATAAAAAATTTTTAATTATTTTTACATCTAGATTATATGAAATTATTAATTAAGTCCACTTTTATATACCCATAGAGCGCCAAAAATTCAGCTCGAAAAAATTATTTATGTTTTATGTAAAATGACTTCACGCATAAATAGTTGCGTGACATTTTAAATCCCATTTAATAACAACGACGAAAAATAATGTTCATACGACGGGTATAAGATTGCACGCTCTTATGCGATAAATAATTAATCCCTGAAGGAATTAGCGAACTTGGCAAGCCCTCGAGCTCATTATCACAACGTGAGCGTAAAATGTGATTTTACACTAAAGTTATGTGTTGGCGATATAAGGCTTCATGCCGCCTCAGTTTGAAGAACACAAGAGAGAGGCGCCATCTGTCTGGCGCATCAACAACCTCAGGTGCGAAAGCGCCGACGAGCCGCTGCTCGTCGCACGCCCCGTCATTCTCGTGTGAGACCTAGTATTGTGCGGACCGCTTCCCTTTTTGTACTTGTACTTTGAATGGCTTTTTAACGTTAGCCACCAGAGTTGTTTATTGTATTTAAAATCTTGTCAGAGTGCGTAGAAATAAAGTTCAGTTTAAATATAACAGAGTGTTTTTATTGTGCGTGCCATCCTCCAAAGCGACCCAATCCAACAGGTTATCGGCCCACGCCACGCTTCCACGGAAAAGTTTTTTTGTGTGCACGAGCCTTCTTCTGTGGGGTTTTGGAGGTCAGAGGAGCAGAGTAAGAGGTTCTGGAGATTAAGAGTATGTAAAAGTTTTTTTTGTGTGCGTCAGAGAAAATGCCGCGCCGCGTGTGAATAAAATTCGCGAGTGAAATCACGTACCGTTTACGGGAGTGTTTACGATGCTATTTTTTTGAAAATTCAGAGACAGCTCGCGAATGTAAATTTTTTAGAGACCGCGGAGTGCGTGCATTTCGTTCTACAACGAACGAGGCACAAAAATTACGAAAACGCGTGTAAAATTCAGAGCCGTAAGCCGCGGAGAATAAAAGCCGTCAACAGAAAATTCCGAGAAACGGCCGGTTCAAGCATGAACTTCTCCCGCGGAGCGTGCGCTGCAGATATCGAGTGTTCGGAAAAAGAAAAGTGCGCGACGATCGAGACATCAAAATCCGAGTGCACACATATAGAGAGAATTCACGAGTGAGTTTACGTGCCGGTGATGAGTTTGCTCGCGGCGCATAAAAATTTAATCAGAGGCAACTCGAAATCGCAGCGATTCAGAAAATTTAAGAGGTGTGCGTTATACAATACGTTCCGTCGCAACGATTAAGGCACAAAAAGTCAACAGAGTGTGTGAAAAATTCAGTGTTGCGAGCCGCGAAAAACAGAAGCCGGCAGCCGAGATTTCCGAGAATCGGCCGGCTCGCTTCAAAAACAAGCTTCTCCAGCGGAAACGCGCGCTACAGAGGTCGAGAGAAGGTGGCGCGTCGAGTCTACGGTGCGGCTATAGGCAGCACGGGGCTAGAGCGGCAGCCATGTTAGAGAGAGAGAGAGATACAGAGAGATAACAAAAACAAAATCGTGCGCGCGCGTTCGGAGAAATAGAGAGCAAACGCGCGCGTGCTACAAATATGCCGCGGTGATCATTGTGCGTGTTTCGGCGTAAACAAACAAGTCTCTTCTGGACGAACGGGACGCCGTAAGTTTAGAAGCCACAAAGCGCTGTGCGTGATGTGGTATATGATGAGTTTATACGCCGGGCATTGCGCGATGTTAGTCGCGAGTAATATTGACACAATTATTTTCTCTAATATCAGAGTGTATGTATATATGAATATAAAGGTATATACATGCAGACTAAAATATTAATTCAGAGAATATTTTATTGTTTCTTTTAAATGTGTAAAATAAATTATGTACGATCAGCTCGTGCAGACTGAGCTCGTGTATGCGATCGTCCCCACCCATAAAGTAACGGCGAAACCGCGGTGCGGCTAGTCGGTTTGGGAGGAAGTACATGAGTGCAGAATGCATTAGGGCAAAAAGATCGGAATATTAATTTGCTGTGCGATTAATATTCATGTGTGTACAAATAAAGTAAAAAGAAAATGTTTGGCAGGACCAGAGTAAGCCAGAGAAATGGACGGAGAAGAAATCACTGATCCAAAAACAACTGAACCCGAAACAACAGAGAAAACCGGGGAAATAACACCTACCAGAGAGAAAGACTCAGAGTCAAGACAAAATTCACGGAGATCATCAGGTAAACTGAAACTAACAAATAAATTTTTTTTACTCAATACACACATACAAAAATAAAAATTATCGATAAAATAAATAACAAAGAAAAGAACAGAGTATATTTTACATATAATTCAGAGATCAGAATATGGATCCATGATACGTATATGTTTACAATAAAACGCAAACATATGCGCTTTTTTTGAGATGATGATACGTATATGTTTACCAATAGAACGCAAACATATGCGCCCTTTTTAAGACCAAAAATTTTTTTTCTTTTTTCTCCTGCCTTATTTTTTAATAATAAAACAAAAATTCCAGAGTCAGAGAACGGAAAGAATAAAGATCTGGAATTAGCACTGCAATGCCTCACCGGTGCCATCAACGACAACACCGATGCACTAAACAAGATAGGGGAGCAGCAGGAGAGAACTGCAGAACTGCTAGCAAATCTGACCGACACTCTACAAAAAAGTGTAGAAGAACAGCGGAAGATCAGCAAGACTTGCCTAGCTGAAATCAAAATTCTCTCAGAGCAGATGAAAGAGACAAACATCCAGAGAACGGTAAACCCTCTATCTAACTCTACCACAATTGAGGCAAATCAGAGCAATAGTTTCGACAACTCAAATCAAATAAATGTTACTATGGAAAAATTAAACAAAACATTAGAATCAAACAATGGTAAAATTCGCATTAAAAGGGATTATACCCTAAATAACAAAAGTGAAAGAAACGTTTGGTTAGATCAGTTGCACTCAGAGTTATCAGAGTATGAATTAACCGAGTACATAAGTAACCCAGAGAAATTCCGAGATGACGTGACAGAAAAGACGACTAAAATTAAAATTAAAATAAGAGGCATTATTTTAAGCCATGTTGATACAAATTATTATAAAAAGTTATTGAACATAAAAGATCCAAATGAAATTTTAAATAAAATCAAAGAAATAAGACGGATTGAAACAAATACGACGGACATAACTGTTAGACAAAAATTATATAAAATCAAAAAAAGTAAGAAAGAAAAAGTGTCAGATTTTTGTGATCGTTTCAACGATATAATTAAGGAGTACGATACATGTATTACAAAAATACCACTATCTGAGCAAGAAATAAGAGCCGCCTTTTATAATGCAGTGTGTGACACTAGCCAAGAGCTAAGATCCACCTACTTAATAAAGAACCATTCGCGTTCAGAAATGACGAAAGAAGATATGATTAATTGTTTATTACAGGTGGAAGCTCAGACACAAACTAACCCAGAGGTGAAAGCGAATCAGAGCAGCCAAAGCCACCAAGCCGTCAGAGCAGCCAAAGCCACCAGAGCCGTCAGAGTAGCCAAAGTCACCAGAGCCGTCAGAACAGCCAGAGCAATAAAGAAGACAGAGACTGGTCAAACAAATGCCACCGATGCAACAAATTTGCTGGGCACTGGGCTTTAGAGTGTCCCCTAGCCAAGTACAATTCTTGGTATTGCTACGTGTGCAATGAGGTGAGGGGACACAAAGGAGACCAGTGTCCCAACAAGGATAAAAGGTATAATGATCAAAGTAATTATGATAATAACAGAGGTAGAGGTAGAGGTAGAGGCAAATGCAGAGGTTCGTTCAGAGGTAGAAATAATTATAGGGGTAAAAATAACCGATACACTCCATACGACAAAAACAGGAGGCAAGACAACAAAGAAAAACAAGCAAAAGCAAATTTAGCAGGTAAGAATTTAGCGTTAAATAATACAAATAAAAATATAAGTTTGATAGCAGACTCTGGTGCTACAGAGCACTTAACAAATAAAGGGTTTTTACTTAAAGATTTTGTTAAGAGCACAGAAGGAGAAATTAAAACGGCTAATAAAAATAAGAAAGCAAACATTAAAATTGATGGGAAAGGTAACCTATATGTAAAGAATTCAGAGAATAAAATCATAATATTATCGAATGTTATAGCAGCCCACAATTTATCAGAGAATTTGCTTTCTCTTAGAAAATTTGCAGATGCAGGGTATGGTATATACCTAGATGATAAAGAACTAGCAATATTCAACAGAGAAACAAATGAAAATTGCATTACAGGAATATACCAGAAACCAAACTGGATAATTAATATGAACATCCAAAGTAATTCAGAGTTACAGGAAGAGAATGATATGTACATAGCCACGGCACATCTGGTTACCTTGGAGGATTTCCTGTCACAAGCTCAAGAAGAATCAGAGGAGCTTGATAGCACAGGCGAAAGGCTTGAGCTTGGGAGGGAGAATCAACAGGAAATTAAACAAGATAAATCAGTCACCAATGGCAAAGATACAGAATTTGGCACACGT
Organism: Torymus aiolomorphi; assembly: GCA_036365515.1. Lineage (NCBI taxonomy): Eukaryota > Metazoa > Arthropoda > Insecta > Hymenoptera > Torymidae > Torymus > Torymus aiolomorphi. Next base: position 168,356,626 of record CM070875.1, on the reverse strand, counting down.
GAAATTTATCTGGACAGAAAGATACTAGACTTAAATCGAACAATATCACCATCAGTAAGAGAGAAGCTAGAGAAAGTCCAGGAAAATTGTGATCCAAAAGAAAATGTAAAAAGAATAAGTGAAGGCATGTTATGGCACATAAGACTTGGACATGCTTCATTAGAGTATCTCAAGCAACTCCAGAAATCAGAGGAGAGACTGGAGAAAGTCAAATTTGAAAAGGAAATTTTAGAGTGTGAGATATGTATACTAGCCAAAATGGAAAATCTTCCATTCAGAGATAAGAGATCGAGAGCAACCAAAGCATTACATACCATACATATGGACACAATGGGTCCCATTAAACCAGCATCATTTCCAGGGGATAACAAGTTTATCATTGTGTTTATTGATGACTACTCGAGATACGCCAGAGCATATTGTGTTAAACACAAAAACGAAGCAGGAAAATGTTTAGAGGAATTTCTGATTCACATGAGAAATTTAATAGGAAAACAAGAGAAAGTATGTTTTATCAGAGCAGACAACGGAACAGAGTTTACTGGTGGAGAGTTTTCAGAGATTATGAAAAAGGAAGGTATAAGCAGAGACTTTGCCCCTCCATACACACCAGAGTTAAATGGAACAGCCGAACGGTTTAACAAAACCATCCAACAGAAAATCAGAGCCTTGATGTTTGATTCAGGTATACCATCAACAATGTGGATCACAGCCACAGAAGCAGCGATTCACGTATACAACAGAACTCCACACAAGAGTAATGAATTTAAAACTCCATTGTCAAAAATCTGTCCAGAGAAAAAGTCACTTAGAGAATGTAAGGAGATTTGGATGTATAGCTTATGTGAAAATACCCATTTCAGAGAATAAATTTTCAGAGAAAGCTTTAAAAGCCTTTTTGATTGGATACACTGATACGGGATACCTCTTGTGGCACCCACAAACGAACAGATTTATAAACTCGAGACATGTGAGATGTAACGAGAAAATGGTATACAAAAATCTAAAAGAATCGTCAGAAAAACCAGAATTTAAAATTTCAGAGAATACAGAGAAAACAGATACACTCCAAGAGGAAAACACTGACGCTAATCAGAGATCAAAGATCTCAGAGATATCAAAGCTTTCCACGCCAAAAGGAGGAAATCCGCTCAAACGAAAAGGAGCAGATAAAAAGGAAACAGAGCCTGCACGTAAAATCAGAAAATTACCTACCAGAGAAGCAAAAACAAATCCAAAAAGAGATTCAGAATTCGTATATAGAGTTCAGAGTGACGGTGTAAGTGAAGTCTCTAAACAAGAGGAGGATGAAGCGATTTTTGCGGGACTGGTCGATATCAATAATGATCCGGCTAACTACAGAGAAGCCTTATCATCTTCAGAGAAAATGAATTGGAAAAGGGCCATAGAAGAAGAATTGCAGTCAATGAGAGAAAATGATGTCTGGGAAATAGTAGACTGACCCGTTTCAAATCAGAGTAATAGAAAACCAAATATAATAGATTCTAAATGGGTCTTTAAGAGAAAAATAGACGAGAATGGACAAGAGAAGTTCAAGGACAGATTGGTCATCAGAGGGTTCAAGGATAAGAACGTCTATGAACTCAGAGAAATATATGCACCAGTGTCAAGGCTGGCAATTATCAGAGCTTCCTTGGCCATTATAAACAAATACGATCTGAGTGCAGTACAACTTGATGTTAAAACTGCTTTCCTGAACGGAATCTTAGAGGACGACGTATAGATGGAAATTCCGGAGGGAGTAAACACCAGAGATTCAGGTAAATCTAGAGTTTGCAAATTAAAGAAGACTTTGTACGGTTTGAAAGTAAGTCCAAAAAGATGGAATCAGAGATTTACAGAGGAGGTAAATAAACTTGGATTACAGAGAGATATACACGATCCATGCCTATTTACTTGGAGGAAAGAAGGATCTATGGCATTCCTAGTGCTGTATGTCGACGATATTATACTTGCCAGCAATTGTAAATCTAAGAGACAAGAAATCACTGCACGATTGTGTGAAGTGTTCAAAATAAAAAATTTAGGAGAACCAAAGATGTTCCTAGGAATGAAAATAACCAGAGACAGAGTAAACAGAATCATGAACATTCAACAATCAGAGTATACAGAAAAGATCCTCAAGAGATTTAATATGCAAGAAAGCAAACAACAGAGCACGCCTATGGTAACAAGACAGGTGAAAAATAGAGAAGGCAAAATAACAGAGGAAACTGTGGAAGAGTCGCCCTGCAGAGCCCCTTACAGAGAAGCAATAGGCAGTTTATTATACTTAGCTGGCGCAACAAGACCAGACATAGCATTTGCAGTCAACTTCCTATCCAGAAAGCAGAGGTCACCTACAGAGAACGATTGGATAGACGTAAAAAGAATACTCAGATACTTAAGAGGAACGTCTGATTTAGGCTTAACTTTCAGAGCAAGAGGAGAAAAACTTGAGGCATTCACAGATGCTAGCTTCAGAGACTGTGAAGACTCAACTTCAACAGGTGGCTACATCATAAAACTGTACGGAGACACAATAGCATGGAGAAGCCACAAACAGAGTTATGTAACCCTCTCTACCTGTCAGGCTGAATATCTTGCAATGAGCGAATCGTGTCAAGAGATGATCTCGCTAGATAAGGCAATCAGAGATGTTACAGGAAAGATCTCATATCCTGTGACCTTGTGGTGCGATACCATGTCCGCAGGGAAATGTACTCAAATGGATGGAGCACACAAGTTAAAGAGTTTTGACGACAATGTCTCAGAAATTCAGAGAAAACTCAGAGAAAGAGAAATCACAGGTAACAAGAGTCACATAGCTGATACGCATGGAGACTTTGTTAAAAGATGTGTATTGGAAAACAGAGTCATTGTAAAATGGATAGAGTCTAAAGAGAATCAGGCTGATATAATGACCAAACCTTTGCCGATACAATCTTACTCATATCTCAGAGAACAAATATTGTAAATTATCTTTCAAATAATTCAGAGTCAGAGAAAAACTTTCTTTTTATCTGTTTTAGACTCCCACAGTAGTGTTATGGAGACAGCATGAAGGGAGGGAGTGTTGGCGATATAAGGCTTCATGCCGCCCCAGTTTGAAGAACACAAGAGAGAGGCGCCATCTGTCTGGCGCATCAACAACCTCGGGTGCGAAAGCGCTGACGAGCCGCTGCTCGTCGCACGCCCCGTCATTCTCGTGTGAGACCTAGTATTGTGCGGACCGCTTCCCTTTTTGTACTTGTACTTTGAATTGCTTTTTAACGTTAGCCACCAGAGTTGTTTATTGTATTTAAAATCTTGTCAGAGTGCGTAGAAATAAAGTTCAGTTTAAATATAACAGTGTTTTTATTGTGCGTGCCATCCTCCAAAGCGACCCAATCCAACAGTATGAAAAGTTTAATGATGTAATTTAAATTAACTTATGCGTACTTGACTACAATAAATTGATTTTAGTACTTTCATGTGTTTAATTTGCATAACTTGATAAACAAATTTGAATGCATTTCTGAAAACAGTCCTAGGGTTATTTCGGAGAGTTCTTTGTGTTACTTGACTATTGATAATTGTTCGGGCCGACGATTATAATTGTCATAGAGTGAGAGAGTGAAATACAACCGTACCGTGGCGCGCTCGCTTTATTATACATTTTCGCGCTTTCTAAATTTATATACGCGACTGTGTGTATATAAACATAAGTTTCCATCTCTTCCGCCCCTCTTATTGTTGCGGCTTCTGTGCGTTTGCGAGATTTTATAAGTTAGTCACGCGTTGTCACTCACGCTGATAACGTCATGTATTTACACGAACAATAAAGCGCCACTATTTTAACTGTAACTATCTGAGTCTTCCCTTTACTTCTGCCTTCACTTTACCTGTTATGTATCCTGAAAGTTGACCGCTAACGATCCAATTGAATTGATAGAGTCGCGGCAACATAAAGTTTGGTCCTTCGAGCCGGATTCTAATCAAAAGTGTTAGGAAAAGTGGAAGACTCCTGCGTGAGAAACTCTATGTGAGGAGCTATTTATTAGTCAAATATAAGCTTCAGTGGGCATTTCGGTCTATATTCGGATGTCCTAAAGGAACGCTCATATTTCAAAATCGACATGTATAAAACCTACCTTAGAGAAATACCTCTCTGCGAACGCATGGTTTAATCGACGTATTCGCGAGCTATCCTCGCCAGCTGCACCACCACCTGCGAACGCCGGGCGGCTTGTGGTGCCACCGCCTGATGTTTCATCTACCCAAGCATCGCTTGAAAAACTTAAGTTGCCGTATTTCAATGGCGACCAAAGGCAGTGGGAGGCGTTCAAGGATAGAATGGACCCTGTAATAAAAATACAGCATTTGGCCAATTGCCTGGGGGAAGAACCAGCTGAAAAATTGAGAGGTATTAAGTGCGTCGGGGTTAATTTTCAAACGGCGTGGGAGGCACTGTGTAAACACTATGACAATACCTATGTAAGGTTATCGGTTCAAATGGAAATATTAGTAAATATGTCATCAGCTACGACCGAGCAAGTGAAACACTTGTGCCATCTAATTAACATCGTCGATGAGAGCATTAATACTTTCACTGCACTGGCCAGAAAGTGCGAAAACTGGGACGATATCTAGGTCTATTTTGTTGAAACCAAGCTGGCGGAACCGACTCGGCTGGATTGGATAAAGCAAAAGGAGACCAAAAAGCTGGAGGGAGGGTTTGCAAAGTATGCACTACTTAGTAAGTACTCACACTAATGAAAAATCACTACAGGCACAACAGAGGTCAAAGCGGTTGCATCCCAACCGGTCCTTCAAAGTTGGAGACCTTGTTTTATTCAAGGATCAATTAATGCCTCCCACAAAATGGCCCCTCGCTCGAATCGTGCGACTCTATCAAGGGCCAGATGGTTTGAGTCGCGTAGCGGATATAAAAACATCTATAGGAGAGTACAAAAGGCTCGTCAACAAATTAATACTGCTTCCTACCAGTGACGAAGCCTCTACGCACCTTACACAATTATGAGCTCGTACGGCAGGCGAAGGTTGCGAGGCATGTACCTTAACACCTCCATCGACGACTCAGAAGAAAAGCGAAGAAGAGTGAAATCTATATGTAATTTAGCGTTGTATTGTAAAATACAATCTAACTGGTACAAATTTTCATATCTAAATTTTATCGTCTTGTAAACTGTTGTTTTTGAAGTATTCCATTATCACTTATTTAATATTATTGGAATTATAAGATAGTTTCTTCTACTAAAATTAATCACAGTCCAGTTAGATTGTATTCATTGTTTTGTAATTTATTGTCACTTGTTTGGTGCACTTTTTGCTTGTGGGACTCGCCTTCGGCTCGGGCGACAATTATATGCGATCTGAGACATTCTTTACTTTTACTCCCTAGGTGCATAATCAACTATTTTTCCAAATATAGGTATTTTAATTTTCTTTCAAATGCTACTCATCCGATCCAGATACATAGAGCCGTTCTCGAGAAATTATGATTTGAAAAAAGGTTAAAAAATATTTTAACTTCAAATATCTCTGAAATTTCTAGACCAATCATTTTGCCCAAAGAATTCGACCGAGAACTATACAAAATCTACCTCTACAAGGAATTTTGAGCCATTAAGTCAATTTTACTTCCGTAATCGTTGGACATAGAAAACTCGTTTTTTTTTTCATTTTTCAATTTTTTTCTTAGAAACTAACCAGAAGAATGGATTAAAATTTTTACAGCTTATAGCTATTTATATTCTGTATTATCGTAATTTTTCTCGAAGGAATTGACCGTTTAGTTTCGGAGTTACAAGCTTTTTAAATAAATACGTTTTTGTCAATAACAAGACAACCGGGATAGATAGAGAAATTTTTTTTTGGAAATTATAGATTTTTTTACGCTCTTTCGAATGCTACCCATCCGATTTAAATATCTCTATTCTATCATTGAAAAAAAGCCAAAAACAATTTGAGAAAATCGAAAATTCGAAATAAAACAAAAACGAATCGGACCAATCAAAAAACGGATTTTTGACCCGCTATCACACAAAAAAAAAAAAAAAAGAATGAGACCTGTCCGGTTAAAATCGTTCGAGTAGAAGCTGAGATCCAGGCGTACACACACACATACACACACACGCGCGCGCGCGCACACACACAACACGCACACAGACATTTTTCAAAAATCATGTATTTTGGTTCCTAATACCTCGAATATCAATTATAACGTTTTTACAACAACTCAAAAAATTACTATCACAAAGCTTCCTCTAGGAGGAAGCAAATCATTCATTACTTTTCTTGTCACTTTTCAGATGAAAGAATTCAAAGTAACGTTAAATACTATCGTCTAATTCTCTTATATAAAATATATTTGTAAGAGTAGAATACATTATGACAGTTCTTGTAGATTAAAATTATTTTTCCCATATACCATAATGGAAGAGAGATAGTATAATAAACGATTTATTTAATTTAGTTTTTATTTAATTATGTTTTTATTGAATTTAATTTTTTTATTTAATTTAGTGCTAATTTTCAAAAATCCATAGAAGCAGCTGTGCAACCATTAAAAGGGACAAAAATCATAAATATAGCAATAGTTACAATTGTGTAAATAAAAATTATTTTGTTAGATATTAACGTGTATGATTTTTGCATTTTTTAATTTCAGTAATATAATTAATGTTTTATAGCAATTTATATCTACAGTCAACCGATTATCTATAAATAAAAATACATTGTAATATTGATAAATTATTTATTCACATAAATATTCTATTACAGAGTAACATTTTTTATGTATTAAATACATATTATACTTTCAGAGATGCATTATTTATTTTTTATATTTTTTAATACAAAATGTACAAAACCAATCTGAACTTTCCACTTTTTTAGTCAATTTCACATTTGAACAGTGTACATGGTACCACATCAGACATGCATCGTAAAAAATCCTTTTATCTCCATTTATGGATAAGTCACATATTTTGCACTTATACAGAGAATTTTTTTTAAATTTAATTATGGTTATTTTAAGAAATCGCAATGCTTTAGGTTCAAAAAATTGTTCAAATAAACTTAAATCTATTTCCTCAGCCATAAACGAATCACACAAACAATTTAACTTTTCTTGTATAATATCGTAGTTTATTATACATTCACCAGACAATATAAGTACAACTAAGTCACTCTTTATATCCAGCCATTCAAGGATCCTTTTTAATTTACCAATAACTGATAACTTAGAAAACGAACGAGGTTCGTTTGCCTTTTCCATACGCAAACCAATTGCTGTTGTTACGGCTCCTTTTGGTCGCCCACGAGTATTTTTCAGTTGTTCCTTATTTGTTAAATTTATTAATGTTAATTTTTTCTGTTCTTCTTTACCTGATGCTGTTGAGTTTGTTAATGTCAAGGTTTTCTGTTCTGGTTGTTTATTTATTATTGTTGAATTTGTTGATGTTGATTTGTTCTGTTGCGGTTTCTCATTTTTTAATTTTGGTAATGTTGAACTTTTTTGTTTTTCTTCATTTATTGTTAAATTTGATATTACTGTTGATTCTTCCTGTTGCTGTTTTTCACTTGTTAAATTTTTTAATGTTAATTTTGTCTGTTCTTTATCTGATTCTGTTGAGTTTTTTAATGTCAAATTTTTCTGTTCTGGTCGTTTCTTTATTATTGTTGTATTTGTTGGTTTTGATTTTTTCTGTTGCGGTTTCTCAATTTTTAATTTTGGTAATGTTGAACTTTTTTGTTTTTCTTCATTTATTGTTAAATTTGGTAATACTGTTGATTTTTCCTGTTGCTGTTTTTCATTTGTTACACTTTTTATTAATGTTAATTTTGTCCGTTCTTCTTTAACTGATGCTGTTGAGTTTGTTAATGTCAAGATTTTCTGTTCTGGTTGTTTATTTATTATTGTTGAATTTGTTGATGTTGATTTTTTTTTTGCGGTTTCTCATTTTTTAATTTTGGTAATGTTGAACTTTTTTGTTTTTCTTCATTTATTGTTAAATTTGGTAATACTGTTGATTTTTTCTGTTGCTGTTTTTCACTTGTTAAATTTTTTAATGTTAATTTTGTCTGTTCTTTACCTGATTCTGTTGACTTTTTTAATGTCAAATTTTTCTGTTCTGGTTGTTTATTTATTATTGTTGAATTTGTTGATCTTGATTTTTTCTGTTGTGTTTTCTCATTTGTTAAATTTGGCAATGTTAGGCTTTTCTGTTTTTCGTCATTTAAAGTTAAATTTGTTAATGTATCATTTATTGTAGTTAAGTTGTCTGTTGGTATATTTTCTTCACCTTTCTCTTCAGTTTCGTCAGCATTTTCCTCTAACAATCTCATTGCATCCATGCTGTCATTGATCTGTAAATAAAAAAAAAATTAAGTATTGGAAATTTCAAATTTTTTGAAATAATGGAAATGTTTAAGAGCATAATCTACATACCGTACTTGTATCATTGAAACTTAGATTTGTTTCTGATACATTTAATTCTGTAGTAAAAGCAAACATTTCATCCGTTGATGTAGTGTACACAACATTCTGAAAATTTTTACATAACGAAACATTAATATTTTACATTTGTATAAATGATTATTGACTAGCAATACTTACATTTGCAGGATGATTATGAAGCAAATGTAGCTGAAAGATTTCGAGAAACTCTATGTTCTCTCTTTTACTTTTATAATACTTTACTCGCATAAGGAAAGGGCAATTAACTTTTTGAGATCTAAAAAAAAACAAATAGATGATGCAAATAATTATATGAAAAATCTATTTATACAAAAGCTATTTAAAGTTTAATGCTTATTTCTGATGCCTCTCCCTTTGCTTTTGGCATTGCCAGATTTTTGACAACGAAAAAGTTTGTATGCATACTGTAAATCACTGTTCTCTTCAGTTCCTTCTCTTTTCTTACTATCCACAATGGAGAGTCGATATCCCGTTATCTGTTCATACTTTTCCACAACTTCGTGAATTTCCAAATATGAGGAAAATCATTGTTTTATAAAAAACACTTCTCCAGCCATTGTTTTCTTCGCGCAGCACTGCAACAGCACAATCAGTCAATGCAGCGGTTGTGTGCGCCTCAGGATGAAACCACAGAAAATTCATGTCTACTGTAGCACAATTGTGACGTATTGAATATTAACCGTTAAAAACAAAAGAGTTTCGCTAATTCCAAATTTCCATCCTGTTTCCTCCTGTTTAAATGTTGACAACTCGCGTGTGGGGATCCTTAGCCCACGGGACTTCTCTTTCCAGGAATAGGAAGGGGAGAGAGAAAGAAGTCAAGGAGTTAACAGTAACAAGACGAGGTTTATTGAGAGGGTACAGAGGTGTACAGCGGACGCACGTCCGCACGCTCGAGGATTCGAGTACTGATTGCCGCTCGCAGGCGGCTCAACGCAGAGCGCGACATGGCGGCTTCCCCCACTCTCGCAGTTAGAGTGAGAGGGAAGATCGCAGTCCCTACACACTCCCCCCCGAGTGACAACGCAGTACATAAATATAAATAGATATAAATTGTTATACTGTGCTCGATAGCACTTACAGCTGGGTAATCATAGTTACATTACGGTTTAGACGCAGGAGCAAAGGATACTTTCTTCCTAGCGTACGTTTTTAATACTGGTTGATCTGCGGTGGTAGGCTGATTGCCTTTTAAATCACCACCGGAAGGCACATCGGGAAGACTATCAGAGATCATATACGCGGGTTTAAGAAGTTCAATGGATACACTGCGTGACGCGCCGTTGACTTCCACATAAAAAACACGATCGGAGGGACGCTTTGATACTTTATATGAGCCCGTATATGGCCTTCCTAGTGACTTTTTGGTCATGTTGCGCATAAATACATGAGTACAGGTGTATAAGTCTTTGAAGCAAAATGCACGCTTTTTGTAATTGTGTGCGACAGGGACTGGACGGATTTGACGCATGTACTCACGGAACTCTTCTATAAAGAAATTTGGATCCGGAGTGAAGTCTTCAGGGAGGAAAAACTCACCTGGAAGACGCAAGGTAGTGCCAAACACAAACTCCGCAGGAGACGCATTCGTGTCCTGACGAAGATGACTACGTAATCCTAATAATACTGTACTTAAGGTACGGGTCCAGTCCTTGTCCACGTGACACATAATCGCCGCTTTAAATGTACGGTGCCAACACTCGATGAGGCCATTCGCCGCAGGGTGATACGCGGTAGTGCGGATACGCTCGCAACCTATTAGGGACAAAAGAGCCGTGAATAAGCGCGATTCAAATTGCGAACCCTGATCGGAAGTGATGACCTTTGGGGCACCATAGCGCGAGACCCAGGTGTCATAAAATGCCCTGGCAACTGTCTGCGCTGACATTTTGCGTAGCGGGACTGCCTCAATCCAGCGCGAAAAGCGATCGATCATGGTGAGCACATACTCGAAACCATTACGATTGGGAAGAGGACCGACTAGATCAATGTGCACATGGTCGAAGCGACCATCAGGTGCGACGAATTTGTCAGGTGCAAGTTTTACATGGCGAGAGACTTTTGACTGTTGGCAGTCCAAACAGTTTTTACACATGCGCGGGATGTCACGGTGCATATTGGGCCATACATAACGCTGTCGAATGAGTCGATCGGTGACTTTGGGGCCTGGGTGAGCAGGCTTATGAAACATGTTAAACACCGTTTCACAATGGGACTCAGGAATATATGGGCGGATGGCTTCACCAGTGATTTCGCAGAAAATGGTAGTGTGTGCAGGGCCCCATTGGATGCGCTTCAGAGAGAGCGGGTAGTCAGAAGACTCGCGAAGGGCTTTGAGCTGCTCATCGGCTTCCTGTTTTTCAGCGAGCTCGTTGAGGTTGATCTCTACGGGAAGCCTAAAGGATTCTACACGTGAAAGAGAGTCAGCTACGGTATTATCTGCACCTTTTATGTATTCAATTTGAGTGGTATACTGAGCGATAAGGGACAACTGGCGCGTTTGACGCGGTGATGCCTTATCAGATTTTTGCATGAAAGCATAAATAAGAGGTTTATGATCTGTTAAGATCTTGAAGTCTCTGCCTTCAACCAAGAATGAGAAGTATTTGACAGCTTCGTATATGGCCGTGAGCTCGCGATCATATGCACTGTACTTCCGCTGAGAAGGAGAGAACTTTTTCGAAAAGAAAGCTAAAGGTTTCCAAATTCCGGTGAGGGAAAGCTGTTCAAGGGCAGCGCCCATTCCAGAATCGGAAGCATCAGACACGATGCGTATTTCCGCACCAACGCGGGGGTGTACAAGCAGAGCCGCTGCAGCTAATTCCTCTTTCACACGAGTGAAAGCTTCCTCTGCCTCAGGCGTCCAAAGGACCGGGCGCTTATCATTTTTTCGCGAATCAGTAAAGAGCGCGTTGAGGGGAGCCTGCGAAGTGGCGGCGCGCGGAAAGTTGCGGCGGTAAAAATTTACGGTGCCGACAAACCTGCGAAGTTCTGCTATAGTTTGAGGTTTGGGGAAGTTTAAGATAGCTTCAACCCTACTGGGGATGGGGCAAACACCTTCACCATTCACCAGGTAGCCTAAAAACTCAATTTCTTCGACAGCGAAGGTGCATTTTTCGACATTGAGACGAAGATGAAACTTCATGAGTCGATCAAAGACCGTGCGAAGATGAGCGTAGTGTTCTTCAAGGGAAGACGACGCAATGAGAATATCATCAATATAAAGATATACAAAGTCCAAGTCGCCTAGCGCGCTATTAATATAACGCTGAAAAGTCTGGCTGGCATTGCGGAGACCAAAGGTCATATACATAAATTCAAAGAGACCGAACGGGGTAATAATGGCCGTTTTCGGAATGTCTTCAGGGGCAACAGGAATCTGATTGAACGCTTGGTGAAGATCAAGCGCCGAGAAGATTTTCTTACCGTACAGGTTGTTTGTACAATCATGAATATGAGCGGTTGGATATTTATCCGAAACCGTGGCGGCGTTTAAGCGCCTGTAATCACCACATGGTCTCCAGGAGTTATCCTTTTTTAACTCCATATGGAGAGGGCTTGCCCAAGGGCTGCTGGAGGGGCGGCAAATTCCAGCCTCAATCCAAGCATCAAATTCGGCTTTCGCCGCTTTCAACTTGTCCGGAGCAAGTCTACGAGGACGCTCCGAGACTGGCGGGCCAGAGGTTAAGATATGATGAAAAACATCGCTATTTCTGGGGACTGTGGGTTTAGAAACGCCCGTGATCTCCGGAAAATCAGCAAGAATCTTAGCACACTCTGAGCCGGGAACAACTGCAAAAACAGAGTCAAATGAAACATCTTTTACGATTGCAAGAGTATAGATATTAGTAAACGAGTCGATAAGACGACTTCTTTTTAGATCAACGAGAAGGCCATAATGAGATAACAGATCGGCACCTATAATGGGATGGGGAACATCCGCGATGCAAAAACTCCAGCGAATAGGGCGTCGAATGCCCAGATTGAGCGTGAGCATCGATTCGCCATATGTACTAATTAACGAATTATTCGCTGCGAAAAGCTTGAAGGAGCTGGGCTTGCCGCATGCCTTAGGATTTGCTGGGACGAGCGAAATGTCCGCACCAGTATCGATAAGGAACGACTTGCCTGAAACACGATCTCGAACATGAAGACGTTTGGATAAACGGGAGCCTTCTGAAGACGTCTCCTCAACAGAAGGTTGAGTTAGTTTTTTGGGTTTTGTTTCTGCCAATCAGAGAATTTGGAACACCATTCCCTGCATGAACGCGGGCTGTCAGGGTATTTCCGATGAGCAAGGCATAAGCCAGAAGAGTCGCGACTGGAAGAACGGTCGCGCCTAGACCTGTCTCTAGATTGAGGGCGAGATGACTCTTTTGAAGATCCCTCAATGTTATCTAGCCTCTTGGCTAACAAGTCAAATTTCTTTGCGAGGTTCTCAAGCTTTCGTTCAAGCTTTTGCTCGAGACGCTTGAAGGCAGCTTCAGCATCAAAAGAGTCGAATTTGTTTGAAGAAACGGCGCTGACCTGATGGTCAGAATTGCCAGAAGTTTCAGCAAGTCTATCAGCTGCTTCGGCTAATTTATTGAGGTCAGTGGCGCCAGTGGCCACAAGAATCGAACGATGATGTGGCGGAAGTTGATCAAGAAAAACAGTCTCGATGATTTTGTCGTCACAAGAGCCTTGGTTAAGAGCACGAAGCCTCTGAAGGACTCTCGTGAGCTTGCCATCGGTCAACACTTCCCCCTTTAATAATTTGCGCAAGTTATGCTCCGCGGAACTGGCAAAGGTCGCGATATGACGGTCTTTTATGAGTTTGTAATAGTCCGGTGGCGTGGGATTAGTTTTAAGAATGTCCCTAATGGCTGACATACCTTCCGAACCTAACGATAAACAGAGATAATCGACTTTGGTTGTATCTACAGTGATCTGCGAATGGCGGAATGCAGCCTCTGCCTGCATGAACCATAGGTCGGGGTCGGTTTGAATGAATGGCGGGATTTTTGGCATACGTGCGCCTTCAATGCGATTGGCCACCTGCGCAGGCACATTGGCATTAGCAGTTAAGAGCTGTTGCACCTGTTGCTGCAGAGCCGCAACGGTCTCTTCTGTAGTAGGCATCCTGACGAATAGGAGTGCACGAAAGCCTAAAGCCTGGCACGTAGATAGCTATCCCCACGCGACTCGAGAGTACACGTGGAAAATAGAGAGAATGCCTAAATTGCCTTACGCCGCTGCGTATTACACAGTCCTAGTTTGTACTCGCAGGTACAAACAATAATTTTTAAAGCTAACCTAATCTAAAGCTTAAAAATTAAGTATCGAAATTTCAGTAAATCGCGTAAAAGCTAAGAGAGATCACTTCCCGCTTAATAATAAAATTTTATTTTAAAAGAATTTTATTAAAGCACGTGATTAGGTAACGCATGAATTTAATAAAATTGAAAAGGGTCGCACGCGTCTTGAAAAGTACTAAGAATGAATTAAAAAAAATAATGGCGCGCGAAAACTTAGAATAACAGCTAAGTTCTACGAACGCGTGAACTCTCGCGAGTAAACACGCGTCGGGCAGCAACAATTCTCGGAACGCGTGACGGTTGCGCACAGCACTGCGCGGTAATTACGTTACGCCGAGAGCTACACGAATTTATAGCTCGCACGCTGCTTTTTTACACGCATACCTTGACGCAACGAAGTATTCTCGAAGAGGACGTTGGCGATGACTACTGGTGCGGCCTCGGAGAAAACTCGACGAGGTGCAGCAAGACAACAATTAATCCCTCACACGTTGCTCGACGGGTGCGGTAAGAAGGCGCCGGTGACGGTGGCTTCACGCAAGGCCGCACCCGGAGATCAGGGGCTTTAACGAGATAAACGATATCTCGAAAGTAAACAAAAAAATCGATATAATCTAGGAAAAAAATGGCGACTTGCGTGTTCCTGAGACCGTCATGATTGCCGCCACGAATTGACGCGTAAGCGGCGTAAAGTAGCGCTAAAGGCGCGAAATTCAAACGCAATAAACAAAATTGTAATTTAATTAATTTTTTTTAATAACAGCCTCTTACTCTACCTCTATAATATTAATAATTTTAAATTCTCTATGGGTCTCCGGGTTCAATAAACTGACACCCGCTAACGAATACCCACATGCATCCACGCGCACCCCTACTAACCCACGTCCGCCCACGCACACCTATACAAGAAAGGAGAAAGGGTTAAAAAAACCGTCAAAAAAGGTTAAGAAAAGAGTTTCAAGAAGAGTTTAAAAAAAGAGTTTACAAAGGGGTAAGTAAAGGGTTAAAAAAAGTATTAAGAAAAAGGTTAAGAAAAGTAATTGAAATAATATAACTGATAAAATAAAAATAAATTAAACGAGCTTGAGCGAGTGAGCTCTATGTAGTTTGTAATATAATAAAATTCATAAAAAACTGTTTATAAATAATATAGAAAAAAGAAAATATACGTAAAATTAGGTTTTTTATCATTTTTATTTAAATTCGAAAACGTAATTACATAATCTAATTTATGTAACAGTACGCGCAATAATAATTTAATAATTAAAAATATTGGAACATTGTACATAGTTTTAATGTAATTTCTGTTGGCGATCCAGCGCCTCGACCCGCGAGACGCTGACGTCACCAAGCCTTAAAAGGCAATATACGGTGCGCAGCCACGTAACAGTCGCGTGCTCTAGCATGCCGACTTCGCGCGTACGTTGCTGTCTCTCTCTTTCGTTAATTCGCCGTCGTGTGTACTCGGAAGCCACCTTCTAAGGCTTCCTAGGGGAAATAGCACATTCAATTGCTATTTTCCCCATTTCTAAAAACGCCTTGGAGTGCGTCGCTATCGACTCCAAGACGTTGCCAAGAGCGTGCGCTGTAAAGCCAGCTCTAGAGTCATCGCGTTCGTACGTTGACCGGCAGCCATCTTATCTTGTAGCCAAGAGCGTGCGCTGTAAAGCCAGCTCTCGAGCCACCGCGTTCGTACGGTGACCGGCACATATCAAGACCTGGACAACCAGCGTGCATTGTACACGCTCGGGGTCCACAGCATTTCTAAAACGGACAACCAGCGTGCATTGTACACGCACGGGGTCCACATCACTCAAGCAAAGGAGTACCCGCGTGGAGCCCACACGCTACGGGGCTCACACAAGCCAAGCCAAGGAGTACCCGCGTGCAGCGTACACGCTACGGGGCTCACACACATCGAAACAAGGACTACCCACGTGGAGCTGGCTCGCTTTCACTGCATCGAGCTCGTACTCGCCGTATATATAGTGAGCTTTCCACGAGGGAAGGAGGGTCGTCTACAAGAAGACGACAATCAGGACGCGCTACGTCCGGGAAATCGCATACGTCTTCACCAAGAGGATTAGGAGGCGGACGAGTCCATCATTCGCCACAGGGGGCGCGTTTCCACAGAGCGAAGCGGTGCTCGGACGAGTCCATCTTATTCGCATCTATCGTCGATCCGATTGCGCTTGGATACTTCGTCCTAATACTTGGACACACGTATCGTTCCAATTTGTTTATTTAAAAATACTTTTCAACTATTGTCTAGTCAAATTAGTGCTTTTTTTTCATTTAATGTAAATTTAAATTTAATTGAGATTAATACAATTTGATTGAGTTTGAGTTTATTATAAAATTTATTGCAATATCTAACTAGTCTTGAGAAATTGAATGCAATTTCGACCTAGCAAATACTTATTTTACTTGCACCTTGCAGTTATACTGCTGCCTGTTGATTCAAATTTGGACTGCAACTTCGACTGTTGACCCGCACCTGGACGCATCTTCAACAGCTGACTACGTTGCGGAGCTAGCTGCGATCACAACGACTGCAGTAACTTCACTTCAAGTTCTTCACATCAACGTTACGGATAATCAGCTGATTCATCGTGGGAACGAAAGCAGACGCAGTCAACGTCGCGTCGTCAAGCGCATCTCAACTTTCACTGTAGCATAAGTATTATAACCTAGGTTAAGACTTAGATGTAATTACTCTCACTACTTCTTACTTTACTCTCGAGTGGGTAAGAGTAGTTTACTTAAACCTAAGCTCAAATAGTCAAATTCTTTACTAGTCTAATTAACTTGATCTCAAAATGGAGGGACTACATACTAGACAGTTGTTACTCCAAGCTAAAATTACAAACTCCTTTAAAAATTTCAAATCTAAGGGTAAAGATAACATGACGGAAGGTTACGCGGAATCATGTCTCGCCGGCCTTGAAGCGAATTATGCGACTTTTCAGTTACATCACGAGTCAATTCTGAAACTCGAGGCTCTTGATATAAGTCATGCCTATTTCTCAACTAAGCTCTGTGATTTGGTTGAGGATAGTTTTTATGTCCGCCGAGGAGAATTTCTTGATTACTTAAAAACTATTAGAACAAGAGTTGCCAATCAAGGCCCCTCCAACACGAATGTTGCCCCAGTTGCGACAAATCCTGCTCATGTAACTAACGTTTCGTTTCAATCTTTACCGAAGGTAGATTTACCAAAGTTTTCGGGGAAATTCTCTGATAGGGAGAACTTTAGGGATGTCTTTCGTTCGGTCATACATCGTCGCGAAGACTTAACGCCTGTTCTAAAATTGCATTATCTTCGCACTCACCTTACAGGTGAGGCACTTGAGAAAATCAAATCTCTTCCCATTGCTGGTGACAATTATGAACGTGCATGGACAACTCTAACCGAGTATTACGAAAATCAACGTCGTATTGTTAGTTCTCATATCTCGGAAATCTTCGCAGTCAAATCTATGAAGTCAGATATTTCATCGGAAATCAAACGGATTTATAGGGAAATTTTCAATCCCATCGCTAGTCTGACCTCTCTAAATAGAGCGGCTTCGTTAGGTAATGATTTAATTGTTCATTTTACGTTGAATCGTCTTGATTTAAATACGCGTAAAGAATGGGAAAGGCATCTTGGTGATAGTGTTGATCCACCGACTATGGAACAACTTCAAGCCTTTCTTCGAAGTCAAACCCTCACTCTAGAGGCTATCGAAGCAGGTACTAGATCGTCTTCTAATACTAACCCCAAAGCTCAAACCTCTAATCCAAAACCTCGCAAATCAGAGCAAGATAATGCTCAGTCGGTTTATTCTCATCAGACTTCACCGACAAATCCCCCAAAAAAGAAATGTTCGATTTGTAATCAATCACATTTTACAAATCGATGTGAACGATTTATCAATAAAACGGTTCCTGAGCGAAAGGAATTGATCAAATCTTCTAATCTTTGTTACAATTGTTTAGGGAAGCACAACGTTAAAAATTGCACTTCCAACTTTCGATGCTTTCTTTGTAAAGCTAAGCATCACACCATGGTGCACTCTGACATCAATCAAGCAATCAGTTCGTTGCAGACTGATCAGATTGACTCAGCGACCAGCACCTCTAGCCCCAACTGTGGCAATTTCGTCATCACAAAAGTTGATGATAAACCTGCTTCTCAAGCAGTCTCCCTCAATAGTGGAGAAAGTACTAATTGTACAGGAGTACTTTTAGCTACCGCTAGGCTAACCGCCCTTGGTCCTAACGGAACCAAAATTCTAGTTCGTGCGCTCATTGACCCCGGATCTCAAATCTCGCTTGTTACACAAGCTATGTGTAACTTGCTATCTCTAAATTGTAGAACCAGTCACACGCACATCCAAGGTATAGGTGAAAAGACAGCTGCTGTCTCCTCTAAAGTAGCTCGTCTTACTATACAACCACATTTCAATTCGACTTTCTCATTGGAAGTTGATGGCATTGTTTTGCCAAAACTCTCGTCGTATAAGCCTCCCGTTGTAAGAGGTAATACAAATTTCGAATACTTAAGAGGGCTGCAACTGGCAGACCCCAGGTATCTCGAACCTTCACGCATCGATATTCTTCTCGGTGCAAGCGTTTATGCGCAAATCATTGAAAGCCAGATAGTTAAGGGTCAAAACCTTCAACCAATAGCTCTTAGTTCTAAGCTCGGCTGGCTCTTGACAGATAATTTACCTTCTTCAACTTCGGAAATAGGGCTAGAATCAATATCTCTTCATTGTTCGAACAGCTGCGAGCATGAAGCCAAACTTTTGGAGCTCGTACAAGATTTTTGGAGGGCGGAGGAAATACCTGTCGATAAAAAATCTTACTCGCCAGACGAACAAGCCTGCGAGGATTTCTATCAGAAAACAACTCGTCAAGATGAAACAGGGCAATATATAGTAAGTCTACCCTGGAAAAATCGTGACCAGTTGAGTTCAGCTCATCTCGAAAATTCTCATTCTGCCGCATTACGCGCACTCAACCGTCTCGAAGCAAACTTCGCTAAGGACGATAAACTCAAATTAGCTTATAGTGATTTCATGAAAGAGTACATTGACCTTGGTCATATGTCATTCTCCACAAAGTTTGATCCATTATCAAAATACTCTCAAGCCTTCTTACCACATCACGGTGTGTGGAAGGAAACCAGTACGACGAACAAGTTACGTACTGTGTTTAATGGCTCAAGTAAGGCCAAATCAGGTGTTTCGGTCAACGATCTTCTACACGTTGGATCCAATCTTCGTCAGGATCCCGCCGCTTTGATCTGTGCCTGGCGTAGGTATAAGATCATCTTTATACTCATATACTCATTGTCAGATAAGTTGTTAAGGATGGCGTCGTACTGCTTCAGATTCATTAATCGAGTCAGCTCGAAAATAGAGCGCACGACATTGTCATGTCTAAGCCGAAGAAACTTGTACCTATCTTCTATTCTCACTCTCGAGTGGTTTAGAGATAGTCATTTTTCTTCCATTCAGGTTATTGCTAGTGAGATTGAGAACACCAGACTTTGTCTGATATATTTAGTCCAAACTGCATATTTTAAGTCAGAATTTCAACAATTATGTAGAACAGGTAAACTTTCGACTAAAAGCCCTTTGTTATCACTAAACCCCATGATTCAAAATCATTTACTCAGGGTGGGCGGTCGTCTTTCTCACTCACTTCTCGGAGAAGATGCTAAGCCCCTCCTTATCTTCCCAGCTGATTGTCACTTTACAACTTTATTAATAAGAGATGCTCATCATCGCACTCTTCATGGTGGTGTTCAATTAACACTTGCCACGCTAAGACAACAGTATTGGATAATGAAAGGTCGATCTGCGGTTAAGAAAGTCATCAGAGCTTGCCTCACATGCTCACGCTATGCTGCTCGAGTACCTTCCCAATTAATGGGCGATTTACCCAAGTCTCGCGTCCGACACTCTTTACCCTTTGAATGCTCAGGTGTCGATTATGCCGGTCCTATTCATCTTCGCCTCACTAAAACTAGAGGAAAGGGCACGATGAAGGGTTATATAGCCATCTTCATTTGTATGGCCACTAGAGCTGTTCATATCGAGGTTGTCGAGGATTATTCTAGTGAAGCGTTCATCGCTGCTTTTCATCGGTTCACTGCTCGTAGAGGTCATTGTAAGAAATTATATTCGGACCAAAGAACCAACTTTGTCGGTGCCGATGCTCAATTAAAGCAGATGATCGTCGCTTCTTCTTCCTTTTCATCGACAATTGTTAAGTCTCTCGCTCAAGAAGGTACGTCTTGGATCTTCAATCCTCCCAGTGCACCTCATTTTGGGGGTATTTGGGAAGCTGCAGTTAAGTCAGCGAAACACCATTTGCGTCGAGTCATTGGAGAGCAAGTTCTTACTTTTTCTGAACTTGCTTCACTAATGTGCCGGATTGAAGCTTGCCTTAACTCCAGACCATTGACTGCTCTCACCGACGATCCTACTGACCTTGATTTCCTGTCACCCTCACACTTTCTCATACAACGCTCATCATTTCTAGTGCCAGAGGAAGATGTCACCAAGGTCAAAGTCCCTGCAGGAAAGCGTTGGCTCCTGATCAGCCAGCTGACACAACACTTCTGGGCCAGGTGGTCCAACGAGTACCTAACGTCACTTCAAGCTCGCAGGAAGTGGAAACAACCTCAACCACCAGTCACTGTAGGCGAACTCGTGCTCGTTCGAAGCGAGCTCACGCCTCCAGCCAAGTGGCCCCTCGCCAGAGTTACCGCCGTCCATCCAGGGAGTGATGGAATCACTCGCGTGGTCGACCTGCACACGGCCACCACAAATCTTCGCCGACCCATCGCCAAGGTTATTCGACTCCTTCCCAAGGAGTAAGGACCGTTCGCCATTCTGACGAAGGTGGGCGGAATGTTGGCGATCCAGCGCCTCGACCCGCGAGACGCTGACGTCACCAAGCCTTAAAAGGCAATATACGGTGCGCAGCCAATGAGCGCCCTCCACGCGGTCCTCTCTCGCCGCCCCTCCATCTAAAAGCACGCCGCCGACTCATCATCAGGCGCCGGCCGGCGACAGTTCACGCGCGACAGCCAGAGAGAAGAGACAGCAATACCTGTACGCCACGCGGCACGACGGCATCAGCAATAAAGTTGCCATTTTACCTCCACACGGAAGTTTTCTATTTATTTGAACCTCTCCGATCCATTCTACACAGTCTACAAAACAATTTCAAATAGCTTATGTGAATGTAAAATATTCTAATTAAGTAATATTATTATCGACATTGCATTTTACTAATGATAAATAAAGCTATCAGGTACATCTTTTCACATAAATTATTTGTTTTTACATTATTATGATCTTATATTTAAAAGATTTATAATCTTATTATAAATCCTTATTATTATCTTATTATAATCTTAATTATAATCTTAAGTTATAAAATACTCTTTGATAACTAAAAGGAGATCAATTTCAACGAGAATTAACGCAAAATATATGTAAAAGAGCGACAATACCCTAAATTATCAGTATAAGTATGCCAACAAATTTGACAAAATTAAAGAAAATCTAAAAAAAATTGTCACTTTAGACAATTTGCGGAATGTTACATGTTACTCCAAAAAAAACGCTCTCCAACAACCGCATCCGCATCCTTTCAATCGTGCGTCGCACGCTTTACACTAGCGGCCCCTTCTTACTGAGGGCTCGCGACACCTTATTCACATGTGTTATGGCCGTACGACGCATGATCGAAAAGAAGACTGATGCAGTAGTTGCAAAAAATATTTTTGGAGTTTTTGTTGGCGTACCTACACAGATGTACAGACTCTTTACGCTGCGAAGTAATCGTTGATAATCCGTTGTCGAACTCGGAGACCTTCGATATACTCCTGATTTATTGGGTGATGGTACATTGGTTGCACGCATTGAACTCCTCTTGGCGGCACTGGCATTTGAACGCTACACAAAAATAATTTAATTAATAACTTGTTATTTTATTAAAATACTTTTTTAAAATATTATCGGCAAAATTTCGAATTACAGGGAATTATTAATTTCTTACCCTCGATGTCTAAGAAAGTTATATAATACGGCACATGCTCGTATTATTTGAGTAGCAAAGCGCGGCTTATAATGCAGAGCTTTGTCCTTGTTCAGGCATCTAAACATTTCCTTCCACGCACCAAATGACTGCTCCACTGTGCATCTAGTTTTTCTTAATCGGTCAGAATATTCGAATGCCGGTGTATTGCGTTGCGCGTACTGATCGGCAGTTAGTAAGACAGTGGACGGTGTATAACCATTATCAGCTGTAACATTTTTTTTTATTTTATTGAATTAGTAAAAAATTAGTGCGAGGAAAGATATAATAAATGTATATTTATTGGAATATGTTACAAAAATTACCAATTAAATAGTAGTTTCCTTCTTGGTCTACTATGTTGGGGTCATTCTTCAATTCGTACATGTGATTTCTCATATCGCTGTGGTTCCAAACAAACTGGTCATTGGTTGAATCGTTGCAAATTCTGATGTCCATTATGTTAAAGTCCATGTCACTGACCTACAAATGTCATCAAAACAATTATATAACAGATATTACAAAAAAAAAGTGTAGATACAAATATAAGTAAATGTCATTGTTGTATGTAAATATGTAAAGAAATATGTAAATATGTTAATATGTTAACAAATATGTAAATCTATATCTATATAAGTATACGATATAATTTATATAGGTACATACAACTTGAACATTCAAAGAATGGTTCTGATGGTGATCAATATATGCTTCTTCATGCTCCACTGGAGTATGTATTTTTGGTAGCGTACAATCAATAGCTCCAATTACACCCGGAAAGCCAAGTTTTGCTTCAAATCTGCAATAAAAAGAGGTTTGCTTAGAGAATTGTAAGTCATCTTTAGTGTAAATATTTGTATAAAATAGCCTTAATTATGCAAATAGTTTACTATAAATTGAAAAAAATATAATACTTAAGATTAGGTTAGGTACTTGTAAAAAAAGAATCAATCATATGAACATATTATTATATACACGTTTACCTTGCTTGAACTGCTTGTCGCTCCTCTCTATTTCGTGGAAAACTTATAAACCTATTTGCCAGCAGATTGATAGCTGGAATGACGTCGTGTAAGTACTTACTAAAAGTACTCTGTGACATGGGATGATTTACTTCCATGGATACTCCTTTTTGGTAGCATCCTTCCGCCAAAAACCTTAAAACAGCAAGCACTTGAAGATGAGGTTTTACTCCTCTAGGATGATCCTTTAAATGTGGTGTCAGCATCTCAATTAGCTCTATTGCGATGTCAGGGTACATTCGATAGTATCTCCCGAAGCTTTCATCACCCATGTGAAATGCGTTATTGTAATCACGCAGTGATCATTTAAAATTTAATTGATCCACCCTGACTTGTTCTTCATGTTCATCATCATTTAATAAAGCTACCACTGCTAACATTTTGCTAGAATAATCATATTATTTTTTAAATTATAGTTGAAGTTTTATATATTATATTACTCAAAAATTTTTTCGTTTTCTACTGAGAATGTAAATGATATTTTATAAAAAAGTGTGATTCGACATCTCATGAAAAACTTTTGAAACAAGTACAATTAATTTTTACAAACTATGAGACAATTAAAAAATAAAATGTGAGGTTATGTAAATTTACAATCATAACGTTTCTAGAAAATCGTAAATTTTTACAATTTGCACAAAAACAATTACTGTTTCATTAAAAAGTTTATTAATAATTAAATTTACAAATAATTAATAATTACCTGTAAAATTAATGCAATTTCGCCGAACGTTATATACGTAATCTGTGTATAATTCAGAACGTGACCGCGTGCTCCGTTTTTTGCACGTTTTGTGATCGGTACAAGATAGTTTAGATAGTTTACAACGTAGATTAGTATAGAAGAATGTAGATTTAGAACATAGTTTAAAACAAATTATCTGTAAAATATATGCGCGACCTTGCCAAACGTAACGTTGCATTTAATGACGTGAGCGCGTGTCCCGCGCGTTTTCTTGCACCGTGACTACGATGACATTTTCACGGAGAAGAGAGATCAGAATTCAAAACAAATGTGAAATGAAACACGAGCGCGCATGCGCGTGCACACATACACACGCGCACAGCCCTCGGGCCGCGCCGTCGCGGGGCGCGCACGCATACACATAGCGTACATATATTATATGTATATACTATATACTAATATATACCATATTACCGGCGCTAGCGGCGCTCGGCTCGGCGCCAACAACCATAAGCCCGCAAAGTTCTATAATTTTCATGGTATTCGGCGATTGTACTTCGGAGTAATCGGAGTACTTAACCTTAAGGAATCTTGCTTAGTATTTAGGAGAATACGGAGTTTCAAGCAAACGTTCTTTTACACTGCGTGTACTTAACAAAAGCTCATCGATCGTTTTTGCTACATCTTTTGCAACAATGAACAGCAAACACCAAACAACAAACACCATGAATATGGAGTATAATTAGTAAGTCTAATGTAAATTATTATTTTTAGGTTATTTGTTTAGAAGAACCAGAGAATTTTTCTAGCATCTAGAATCAAATGTTAAATAAATCTTAACACGCTCAATGCGGATAATATGTAAGATTGTGGTGAATTTTTTAGTAGTACTGGCAGTGGCAGTGGCAGTGGAAACATTCTACCTCCGCAGGAGGATGCTCTGATTTTTTATATGCAAAACCATAGCCAGTTCGCAGGAAATAAGTATACAACATGCAATGGTAAACAAGAGAAAAAATTCCAGTGGGAACGAGTTGCTGCCAAGGTCAGTGAATGTGGACCACCGAAATCTGCAAAACAAATTCAAGCAGTATGTATAATAATCTTATTTTTTACTAGCTCGTCAACTTAGTGAAAAATTTTAATTTTTATCTATAACCATCATTAAATTTAAAATTTATTTTGTTATCAATCTTACTTTTCAGTGCTGGAATTCTTTAAAATTGTTTAGTATTCAAGATTTAGGAATAATAAAATGACACCATTTTTTTACTATTCAAATATTTGAGTAGTAAAAAAATGGTGTCATTTTATTATTCCTAAATCTTGAATACTAAACACCATATTGGTATGAAACTGGCCGTTAGCTGCAAGATAATTAATTTGCATAGAATGTTTCTAGGCCAAATGGCCGCGGTTTAGGAAAGAGGGCTTTTTTACCACTTACAAAATTTCAAACTTTATAAAATGTGTCACAAAGACATTTTTCATTGTACGCTATTTTTTCCATTTACATACTTTTTGATATAAGAAAAAATAGGGAGGGGACGGGCAACGAGCGAAGCGTGGAGCAGGTATGTTTG
This sequence comes from Torymus aiolomorphi, assembly GCA_036365515.1. Lineage (NCBI taxonomy): Eukaryota > Metazoa > Arthropoda > Insecta > Hymenoptera > Torymidae > Torymus > Torymus aiolomorphi. Next base: position 168,331,472 of record CM070875.1, on the reverse strand, counting down.
GGGGCGGGGGGGCGGGATGGCGTGCCGAAGGCACGCTGGGGGGCGCAGCCCCCCTAGTTTTACTATTCAAATATTAACGGCCAGTTTCATACCAATATGGTGTTTAGTATTCAAGGTTTAGGAATAATAAAATGACACCATTTTTTTACTACTCAAATATTTGAATAGTAAAAAAATGGTGTCATTTTATTATTCCTAAATCTTGAATACTAAACACCATATTGGTAGGAAACTGGCCGTTAATATTTGAATAGTAAAACTAGGGGGGCTGCGCCCCCCAGCGTGCCTTCGGCACGCTATCCCGCCCCCCCGCCCCCACACACACCTGCTCCACGCTTCGCTCGTCGCCCGTCCCCTCCCTTTTTACATAAAAACTTTTTTACATAAAAAGTTTTTACATAAAAACTTCGTTTTTACATAATAGGCACGACCGCAATACTCAGGAGAACCTTATATTTTTATAAAAGCGAAAATTGATTAATAATGTCATTACGAAGGGCAATGCACTCATGATTCTGCATACTATTGAAAAAAAAAAACATAGTTTTTGTTACCATATGGCAAACAGTAAGGGTGCGATCCCACACATGCGTTCCGTAAAATTAAACGGAACGACAAAATCGAAGTGAACTTGCAATTCGAATAATGGCGCGCGGATTTCCGTTACGTTTTTACAAAGCCCTATTCCCTTGAGAGTGAGAAAAAACGCCGGAATGAGGATTGTAGTGACTCAAGAAATTAATTTGATAATAATTTTAAGGAAATATAATTTTCTTTTGTTCAGTATTTATTAAATTGTTTTTTAATTTATTCTAATGCAATTTTAGCATTACATCAACAAATTTTGATAAGTTTTAACCGAAAGTGAGGTTAGAAAACCATTCCACTAAAAAAAAAGTACTCCATGGGACTAGGGTGTTGAAATTTTCGTACGGAATAGGCCCGCTCATTATGAATTATTACCATGTACATACTGTTAAACAACATTGTTTATTGTTTATGAACAATGTTTTTAATAAGAAAAAGAAGATAAATATCAATTAGATTGTGCACAAAGTGAATATTAAAAAATTATAAATATGTAATGTTATTAATTAATTGCGAGTAACTTTTATGGAATTAATTATTTTATTGTTATTAAGACTATTATTGTTTTTATTTATTAATATGATAATATAACTAATCAGACCCACATTTACTACGTATTATTTAATCATGTAGTTAACACATTTTAAATTTCGCATCACCGCCATTACGATTTTACCATTCCGTAAGTTTTTCCGTAACACATGGGAGCGCACCCTAAAGGTAATAAGCGAAAAATTTACGGTCTAGAAAACATTAGTGACCGTCTCTTACAAACATGTTACCGCGCAATAGTTATATCAAGTCATGTCATATTGTTCGTGTATAACGTATTACGTATAATATATAGATGTTTATGCAAAGTGATGACAATTCGAGCTTGATTTTACGCAATTCGCAATAATTGTAATAAACGATATAAAAATTACAACATCATATATTCACATGGGTATCGTGTATAGCATCACCAATCACGTGATGGCGGTGACACTGCTGGCTTGTTGGCTAATTGGCTTGTTATGAACTGCGTTCGCACGGACGAGTGGCGGAATATTTAGGGGCGATTCTACAATAGCCATTTGGAACTTGAGGAATTAATATTAGATAGCAAACGTATATAAATACGTATATTATACGTATTTGATCAATTAAATAATAAACGTGGACATAGGTATTCAATAAGAGATAGATTAAATAATAAATATAATTAATTGGATAGCAAACGTGATTTAAACATATGTAACCATCAAAACGTAATTAAACGATTAATTGAATGATAAACGTAATCAAACGTATTCTCATAAAATAAAAAACCGATGAAAATTTTAACTATAAAACCCTTATCTTTAATCAGATAAATTATGTTTAACCGCTCCGTAAATAAATAATAATAATAATTAAACAATAAACAACTTGATACCGCAACGATTAATTTTGTTAATAATAATAATAATAATAACATCCCGAATAAGCAAATAACTAATGGCTTGCGATTCTAGTAGAAATACGTTATTTAATAATAAATAAGAATAATAGTTAATAGTTTAATAATAAAATATAACAGGATAAAACTCGCTCAGGGAAACGCTCATTCCTTTTCTAAATATATAATTCCTAGAGTTGTTTTTCCCATATAATTCCTGGAGTTGTTTGCTCCGTATAATTCCTGGAGTTGTTTACTCCTCATTATTCCCGGGAATATTTACTCGATATTTTCCAGGAGTTGTTTGTCTCTTCCTCCTCCCCTCTTCCTGCTTACCTTCTATTTTTAGAAGCTCTCGAGGTCAGCGGAAACCAGATCGAACCGGCAAGATCCCAACGGAAATTCCCTTTCCCTCTTTCTGTTTACCTTCTACTTTTAGAAGCTCTCGAGGTCAGCGGAAACCAGATCGAACCGGCAAGATCCCAACGGAAATTCCCTCTCCCTCTTCCTGTTTACCTTCTATTTTTAGAAGCTGTCGAGGTCAGCGGAAACCAGATTGAACCGGCAAGATCCCAACGGAAATTCCCTCTCCCTCTTTCTGTTTACCTTCTATTTTTAGAAGCTCTCGAGGTCAGCGGAAACCAGATCGAACCGGCAAGATCCCAACGGAAATTCCCTCCCCCTCTTCCTGTTTACCTTCTATTTTTAGAGGCACCAAGGCCAACGGATTCTAACGGCAATTACCCCCACTCTCGAAGGAACTAGATTTCTCCAGCAGGGCCACCTCCCACTCTTGAGGACGATCCAGAATAAACTAGAATTATCTGGCGAGGCCACTCCCACTCTCAAGGGCAAAACCGGATTAAACTAGAATTCTCCAGCGAAGCCACTCCCACTCGAGGAAGGGAAATAGTTTTGATTGGTTCCACTCCCACCACCAACCTGGAGTTCCACCTGCAATTTAGAATATAAATAGGGCCTCCTCACCGGCTTCAGTAGTCACTCCGAGGTCTCTGAGCAAGTGCCTCAGAGCATAATATTCAAGATCATTTTGAATTATATAGTCACGCTTAAAAGTCTTTATATTTTGGTTAAAGTTCAAAAGTATTTATTAATTGAATAAAACATCGAAGTTAAGGTTTATCTCTTCAAATTCGAGTTTTCATTTCAAGTTCCCGCAATTCCTTGCGCTTCAGCGCTTAATCGGACAACGAATTCCACGTTCCTGTTGGTCGACTCGGCGACCATTGCAGAAGCGCCCTTCTGCTCGAAGACCCCGACTCGGGTTGTAACAAATTTTGGTGACAGCGGTGGGATTCGTTCGAAGGATTGCAAGGGAAAGGATCCAAAGAGAAAAGGAAGAAGTTCAGTGTTGTGTTCCGTCCAGGGTTTTTGAGCTGTGGTTTCCCATGGGACGCGGGCGAATGCCGGAGCACTTTTGATTAGGAAGTTGGGTCCACAGCAGCAATAAGAGAGAGAAAATCCCCAACCAATCAAGGATCCAGAACTTCATGAACGCCAACAACAGAACTCCACCAAATTCGAGAGAAAACACCCCGGATTCAGGATACGAGAGTGGGGCAAATAATAGAATTCCAAGGTTAAATCAGAGACGTCAATCCTCCTCTAGAGCACATCCTTATCAGCTTCGTTCACGGCGCCACCTGCGATCGGGTCATTGCTTATCTTCACCGCCGAACTGCAAGCATTGTCAAGGATAACGTCATCCCCAGGTCACCAGCGCTCATCAGGAATCATCAGCCCCTGTCCAGATCATCAAGGCCATCCGCAAGGCAGCGGATAACCCAAGCTAAGTACCTGAGCGAGCGAGCAATTAGTCTAAAAATGTCGGTAGATAACGAACAGACGTCGGGTTCATGGTCAATTTCGGAGAATTCTAGGCTAATAGATAACGATAGTAGTATACGTAACATTACAGAAGCACTAGATTTAACAATAAATACACGCGTCGAACCGAGCTTAACAAAGATTAGACCGCCGCTTAATCCTGCCCTGAGGCTACGGAATATTAGAGATGATTCTGTTACGAGTGATGATTTCGATAATAATTCCACAAATAATAGGTCCGTTAAATCGAGTTCTTTATCCAGTTACAAAAAGATTAATGAGATAGTGCGTATACTTCCCGAGTTTAATGGAAAGAATATCTCTGTAAATCGTTTCATAAGAGAATGCAAGGAAGCTGAGAGTTTTGTAAATCCGAGTGACCAGAGTTTCTTTTTAAAATTGGTAAAATCACGAGTTACCGGCGACGCTAACGATTATTTACAATTTAAAAGTTTTAATGATTTAAATCAGCTTCTATCAGAACTAAAAAGGGTATTCGCGCCCACTCAAAATTTGCCTCAAATTCAAACCGACTTAGCACGAGTAAGGCAGGAATCCCAAGAAAAGGTTTCTGAATACGGATTAAGAGTCACTCAGATTCTGCAAAAGGCTCGGGAATTGATAGACGAAAATTTTAATCCTGTCGTGGCTCGTGGTATGATAGAAGGAACAACGAACACGGCCATCGAATGTTTTACTTTAGGTCTAGAGTCAGATATAGCGACGCGAATGATGGGGAAACAATTTTCCACCCTCGAAGCAGCGATTAGTACCGCCATTACTTGCGAAAGATATGTGCAGCAGCGAAGGGAACTGCATGGGGAAAGGGCAGAGGAAGATCGGAAGCGTAAATATTGTTATGTCGCAGAGCCTCAAAGGGAGGAAGAACCAGAAAGAAAGAGGCGTGGCTGTTATCGATGTGTGGAAATGGGACATATCGCCCGGAATTGTCGTAAATTTGAAAACGCAAGTCCTTATTGCAACTACTGTAGGATGTGGGGGCACACCCTTGAAGCATGTAGGCGACGATCGCGAGATACTTCCTCCAATAATAGCCAACATCTCGCGATAGAGCCTCCGTCCCGATCCTTCCCAAATAATAATGCGCGTTCTTTAAACTCGAACCGGGTTCAGCATACGGGCGCAATGTTGAACCAACCTCGTCGCGACAACCAAGCGTCCATACCCGCGCTGTTATCCTTGCCCATGAGACCTCCCAAAAATTAAAATCCCCTACCGTAATTCTAAAAAGTAAAGACTTAATCAGAAATATGCCGCGGTTCCTTATTGATACAGGTTCCGAACTTAATATAATTAAACAAAGTCTGATTAAACCTAATTTATTCATTGACAAAAATACCGTGTACAGATTGGCTAGGATAAGTGAGGGATTGGTTCTGACTCAGGGATGTGTAAGAATAAATCTAGATGAAGGTTATTGCCGAATGAATGTAGTACCCGATAGCTTTCCTATAGAAGTCGACGGAATTTTGGGCGTAGAATTTCTAAAAGAACAGGACGCAACCTTGTCTTTCCGGAATGGTGCTCTTCTATGGGGAAACCCAAGAGAAACCGTTCCTTTTGTTAGGCATGATGTTCTTTATCTTCCCGCTAGGACAAAAACATTGGTTAAAATCACTATTAATAAACCCAATCGCTTTTCCAGTTACCTACCCAAGATAAATGCGGGTCCGGGAATATTTATCGGAGAGTGCCTTGTCACGAGCGATAATGGTAGGGCTTCTTTATTCGCGATAAATTCCACATCAGAAGACATAAGTCTTATTCTGCCCCCGCTCGAATTAGAATCTTACGACAGTACGATTAAACCTATACGCGTCATTAAAACTACAAATGAACCTGAGGTTAAGGCTAATCTTCAAACCAGAATAAATAAAATACTTGAGCTGCTTGATTTAGAGGATCTTGATTCAATAGAAAGAGATAGTATAGAGAGATTAATTTTGGAGTTCCCTTGCCAATTCCATTTGCCGAACGATAAGCTTAGCAAAACTTCTAAAATTATGCACAAAATTCCGACTACCAATGACATTCCCATTAACGTAAAGCAGTACCGATATCCACCTCATTTAAGGAATATAGTACAAAAACAGTTTAAGGAATTAATTGATAATGATATTGTAGAAGAATCAGAATCACCTTATAACTCTCCCTTATGGATAGTCCCAAAAAACCGGATTCACAAGGAAATAAGAGATGGCGATTAGTAATTGATTTTCGCGCGTTAAATGAAAAAACGGTTGCCTCCGCGTATCCTCTCCCTAACATAACGGAAATCCTTGACCAATTAGGTAGGAGCAAGTATTTTTCTACACTCGATTTAGCCTCAGGGTTTCACCAAGTTCCTATAGACCCCGCGGACGACCCTAAAACTGCCTTCTCCACTCCGTTTAATCATTTACAATATAAGAGAATGCCTATGGGACTAAAAGGCGCCCCCTCTACATTCCAATCCCTTATGGATAAGGTTCTCACCGGGTTGCAGGGTATCAAGCTGTTCGTTTATATGGATGATATAGTGGTATATGCTGAATCTCTTGAAGATCATACTCGTAAATTAAAAAAGCTTTTTGGAAGATTAAAAACAGCTGCCTCACCTTGCAGCCTGATAAGTGTCTTTTTTTGAGAAAGGAAGTTGTTTATCTCGGTCACGTAATCTCGGAACAAGGCGTAAGACCCGACCCTCGGAAAACTCAAGCCGTATCGGATTTCCCGCGCCCCATTAACGCTAAAAACATAAAACAATTTTTAGGGTTAGCCGGATACTATCGTCGGTTTATCCCCGATTTTGCTAAGATCGCTAAATCGCTCCATTACCTTTTGCAAAAAGAATTTAAATTTTCATGGGGGGAGGCACAGGAGAACGCGTTTCTCACTCTTAAACAAAAACTTTGCTCTCAACTCTTACTGCAATACCCGGATTTTAACTTACTTTTCGTGGTGACCACGGACGCGTCAGATTTCGCTTTAGGTGGCGTGTTAAGTCAGGGACCCATCGGGAAAGACTTTCCAATCGCGTACACATCTAGAGCTTTAGTTAGTGCCGAATTAAATTACACAACCACCGACAAAGAGCTTTTAGCAATAATTCACGCGGTAAAGCAATTTAGGCCCTATTTGTACGGTAGAAAATTCACGTTAGTGACCGACCATCGACCCCTATTATGGTTGCATAGATTAAAAGATCCAGTCCAAAGAATAGCAAGATGGAAGATACTGTTAAGAGAGTATGATTACGATATAGTGCACAAACCAGGCAAAATCAACATGAACGCGGACGCACTGTCTAGAAACCCCATAACCACCTCATCCATACCTCCAAATCCAGATAATCCCGGCTCGGAGGAACCTTTTTCTGAATTAGACATAGAAAATGTCTTTCTTGCTAGCAAAGTAGAGTCAACCTCTGAAAGTCAAGGTTCCGAAGGCGCCGGAGATCCTGAAAGTTCCAATAATTTGACTGAAACAGACGACGGACGTACAGACATAGACAAATTTAGCTCTGTCCCTTCCATTAGGAGAGGTCAGCGGTTGCACGTATATCGTGGCCGAGGTAGCTTTAGATACGAGCCGGTCATGGGGTCACGGCTGATGCCCTCTAGATGTGAGGAGAGTAGCATTAGGGAATCCCCCCTTGCAGGGGCTAATTGTGGGGTTGCTCGCAATGCTGCAGTTGCTTCCTGTAAGGGTCCGGTTGCACGTATATCGTGGCCGTTGCCCTCTATAGAGGATGTAGCTATAGGAGGAGATCCGGTCGTCAAGGGCACGACTGTTGCCTTCGCGCATGCTGGGGGCCGGGGACCTACAGGAAAATTCCTATCAAGAAATCCCAACGGGCGTAGTACTCTGGCATGTGTCGAAGAGGATTCCGGGGGCCTACAGGAAAATTCCTATCAAGAAACTCTGACGGGCGGTTTTGTTCTGGCTGTGACCACGGAGGCCAAGTTCCTGCGTGTGTCGGGGGGCTCGGGGAGTGTAAGGCTCTGGAGCGTAGTACTTCCACACATGGCGGGAAGGATAGGGCCGGGGACCTACAGGAAAATTCCTATCAAGAAATCCCGTCTGGCAAAAGTAGGGCTCCCAATATACAGACAGAGGTTCAAGGGGTAATTGCTCTCCGAGAACCAACAACAGATGACGAGTTGACCACTGACAAAACCCCTAAAGAGAGTGCGTCTGACGTTGATGATGAAGTTAGAATTGTTAACATTAAAACTTGCAAAATAAAGGTTAGCATAGACCCCATGAGTCCTTGTTTCAAGGAAGTTGAGAAAGAATTCCCCCAGGAAGCAATGATAATAAGTGATAATATTGAGAAACCCTGTATGAGCAAGATCCAACCTACCCCGAGTGAAAAAGGTCCCGTGTTAACGACCCCGTCCCTTGCGAGCCACCCCGAAAGAGTCCTCGTCATAACTTCTGTCGAATATTCCCGGGATCAACTCTTAATGAGAAAAGATAATATCGCGCACTTCATGTCAGTTGATTGTGAAATAAGCACCCCCGTTTGCCAACAATTAATCGATTTAGGAATGATAGACATAGAGAAATTGAAGGACGAGCCAACAGGTATAGGCGCGATAGAGCAGACTAAATTATCCACCGGTAGAATTATATACTCGATGTTTGTTAAAGAAAAGACGGCCGAAATAGCAACCGCGGCCCTGATAGTTCAGTGTTTAGACTCACTTCGAACCGCGATGATTGAGGAGCAAGTAGGATCGGTCAGCATTTCAAAAGTTGGGGACGGCTTAGAAAGAAATCACTGGTTACCCATAGAAATAACCTTACGAGCGCGCTGGGAAACCGGACCCCCGAAATTAACTATTTGCACGGGGGAAGTAATTGTCCCACCTCCCGATGATAGATTAGGTATTATTGGCGAGGCCCACGATTCGGCTATTGGGGGACACAAAGGCATCGCGAAAACTTATTGTCGAATCCGCGAGCAATACCTTTGGCCGGGAATAAAAGAAGACGTTTCCGAATACGTTAGGATTTGCGCGGAATGCCAGAGAAAGAAATTAATACGGGTGAAAACAAAGCAGCCGATGAGAATCACGACTACCCCCAGTAAGGTATTCGAAGTGTTGGAAATGGATATAGTGGGCCCCCTACCCGTAACCGTATCCGGAAATAAGTATATCCTGAGCTTGCAATGTAATCTAACTAAATATTCTGACGCCCTTCCTATCCCCGATATGACCGCCGAGATGGTCGCTACCGCGTTAGTACATAATTTTATTACTAGATTCGGCTGTCCCGAAGCGATTAAAACCGATCAAGGCAGTAATTTTCAGAGCAGTTTAATGCAAAAGGTAGCTAAGATATTTAAAATAAAGCAATTGCGATCCACTTCCTTCCATCCTCAGACCATGGGCTCGTTAGAAAGAAGTCATCACTCTTTGGTTGAATATTTAAAAATGTATACGGATAAAACCGATTGGGACACTTGGATTAAAATGGCTATGTTTTCTTATAACACGTCTGTTCATTCGGCACACGGTTTTACTCCCCACGAGCTAATTTTTGGACAAAAGGCTCGATTACCTTCCGAGTTTGAAACAAGGACTGTAGGAAAGACATACGAAATGTACCTGGATGAATTAATATTTAAATTAAATAACACTCAAAAAATGGCAAAAGCGCGGTTATTGGAAGCAAAGGAACGCTCGAAGAAATACTATAACCAAAAATTAAATGCAAAAGATTTTAAGGTAGGGGAGGAGGTATATTTGTTGAAGGAACCGCGAATCGGAAAATTTGATGAACAGTATGCAGGCCGGTATAAAATAATAGAATTAATAGATGATAGAAATGCGAAAATAGATTTAAGAAATTATAAAACCAAAATAGTCCATGTAGATAAATTAAAACATGCGTGTTTACGACCTAATTAAATTTATTTAATGTTTACTTCTTTATACGATATCTAATATGTTACCTGATTGCGATATTTATATTTTTTATATTCCACGTGCGACCTAATTGTAATTTCATGTATCCTATTTGTAATTAAATTAATAAATAATAAAATAATAAGAGTTATAGGAGAGATGGCCAGGGCTTGCCTTAAAGTTAAAGAACTGAATGTTTTATTCCTTTTGCCCTGGAGATGGGAAACCGGAAGTACTCCTGATACACTGTATCAGGATGAGTCCCGGCGAGCCATAGCTAGCATCTCACAGAAGGGAGCGATGGCAGGGGCTCCCTACACCCTTAAAAATAAAATTTTTTTTTGAAAATTTGCATTTAAAATTTAAAATCGCCTATTGAAGATTCACCCTTAAAATTAATCATTAAACCCGCGTTTCATTATAAATTCATCGTTAAAACTAATTCTTCAACCCGCGATTTTTACCCTTAAAACCTTAATTATTTAAATTAAACCCGTGATTGCAAAAAGCCCGAACCATGGGTTCGTGTTTTAAAAGACGGGGGGGACTGTTATGAACTGCGTTCGCACGGACGAGTGGCGGAATATTTAGGGGAGATTCTACAATAGTCATTTGGAACTTGAGGAATTAATATTAGATGGCAAACGTAATAATACGTATTTGATCAATTAAATAATAAACGTGGACATAGGTATTCAATAAGAGATAGATTAAATAATAAATATAATTAATTGGATAGCAAACGTGATTTAAACATATGAAACCATCAAAACGTAATTAAACGATTAATTGAATGATAAACGTAATCAAACGTATTCTCATAAAATAAAAAACCGATGAAGATTTTAACTATAAAACCCTTATCTTTAATCAGATAAATTATGTTTAACCGCTCCGTAAATAAATAATAATAATAATTAACCAATAAACAACTTGATACCGCAACAATTAATTTTGTTAATAATAATAATAATAATAACATCCCGAATAAGCAAATAACTAACGGCTTGCGATTCTAGTAGAAATACGTTATTTAATAATAAATAAGAATAATAGTTAATAGTTTAATAATAAAATATAACAGGATAAAACTCGCTCAGGGAAACGCTCATTCCTTTTCTAAATATATAATTCCTAGAGTTGTTTTTCCCATATAATTCCTGGAGTTGTTTGCTCCGTATAATTCCTGGAGTTGTTTACTCTGCATTATTCCCGGGAATATTTACTCGATATTTTCCAGGAGTTGTTTGTCTCTTCCTCCTCCCCTCTTCCTGTTTACCTTCTATTTTTAGAAGCTCTCGAACTCAGCGGAAACCAGATCGAACCGGCAAGATCCCAACGGAAATTCCCTCTCCCTCTTTCTGTTTACCTTCTATTTTTAGAAGCTCTCGAGGTCAGTGGAAACCAGATCGAACCGGCAAGATCCCAACGGAAATTCCCTCTCCCTCTTCCTGTTTACCTTCTATATTTAGAAGCTCTGGAGGTCAGCGGAAACCAGATTGAACCGGCAAGATCCCAACGGAAATTCCCTCTCCCTCTTTCTGTTTACCTTCTATTTTTAGAAGCTCTCGAGGTCAGCGGAAACCAGATCGAACCGGCAAGATCCCAACGGAAATTCCCTCTCCCTCTTCCTGTTTACCTTCTATTTTTAGAGGCACCAAGGCCAACGGATTCTAACGGCAATTACCCCCACTCTCGAAGGAACTAGATTTCTCCAGCAGGGCCACCTCCCACTCTCGAGGACGATCCAGAATAAACTAGAATTATCTAGCGAGGCCACTCCCACTCTCAAGGCCAAAACCGGATTAAACTAGAATTCTCCAGCGAAGCCACTCCCACTCGAAGAAGGGAAATAGTTTTGATTGGTTCCACTCCCACCACCAACCTGGAGTTCCACCTGCAATTTAGAATATAAATAGGGCCTCCTCACCGGCCTCAGTAGTCACTCCGAGGTCTCTGAGCAAGTGCCTCAGAGCATAATATTCAAGATCATTTTGAATTATATAGAGTCACGCTTAAAAGTCTTTATATTTTGGTTAAAGTTCAAAAGTATTTATTAATTGAATAAAACATCGAAGTTAAGGTTTATCTCTTCAAATTCGAGTTTTCATTTCAAGTTCCCGCAATTCCTTGCGCTTCAGCGCTTAATCGGACAACTAATTCCACGTTCCTGTTGGTCAACTCGGCGACCATTGCAGAAGCGCCCTTCTGCTCGAAGACCCCGACTCGGGTCGTAACAGGCTATAGTCATGTGAGTGTGTGCGCATGCGCATGCGCTGCAGCTCACCTGCTCGTCTCCTCTGGCTCGTCAGCTGATAGCTCGTAGCTTCTTTGCGTAAGCGACACGGCGCCGCGGATGATGAGAAAAAGGCCGGGCCGAACGACAAGGATTACCTTGACTTTGATATCTGAGCTCACCGGGATTAATCGGTAAGGTGCCGACAGTCCTGCACAGCAGTCCCCGGGTGCAACTCCTTACCTAAGACTGTTTGTCACTGACTCTGCTGTGTGATGGCACAGCGCCAAATAAGATGCTAAACCTCTATTAGATGTTTTCACGAAAATTGTCTGTAGTAGTAACTACAACATTCCTGTAGTAGTAACTTCACAATTCCTGTAGTAGTAACTACAAAATAGCTGTAGCAGTAACTACAAAATTCCTGTAGTAATTTTGTGTGGTCATAACTACAGTCCGAAATTACTACAGTATTTTTCAGTAGTTATTGTATAGTAACTACTACAGAACTGTTACTACAACGTTTGTGTAGTAATAACTACAGCATCTTTTCGTAAGGGATTATTAACTATCGTCAGGACAGTTTATTTCTATTTGGGTTATTGTAAATTCGTTAATTGTTTATTTACTATTTATTTACGGAACAGATTAAAATTATTTATCTGATTAATTAAACAAATTCATTATTTTATTGTTAAAATCTTTATCGGGATTATTATTTTATAGTAATACGTTTCAATACGTTTGTTATTCAAATGGTTATTTATTTTGATATTTATTTTGCAATTAATCTCTTAAATTCGAATTATCATTGTAGAACGATCCTAAATATTACGTTACTCGACCATGCGAACGCAGTTCATAACACCTGCTCGTCTCGTCTGGCTCGTCAGCTGATAGCTCGTAGCTTCTTTGCGTAAGCGACACGGCGCCGCGGATGATGCGAGAAAAAGGCTGGGCCGAACTTCTAGTGAAAAAGTTTCAGTGCGGAGTGAACACAAGAAAGCTGCCTACTACGTATGTATTATCGCTACAGTGCTTCGCTTCCTATCTGGCTCTCACCCGCACCATGTCAACCATGTGCGCACGGCAGTCCGGCAGACGGCAGTCATCAATGTTTATATCTGCAGTCACTGTGTTTCCTAAATTGCTGTATGGATCGATATTGATGTTGGTCGAGTTCTCTGCTAATTGAGTTGTGGTCTTATCCTTGAGTAAGTATTATTTCAATAATACTAGCTCCTTTCTAATCTTGCAGCGTTTTCATCTTTTTTTCACAGGGACATTTTGTTAAACTTTGAGCAAGGGTCAAGGTAGTCTTAGTTGGAAGTGCACATGAGCTTTTTCGACTTTCAAGTATACAAATACCTTTCCTTTCTCTGAAAATATCTTCAGCTTTACACACGTCACCATATCATGCATGCTGAGGGATTATATACCATGTTTCAGATCTAAATAATCAGCAAGTGTGGAGTTCCCGCTTTTTCTGTGTGCTTTTTGAGGAAATTATTAAGAAAGAAAAGTAATTTCCTCCAATTTGGCTGATTGAGTATATTCGAAACTTAATGTACAATGCCTCAGCATACATTGCATTGTGTATGAACATTCTTGTAAACCTTGAGAAAGGGTGAGGAGGTTTTAGTTGAGAATACACATGCACTTTCTCGACTTTTCAGTGCAAAGATACCTTTCCATTCCCTACAAGTATCTTCAACTTTCTATACATGATGGAATACATGCTGAGGGACAGTATATCAAGATTTAGATATGCATAATCAGCAAGTCTGGAGATATTGCAATTTCTGTGTCTTTTTCAAGAAATTTTTGAGAAAAATGTCATTTTCTGCGTACCGGCTGATTGAGTCGATCTGAAATTGCATACACAATCCCTCTGTATATATTGTATTGTGTGTGAACATTCTGGTAAACTTTAAGTGAGGGTGAGGAGTTCTTAGTTGAGAATACACATGCGCTTTCTCTACTTTTGATTGCAAAGATCCCTTTCAATTCTCTCAACATATCTTGGTAAATATATAGTGCTATGAATGATCTTAACGACACGCTAACACTATATTGTGAGTAGTTTGCTGTGAGAATGTTTTCTCGTTTACTTTCCAGCTAGCATCCATCCTGCAATAATTTTCTAGCCCTTTGAGAAGAGTGTGGCTTCTCTGTACTCCTTCCGTTGCCAAGTTATTCTTGAAGTAATTATGTTTTTGGCCTAGGGCGAAGAGCTCGTGCAGACTACATCACGGCGTCCTTAACACCTGCAGATAGCGTTTTTTATTGGGACTATATGTTAGATTGATTGACATATTTTATGTGGATATTTGCAACCTCTGAACTCATTGAAAAAATTATCTGGTAAGTAGCTTACTATAAGAAAGTTTATTGGCTTATACTTTTCAGCTAGTATCTATCCTGCAATAATTTCCTACCCCTTTGACAGGAGTGTGGCTTCTCTGTACTCCCTCCGTTGCTAAGTTATTCTTGTTGTAATTATGTTTTTGGCCTAGGGCGAAGAGCTCCTGCAGAAGACAACACATCTTCATATAATTGTTCTTTCCTCGAGAGCGTTATTATATGACCATCATAAAGCAGGAGACTTTCAAAAAAATAGGACCAAATTGGGAACGGCAACGTTGAGAAACTCAACAATGGCATTACGGTGGGTAACCTTGAGTGAAGGGCTTCCTGATGTACACATCTTGGCAGATTCATCTTTCTATAGATTATCAATGGAAGTTGATCTAGTCTGTATTTATTTTAATTCACTGTGACCACTTTGTGGTCTCTTCTTTGAATAATTATTATTTCAGTAATCTACTGCTTTCAACCATTACTATAGCTTCATTTTTTGTTTCAGGGTTTTTATTATCCTTTCAGAAAAAGCAGTAACTATAAGAGGCGACTGGTCAAATTTAACAGATCTATTCCTCATTCATTGATGTGATTGATATTTACTTTGAGGATGTCTCTGAGGACACGGAAAGGAAAACATGGATAGTCAGACATAAAAAGATAGCAGAATAGGAAAGCAAAGAAATTAAAGTCCACGTGGGAGATTTGGAGGTTAAGTAGGCACCGGAAATTGGAGTGTGAAAAGATGGAAAAAATAGAAATTACATGTGGCATAGGAAGGATAAAGTAAATAGAGAAGGGGTATATACGGTGGACGAGGTGCTAAGCACAGAAGAACGAAGGAGGAGCTGGGAGGAGAATGAAAAGGAAAGGATGGAAAGAGACGAAAAGAGAAGAGAACAGAGAGATTGTACAAAAACAGTAGGAGGAAAAGGCGAGAAACCAGAGAAGGATATAGAGGAAAGCAAGGAAGAAACAGAATAGAAGAGAGGAGAAGAAAAAAGAAGAATACTGACGCAAACATACGAAGACACACACGCACACTAAGTAGAGAGGAAGATGAGAAATAAAAACAGATTTGTCTATTGTTGATATATTTTTGCTTTGAGTATAAGGAATTTTGACTGAAAATAGAGTAAAAATGAAAGTAATTTAGTGAGGGACGCACACGCACAAACACATACACAAACACACAGAAACCAAGCGGCCAAAAAGTATATAATGTAGAAAAATTTTTGTATAATATAAACTAAGGTTTAATAAAGCATATTATTATTATCCTTTCAGAAAAAGCAGTAACTATAAGAGGCGACCGGTCAAATTTAACAGATCTATTCCTCATTCGTTGATGTGGTTGATATTTACTTTGAGGATGTCTTTTCAAACTTCATTTAGAAGAACATAGGAATGATAGAACTCTGCTTCTATAATGTATTTCAGGCATCGTATGTTTTTTTAAGCAAATTTCATCTTTCTAGAAGTAGGTATAATATAATAAAAAAAAATATCCGTGCGATATGAAGTCCATTATTTCACCGTGTTTATCGCACTTGCTATGCTCGCAACCTCACGGTGCGATAATGAACTGCTTAGCGCACGGATAGACGTGACAGCGGACTTAAGGCAGATAGTGTTATAAAAAATTGTACGATACTAATGCGTTAAGTAACACATTACACGCCGTGAAAGGATCCTCGCTAGGCTGGGGCCTTAACTTTACGCCATGTAATAATGGGCCACTTATCGCACTTGTATCGTAATGTATTAGTACGATAAATTTTTTATCGATATTTATTCATTAATTAAAAAAACCTCTTTCAATTCATTGGCCCGTAGTTTCCTCAACCTTAATATGTGGATTCTTGTAATTAATATTTAATAACGAAATTTATAAATCTACGACTACAAAGAATTTTGAAGCGATTAAGTCATTGTTACTCCTGTAATCGTTGGATATATAAAAATCAATTTTCATTTTTCAATTTTTTTCTAAAAAACTAACCAACAAAATGAATTAAAACATTACAGATTATATTTATTTATATTATCCATTATCATGATTTTTCTCAAAAAAAATTGACCGTTTAGTTTGGGAGTTATAAGCATCTAAAAAAAAACACGTTATTGTTAATAATTTTTTTAGAAAATATAGGTATTTTGATTCTCTTTCGAACGCTACCGATCCGATTCGAATAACTCGATTCTATCATTAAAAAAAAAAAATCAAAAAGCAGTTTTGAGAAAAATCGAAAATTTGAAAAAAAAAAAACAAAAACACATCGCCCCAATAAAAAAAAACGGATTTTGACCGGAAAATGAGACCTGCCCGGTCAAAATTGACCGACTAGAAATTGAGATCTAGGCGTACACACACACACACACACACACACACACATTTTTCAAAAACCACGTATTTTGATTCCTAACATCTCGGAACACAATTATAACATGTTTTTACAACAACTCAAAAATTTAATGTTACAAAGCTTCCTCTAGGAGGAAGCAAAATGTTTAATTGAGAAATAAATGAAATCTATGAATTCTTTTTTAATTTCGAATTATCTACTTTAGTAGCAAGCAGGGTCAAACCTTTCTTATTATAATAATTGTTGTAAAATTATATATATTAAGGAAGTCCATACCAACAAATTGTCAATTTCTGTACCAAGACTGATACCTCGATTTTTTTTTGCTATCTATTTTATAGCTACAATTTTATTAAAGTAAAATTTTTTTTTTTTAGTTGGATTAAATAAAGTGTAAATAAATTAAAATAAAATAATTAACTTCTTTAGTAAGGTCGTATTTCAGAAAGAAGTTTATATATATCGCTGTTGATATTTATATATATTCTTTTTTTTAATATATCAGTAATTTTATTTCAGGTGGGGGGGCTTCGCCCCCCCACACCCCCCTGAGTGGGGGCTTCGCCTCTACACCCCCACCAGGGGCTCTGCCCGTGGACCCCGCCCTGCGCCCCACATCAAACCCGCCATACCTCATTACCTACCAACAACAAACTTTATTGTTTCTTTTATTTTGTTTTATTTAGATGGGACATTTCAACATAATAACTATATCTTCAAGGATTTTCATTCATGGTCACAAAATCATTTCGTAGATTCATTCGTCATGAAATATCATTTAATGTATGATATCAGGAATATGGTTACGAGTCGTGAGGATGGAATATTATATTTGCTTATTCTGTGGCTCAATTTTATATTTAATCAAAAA
Organism: Torymus aiolomorphi; assembly: GCA_036365515.1. Taxonomy (NCBI): domain Eukaryota; kingdom Metazoa; phylum Arthropoda; class Insecta; order Hymenoptera; family Torymidae; genus Torymus; species Torymus aiolomorphi. Next base: position 168,313,864 of record CM070875.1, on the reverse strand, counting down.
TTTAATCTGTGTTTTTTAATTTTATTTTTAAGGTTTAAACTTGAAGAACTTCTATTAATCACATTGTTAATAGAAGATTAGATTGTATACAATATTAGCTGCCTGTCTACGACCAAGTTTTAGAAAACAATAATTTATTTCTCGGGCCAACTTAGAATAATTTTAAGTAAAAAAACATTTATGGATTTAATCTTTTAATTTTTGTTACTTCAACATCAATTTATATTTCTTATTATATATTTTTAATAGTGTTTTAGTTTACATAATATTTGGCAGTTTGTAAACAATAGATATTTCTTTTTTTTCAATTATGTTTTCAATGTGTTTATCTCATTTTATAGCACAGTGTGACCTAAGTCCACACTTAAGTTACGCCTACCCGTGACTTAAATAGCCGATTATTGCACCGTGAGGTTAGCGCGCGAGCGTAGCGAGTGGACTGATTAAGGTACGGATAGGCGTGACAGCGGACTTAGGTAAACGTGTTATAAAATATCGTACGATACATGCGACTTCAGTGGCAGTATCGTAATGTACTATTTTAACATTGTAATTAAATGTAATTTTATATCTTATGATTATATTTTTATAATTATATGATCTTTCGAATGTTATATTGATTTTTCCGATATTATTTAAAGCTATTGCATTGAATAATTCTTTGTCAAATCGAATCATGTTAAATAAGCGAAAATTGAATATGTAACGTATCGTATTTATACGTTTAGATAATCAGGATTGATTGTACATTAAAATATTAATTGGGGAAAAATTTTGTTTAGATGTTATCCACATTTATATCTTTTGCATTTAATATTTTTGTGTAAAGTCAAATCGTTGAAATAAGCGAAAATCGTCCATTTTATGTATGTTTTGGCGTTAAAAATTGTTTGTTTGGATTTAACTCGTCGGGAATTGATTGTACAAAAAAATGTTTAATAGGAAAAAGTCTTGTTTTAATTATCTATAACTTTTACATTCAACATTTTTGTGTAAAATCAAATCCTGTCAAGTTATAGCCGAAAATCGTCCATTTTATGTATATTTAGGCGTTAAAAATCGTTTTTATGAGTTCAACTCGTCAGGAATTGATTGTACAAAAAAATGTTTAACAGAAAAAAGTTTTGTTTTAATATTATCTATAACTTTTATATTTAACATTATTGTGTAAAATCAAATCCTGTAAAGAAATAGCAAACAAACGACTATTTTTGATGATTTTAGCGGTTTTTTCGCTATTACATTGTTAAATATTGTTCATAGAAAACAATTTTCCATGTAAAGAAGACGTGTTTTAATTAGTTTTAGCAGATGCATTTGTTGTTTTTTGACGTAAAATTAATTTTGTTCACATTATGTTCAAAAATCGATTTTTTCAAATTTTTATTTGTTCTGGCGTTTTTTTATTTGTTGATCGATTCGCCTCAGTATAAGACTGGAGCTTACTTATAATTAGACGAGTACCTGGGCCAAAATTCATTAAGATCTATTGGAAATTCGCTGAGATATTCCATAAACTTGACTACATACGAACGGACATACACACATACACCATAAAAAACGCCTAAAATGAACTAATTCTGGGTGAAAAATAGTTTTTATGCAACAAATTGTTCGTTTTTGAAGTGTTACAATTTTCGCTCTAGCGAAAATATAAAGCTCTCCCGAGAAGCGGTCGTGCCTAAAAAATCGTTTTTATAAGTTTAGTTCGTCTAGGTCTGATTGTACATGAAAATGTTAAATGGGACAAATAATATCTATAACTTTTGTTTGTATAAAATTAAATCCTGCTACGTTATAAACGAAAATCGGCGATTTTAGGTATATTTAAGCGTTAAAAATCGTTTCTTTGAATTTAACTCGTCAGGAATTGGTCGTAGCAAAAAATGTTCAATATAAGAAAGTTTTGTTTTAATATTATCTATAACTTTTACATTTAATATTTTCGTGTAAAGTCAAATTCTGCTCAGTTATAAACGAAAATCAGCCATTTTATGTACATTTAGGTGTTAAAAACCGTTTTTTTGGATTTAACTCATCAGGAATTGATCGTACAAAAAATGTCGAATAGGAAAAAGTTTTGTTTCAATATTATCTATAACTTTTGTATTTAACATTTTTGTGTAAATTCAAATCCTGTAAAGTAATAGCAAAAAAACGACTATTTTTGATGATTTTACCGATTTTTTCGCTATTACATTGTTAAATATTGTTCATAGAAAAAATGTTCAATGTAAAAAAGACGTCTTTTAATTTATTTTTAGCAGATGCATTTGTTGTTTTTGACTTAAATTTAATTTTGTTCACCGTATGCTAAAAAATCGATTTTTTCAAATTTTTATTTGCTCTGGCGTTTTTTTATTTGTCGATCGATTTGGCTCGGTAGAGAACTGTCAGTTACTTATAATTAGACGAGCATATTCCCCAAAGCTCGTTTGAATCCGTCGAAATTTCGCTGAGATAATCGGGTTACTTGATCACATACATACGTACAGACATACATACATCTCTGAAAACGCTTAAAATGTACTTCTTTTGGGTGGAAAATAGTTTTTATGTTGTAAATTTTCAGAATTTGAAGTGTTACAATTTTCTCCCTGACGAAAATATAAGGCTCTTCCGAGAAGCGGTCGTGCCTAAAAACTTAATAAGAAAATTTATCTGGCTCCTACAATATAAAAGCCACTTGTCAGATTTAGCAGGTGTATTGAGCATTCAATGTTATCGATATTTACTTTGAGGTGATGTGTCCGTACTTAATCCAAAAGACTAAGAATGATAGAAACCGGCTTCAGTAATGCATCTCAGACATTCCATGTATTTTTGAGTTGACTCTACCTTTTTGAAAGTACATGTAATTTAATAAAAAAAATAAAAATACAGTTCTATAAAAAATACACAAGCAGTGCCTGAATTAAATCTCAGAAATTGCATGACTTATTTTTTCTTTTTATTAAATTATACCTACAAAAAAAAAGATAAAATCAGCTTAAAAATACATAAGATGCCTGAAATGCAGTATAAAAGCAGATTGCTATCATTCCTATGTTCTTCTAAATGAAGTTTGAAAAGACATCCTCAAAGTAAATATCAACAACATCAATGAATAAGGGATAGATCTGTTAAATTTGACCGGTCGCCTCTTATAGTAGCTGCTTTTTCTGAAAGGATAATAAAAACCCTGAAACAAAAAATGAAGCTATAGTAATGGTTGAAAGCAGTAGATTACTGAAATAATAATTATTCAAAGAAGAGACCACAAAGTGGTCCCAGTAAATTAAAATAAATACAGACTAGATCAACTTCCATTGATAATCTATAGAAAGATGAAGCTGCCAAGATGTGTGCATCAGGGAGCCCTTCACTCAAGGTTACCCACTGTAATGCCATTGTTGAGTTTCTCAAAGTTGCCGTTCCCAATTTGGTCCTATTTTTTTGAAAGTCTCCTGCTTTATGATGGTCATATAATGACGCTCTCGAGGAAAGAACAATTATATGAAGACGTGTTGTCTTCTGCAGGAGCTCTTCGCCCTAGGCCAAAAACATAATTACAACAAGAATAACTTAGCAACGGAGGGAGTACAGTAAAGCCACACTCCTGTCAAAGGGGTAGGAAATTATTGCAGGATAGATACTAGCTGAAAAGTATAAGCCAATAAACTTTCTTACATTAAACTACTCACCAGATAATTTTTTCAACGAGTTCAGAGGTTGTCAATGTCCACATAAAATATGTCAATCAATCCAACATATAGTCCCAATAAAAAACGGTAACTGCACGTGTTTAGGACGATTTGATGTCGTCTGCAGGAGCTCTACGCCATAGGCCAAAAACATAATTACAACAAGAATAACTTGGCAACGGAGGGAGTACAGAGAAGCCACACTCCTTTCAAAGATGTAGGAAATTATTGCAGGATAGATACTAGCTTAAAAGTATAAACCAATAAACTTTCTTACATTAAGCTACTCACCAGATAATTTTTTCAACGAGTTCAGAGGTTGTCAATGTCCACATAAAATATGTCAATCAATCCAACATATAGTCCCAATAAAAAACGCTAGCTGCAGGTGCTTAGGACGCCGTGATGTCGTCTGCAGGAGCTCTTCGCCCTAGGCCAAAAACATAATTACAATAAGAATAACTTTTGGCAACGGAAGGAGTACAGAGAAGCCACACTCCTGTCAAAGGGGTAGAAAATTATTGCAGGATAGATGCTAGCTGTAAAATAAACCAGAAAACATTCTCAAAGCAAACTACTCACAATATAGTGTTAGCGTGTCGATAAGATCATTCATAGCACTATATATTTACCAAGATATGTTGAGAGAATTGAAAGGGATCTTTGCACTCAAAAGTCGAGAAAGCGCATGTGTATTCTCAACTAAGACCTCGTCACCCTCACTTAAAGTTTACCAGAATGTTCACACACAATACAATACATACAGAGGGATTGTGTATGCAATTTCAGATCGACTTAATCAGCCGGTACGGAGAAAATGACATTTTTCTCAAAAATTTCTTGAAAAAGACACAGAAATTGCAATATCTCCAGACTTGCTGATTATGCATATCTATATCTTGATATACTGTCCCTCAGCATGTATTCCATCATGTATGGAAAGTTGAAGATACTTGTAGGGAATGGAAAGGGATCTTTGCACTCAAAAGTCGTGAAAGCGCATGTGTATTCTCAACTAAGACCTCCTCACTCTCACTTAAAGTTTACCAGAATGTTCACACACAATACAATACATACAGAGGGATTGTGTATGCAATTTCAGATCGACTCAATCAGTCGGTGCGGAGAAAATGACATTTTTCTCAAAAGTTTCTTGAAAAAGACAGAAATTGCAATATCTCCAGACTTGCTGATTATGCATATCTAAATCTTGAAATACTGTCCCTCAGCATGTATTCCATCATGTATAGAAAGTTGAAGATACTTGTAGGGAATGGAAAGGGATCTTTGCACTCAAAAGTCGAGAAAGCGCATGTGTATTCTCAACTAAAACCTCCTCACCCTTTCTCAAGGTTTACAAGAATGATCATACACAATGCAATGCATGCTGAGGCATTGTACATTAAGTTTCAGATACACTCAATCAGCCAAATTGGAGGAAATTACTTTTCTTTCTTAATAATTTCCTCAAAAAGCACACAGAAAATGCTGTAACTCCACAGTTGCTGATTATTTAGATCTGAAACAGGGTATATAATTAGGGTTGCCACCTTTTCAGAAAGAAAATAACGTATTTTATTTATTTTTCTATAAAAAAAGAACGTACCTTGTTAAAAAAAAACGTACATACTTCATGTACCATACAAATGGTTTTACTCTCACCCAAAAATGTATAATACCTTGTCAATCAAATATTTTAAATTACTTTTCTTTTTTTTTAATTATAATAATTATATTTTAAAATTAACAACGAAATTTAACAAATGTCTCATTACTCAAACAAGCTTTCTTACCCTAAAAACTTTCTAATTTATAATCTTATAATATTTTTTTAAGGATTAAAAATAATAAATAGAATAATACTAGATTTTTTATCAAGTATAATTCTTCAAAAATTTTATTCTTTATAAAAGTATTATTTTATATAAAATGATATTGTCATAAATAAACTTAATTTAATAGTCTTTTTCTCTTTAAATGATTATAAATATAAACCTTATTTCTTCCAAGCATATTTTTGGTTACTTTTGGCATTCAAAATTAATTTTTGGTCTTTGCTAAAAAAGTTGAATGCCTCTTCACAATCAACACTTAAATCAAAATAGATAAACAATTCATTTATTATTAAATCAATAGATGCCTTACTTCTTTCGTCTCGCCACTTAGCCTTCATAACTGAAAAAACTCTTTCAGTAAAAGCTGAAGTGGCAGGAACTAAAAGTAGAAAAGAAATTATTTTTAAAATATTTTTCAGGTTATTTTTTTCAGTATGTTGAAAAATAGTTTTCCATTTTTCTCCTGTGGAATGTTTTATGAATTTCTCTTCTTTTGTTATTTTCGAAAGGACTTCTTTTAATACCATCACCTCCGAATATAGTTCATCCATGTTGAGTTAAATATGAATATTGCTCTCCAATTGTTTATTTGAAATATAATGGATCGATCCGAAGGAGGCAGGTAAAAAGAAAAAACAAGTTTTTACTTTAAATTTGTGCAACGTTTCGTTGGCATGTTCCGCCAACCTCTTCAGGCTTATTTTAGCTAGCACATAACGTCAATGTGCTAGGTAAAATAAGCCTGAAGAGGTTGGCGGAACATGCCAACGAAACGTTGCACAAATTTAAAGTAAAAACTTGTTTTTTTCTTTTTACCTGCCTCCTTCGGATCGATCCATTATATTTCAAATATAGTTCATCCATATTAATTCTTAATTTTTGCAATTTTTGTGTCTCAATATTTCGTTCAAAATTTTCAAATTTAATAGAATTATTTAAACTTATGCTGCTCATTAAATGTAACCAGTTATCTTATGTAGGTAGTTTAAACCTTTATCAATAAATAGTATGAAGTCATTATTAATGCTCTCATATTTTTCTGTCGAAAATTGTTTGACGACCTTTAACAATTTGGATGTGTTGTAACCGAAAAATCTATCCTTTCTTCTATTCTCTAATTCATTTCGTAAATTCGTCATGATGTTAAAGACATCCAAAATAGTAATATCATTTCTTTCCAAGTATTTGATACTTTTATAAAAAACATTTAAAATATGACTAATAAATAATAAATGAATTTCAATCTCATCGTAATTTTCATTTTGATCTCTATTAAGTAGTAATAAATTTTCAGTTACGGTAGGGCAAGCAGAATTGTTCTTTAAATTTATAAAATAATCACGAATTGGTTTCCAATTTTTTAAAAGTATATCTATATACGGGAGTAGAGACAACCATCTAGTTCCAACGTCTCGTTTTATTTCGTAAAATTCTTATTCTGCTGCTTCCACAAAATTTTTCAAATTTTCTCGCCTTACAGCTGATGAGGAAAAATGGCTATATATTTTTAACATTGTATTTTCCACGTCTACTGTCAAAAACTCGATAGCGTATCTAACAGCATTATGAATAATATGTCCATGGCAGTTTTCTTTTAGTAAATCTGGAACGATTTCTTTCATATTCGTAAAGAGCGAGTGATTACAGCCAAAATTTGCATTGGTATTATCTGCACTCAGTGCTGACACTTGATCATAAGATAAATTATATGATTTCATAGATTTATTTATTGCTTCCAGCATTTCATCAGCTGTTTCATTACTGTTTTCGTAAAAATCCAATAATTTACAACATATTCCATCTTTTATTGTAAAATACTGAACAACTAATGGAAAAAGTTTTATGTTCTTTTTATTTGATGCATCCGTTTGTATGCAATAAAATAGGTTTTCGTTTTTTAATTCATTAACTACTTCTTGAATCGCATATGGTCCTAAGACATTTGTAACAAGTGCTTCCATTTTTGTTCTACCCATTTGTATATTATTAACTAATTTTGAATCTTTAAATAAAATTTTATTTAGTTTCATGTTGCAGTCCATACTGTTATATGATAAGTTATGTTTTACAGCGTGGTACACGAAAGTCAATTCGGCAGCTGTAATTTTTACGTTATTGACATTGTTCGAAATGTTAGATGATGTAGAAGGTAGTACAAACTTTTCTAAAATTCTCGACGATTTCTTTGCTAAAAGTTTGTTCTGATGGCTTATTTGTTTTTTATGTTGTTTCACCTAAAATATGAAATGTAACAGTTTGTATACTTTTTACAATTTATATTTTACATTCGTTTAATACAAAATTTATGAAAGTATGAAATTAAAACCAAAAAAATTATCGATCAAAATATTTCTTTTTTTTTGTTTACGATATATATTAGTAATTTTGTACATATTTTATTTACCCGATTTGAGAAATTTTCAAAATTACTTATTTTGTATATATAACATATAGTAGTAAAGAAATTTTTAAAGTAACGAGTTATCGCGTAAACCTAACCTTATCTTACTTGACTGAGCACTAAAAGCGGAAATTCAAATAATGAAACACGAACTTACGTCCGTCTACATAGTAAACATCAAAATTTTAGTTTTTAGATAAAAAAAAAGATGAAAAATATTATTTTTGTAACCAGATTGAAATGAAGTTAAAGATTTTTCATAACTTCTTTATTTATGAAAATGATCAAAGAATTAATTGCTTTTACTCTTACACTTCCTATACCAGCTGTAGCAACAGAAAAAACGCAGCCGCAGAGTTGGCATCTTGCTTTAAAATCAGATTCTGAATCTTTTTTTAGCCATGTGTAGCTATTTTCCCACTCCTTTCGATACTTTTGTAGTCTCCTACTGGTTTTTTTAGATTTTGTAGGCGTTGATGGACAATTATTTTCAGTATCAGAATGCTGCTCACAATTTTCTTCCATTGTCTATTTGTTTATATATTAAGAAATATTTCGATATTCACAATTGACACTTATTCTTGAACTATAGTAATACTACTATAAATCACAATTTAAAACTCGCAAGCTCACAATGTGCACACATAATTAATTCATCTTATATTAAGGCGGTTACTGCCATGTGGCCCGTATCAAAAGAACAAAGCGCCCCATGCAATGTGCACAGGCTTGCTCGCATGTGTGTTATAGGTTATAGCTTATATATGGCACTGGCGAACATACATAACCGAGGCTCTGGACAAGCAAGCTTCTGCCGCATGCCGCAGAGCAGCGCAGCAGTCGGAACTCTCATAAACACATTGGAACCGCGAGGGTATGTAAAGCCGTGAGATTCAACTGTTCGAACTACTCTTTACGGAGAGTCAATATGACAAGGATTACCTTGATTTTGATATCTGAGCTCACTAGGCTTAATCGATAAGGTGCCGACAGTCGTGCACGGCAGTCCCCCGGGTATAACTCCTTACCTAGGATTGTTTGCCACTGACTCTGTTGTGCGATGACACAGCGCTAAATAAGATGCTAAACCTCTATAAGATGTTTTCACGAAAATTGTCTGTAGTAGTAACTACAACATTTCTGTAGTAGTAACTACAAAATTCCTGTAGTAGTAACTACAAAATACCTGTAGTAGTCACTACACAATTCCTGTAGTAATTTTGTGTGGTCATAACTACAGTCCGAAATTACTGCAGTATTTTTCAGTAGTTATTGTATAGTAACTACTACAGAACTGTTACTACAGCGTTTGTGTAGTAATAACTACAGCATCTTTTCGTAAGGGATTGCATTCGTAATTAAATAAATAATAGATGGGCGATCAATAGCGAAATAAACCGCATAACGTTAATTAATAATTGAATTAACAATTATCTAAAGGAAGCTCGCTCAGGGTGAAAAGCTCTTGTAGGCATTATTTATTCTAGGAAATCCTCAAGGACAAGTAGCAACGGTCAAGGCATTCAAGAACAAATAGGGGAGGTAATCGAAGTCCAAAATACCAAGAAGCCAAATTCCAACGGTCAAAAATCACTTAAGAAGGAAATCAATCCAAGGTCAAAACAGAGAGTCAGCATTCCGAGGAGCGTAAACACTTCCGGGAATCCATTGGCGAGGAGCGTAAACACTTCCGAGAATCCATGAGCGAGGAGCGTAAACACTTCCGAGAATCCATTGGCGAGGAGCGTAAACATTTCCGAGAATCCATGAGCGAGGAGCGTAAACACTTCCGAGAATCCATTAGCGAGGAGCATAAACACTTCTGAGAATCCATGAGCGAGGAGCGTAAACACTTCCGAGAATCCATTAGCGAGGAGCGTAAACACTTCCGAGAATCCATGAGCGAGGAGCGTAAACACTTCCGAGAATCCATTAGCGAGGAGCATAAACACTTCTGAGAATCCATGAGCGAGGAGCGTAAACACTTCCGAGAATCCATTAGCGAGGAGCGTAAACACTTCCGAGAATCCATGAGCGAGGAGCGTAAACACTTCCGAGAATCCATTAGCGAGGAGCATAAACACTTCTGAGAATCCATGAGCGAGGAGCGTAAACACTTCCGTGAATCCATTAGCGAGGAGCGTAAATACTTCCGAGAATCCATGAGCGAGGAGCGTAAATACTTCCGAGAATCATTGCGCAATGGCGTAACAGCCCAGCGGCCCGAGCCATCGTCAACAACCAATCACGGACTAGCGGTGTCCCACACCACTGGAGGGAGGCGGCCCGTCACCCGCTGCTCATCGCTCTCGACCCTATTTTCAGGTCTGAGGTCCCTCCACCGCTGCTCTCTCTACTTCAGAGTGGGGGAGACCTCTGAGGCAACTTGGCGTCCTACAGCCTCTATATCATACTGCCTTTCACTACCAACCTCAAGCTCCACCCACGATCCAGAATATAAATTGGGCCACACCGCCGGCATCGAGTCAGTCGCTACCGAGCACATGAGAAGCTCTGTAGTCAGTTGCACTAGTGCACGAGCTCTGACCACGTCTCTGAGTCAGTCGCCATGACGATTAAAATTCGAGTTAATTGAATTGTATAGAGTCACGGTCAAAAGTCTATCTATTTGTTAAAATTCATAAAGTATTTAATTAATTTAATAAACCTCGAGTTAAAGTTATTTCTCCGAGTTCGAGTTTTATTTCTAACTTCCCGCGACTCCTTGCGCTTCAGCGCTTAATTGAGTAAACGTTCCCACATCCTGATTGGTCAACTTGGCGACCATTGCAGAAGTGCCTTTCTACTCGCAGACCCCGACTTGGGTTATAACACAGCTGAGCTGCAGCGCATGCGCATGCGCGCACACTCACATGGGTAAAGCCAACAAGCCAGTAGTGTCACCGCCATCACGTGATTGGCGATGCTATACACGTTACCCATGTGAATATATGATGTTGTAATTTTTATATCGTTTATTGCGATTATTGCGAATTGCGTAAAATCAAGCTCGCATTGTCATCACTTTGCATAAACATCTATATATTATATGTAATACGTTATACACGAACAATATGACATGACTTGATAACCATTGCGCGGTAACATGTCTGTAAGAGACGGTCACTAATGTTTTTTTAGACGGTAAATTTTTCGTATTAGCTTTACTGTTTACCATATGGTAACAAAAACTATTTTTTTTTTTAATAGTATGCAGAATCATGAGTGCATTGCCCTTCGTAATGACATTATTAATCAATTTTCGCTTTTATAAAAATACAAGGTTCTCCTGAGTATTGCGGTCGTGCCTATTATGTAAAAACAAAGTTTTTACATAGGGAGGGGGCGGGGGTGGATGGCGTGCCGAAGGCACGCTGGGGAGCGCAGCCCCCCTAGTTTAGTTCCTAATAAAATAATTATTTAATATTAAAAGGGCATGCTTCAATCGCAAAAGTATTTTTGTATATAATTTTAAAGATACTATTTTGTAGATTTTTTAATCGTCTTTGACTATTCATATATCACCCCCCCCCCCCCCAAGCTATTATAACATAATTTAGAATGATATTAAAAAGCGCATAATATACTATCAACAATGTTTTATTTTGCATATTTGCCATTTTGTAAAGAATGAAAAGTAGATATTTCGTTTTTTTAATTATGCTTTCAATGTAGTATTTATCCCATTTAATATTGTAACCAAACGTAATTTTGTCTCTTATTATTATATTTTTATAATTATATGATCTTTGAAATGTTATATTGATTTTTTCGATCTTATTTATAGCTATTGTATCTAATATTTCTGTGTCAAATCGAATTCTGTTAAATAATAAGCGAAAATTGACTATATAAGGTGTATTGCGGCGTTAAAAATCGTGTTTGTAGGTTTATATCATCAGGAATTGATTGTACATGAAAATGTCAAATAGGGGGAAAAAATTTTGTTTAAATATTATCTATATCTTTTGTATTAAGCATATTTGTGTTAAGTCAAATCCTTGAACAATAAGCAAAAATCAACTATTTCAGGTCTATTTAGGCATTAAAAATCGTTTTTATAGGTCTAACTCGTCAGGAATTGATTTTACATGAAAATGTTAAATAGAAAAAAGTTTTATTTAAATATTATTTACAACTTTTGTATTTAACATTTTTGTGTAAAATTAAATCCTGTCAGGTTATACCCGAAAATCGTTCATTCTTGACCTTTTTTGCCGTTTTTCGCAATTATGTTGGCAGATATTGCTCGTAGCAAAAAATGCCCAACAGAAAAAAGGTGTCTTAATTAGTTTTAGCAGATAGACTTGTTGATATTATCTTAAAATTAATTTTTCTAGACATTACGCTTAAAAATCGATTTTTTGAAATGTTTCTTTGTGCTCAGTAGTCTCTCCATAGTAGAATGTATATTCTACTATGGATAGATGGTGAGTCACCGCCCCCCACCTCCCGCCCGGGCTATCTTATCTTTGTTTACATAAACAGTAATCAAGATATCTTAATAGCCTGTTGTTATGGTTTGTTTACATAAACAAGCAATAAAGAAGCAATTAAGATATCATAATAGCTGTAAATATAAACAGAGAGGTCCCATGCGGGAATCGGTGACACATTTTCGTCTCTCCATAATAGAATGGCATTCTCGGGGGGCAGTGATGCGGCCTCCCTCTTTATTACTGGTGTTCAACAATATAGTAATTAATGTGTCTTTATTGATTGTTTATATAAACAAGTAATTAATATATCTTAATTACATAAACAAACATAAAAATGTTTTTACAAAATAATTAATAAAATATCGATTAAGATATTTAAATTAATGTTACTTAACAATAGATAAGAAATTTTCCCGCATCGGGATTGATGACGTCACGAGCCTACGCCATAGTAGAAAGTATACTGATTTATAGTTAATTAATATTCTTATTGTTTAAACTTAATAAACATAATAAACAATGAAAACATCAATTAAGATAAATGAAATATATACATATATATATAAGAAGTTATCGAATAGTATGTTTTTACATGATATTATATTGTGGTCCTGAAAAGGACCGTCTTGATAAAAAATTAACAGTAAACGATTATTAAATAATCATTTGTATGCTTGTTTCTCTGGAAACGAGAAGGTGTTCGTGGAAAAGCTATTGTGCGATGACGATTTTGAAGATGATGATGATGATTATGATTGCTGTATAAGCGGCTGCTTCTCTTTATCACCGATGAAATTTTTCGTAGCGTTCTTGCTTTGCGGTGGTCCCATACTTCTTGCTTGTTTGGCGTCCAATATGAAAATGGTACCTCTCTCGTTTCGCTCATCGCATTATAAATGAATATACTATACTTTGCATCATGTGGTGTAGAGACCGTGCGTAGGAACTGGTGGTGCCAAATGGAGTATGCTGAGTATATCCATTTCTATGATATATGAATTTTATAAGAATGGTTTGGTGGATAGGATAGAAGGTAAAAAATAAAAAGATTCTCGGTTTCTAATTAAATATTGAATATATATTGTTTAAGCCTACGAATAATATTACAAAAATTATACAAATTAATTTACGAACATATAATCGTACATATCATGAGCCAAGTTGGATAAGCCAAATGCATAAAATTCCATAAGGAAAATATCGTACAAATCTTTATTCATATTATCGAATTCCATGTGGAACTTTGCTCTATTATTAATTTCATTTTTACGCAATGCACAATATTGTTTGAACGCAGCAGTATCTTTCAAAATATTTTTCGCTTCTTCGGTGCTTTCTTTCTTTAACTCAACTTTTCAAAACTCAATAACGTTATTGATACCTCGATTTATAAATTCGGCACTTTCTTCTAAACGTTTTAGCCACTCATCGACACATTCGCGCACTTCTCGTAGGCCGTTCAAAGTTGCCTGCTGCATGACGATACCGGGTGGACTCTCGTATTTTCTTTTCTTGTTGTCTCGAACTGTGAACAACTGTCTGGAAACTGCGTCTCCTCGTCTATTGGTTGCCCTTCGGAGCAGTCTCCCCTGACGAGCTTCGGTGTCGGTACACTAGGTCTCTCGTCGATAAGGATGGACCTCACTCCATATGCTGTTGTAAAATTTATGTCGCGGTTTGGAAGACATATTTTTGAAGGCTTACCGAAGTCTTTGTAGAAGGTGAAGGAATCTAGCACATACCCTATCATCGCATCCATTTGGTCGACGATCAGTTCCCAACTGTTTTTTTCGAGAGTTACGTACTTTGCAGAAGACCCTGTACTACAGAATTTCACCACAGCTCTATAAAATTCTGCGTGGTATTCCAATCCAACACTGACTCTTTTGGAATTTGACGTATTGATAGTGAAGGTTGTAGACAGGAAGAGATTTGGCAGATCCATGTTTTTATTAACTCGCGCTGTTACTGCTACTGCTGCTGCTGCTGGTGGAGGTAGTGGTGGTGGTGCAGTTGATAGCGGAGGTAATGGTGGTGGAGTTACTGCTACTGAAGCTGCTACTCATGCTGCTGATGGTGCAGGAAGCACTGCTGATGCTTCGTTTTTGTTCATTTTAAAACAAGAGTATACTTAGAGATTGACCGGAATATCCACGCGGGAGCGTACTCTCAAATGGAATGGATACTCATGACTGAAGGCAAGCATGTCGGGCTCCAGTTTTTACACGTATGTCCCTACCAAGCTCTGTTCTTCCATTGGCCGATGAGTTCATTACGTCACAATTCCCTCATCCAATCAGTGAACGGAGTTATGACGTTGTAATTTAAAGAATTCAACAAGGTGAAAGCGATGAATGTAACATAACCTCACTCTCCGTTTCGTATTCGCGATAAAAAAAGTACGTTTGAATGACGTGAGCTTAGAGAGTAACGAATACGACATAAAAACCGCTGCCAATTCATTGGCACGTAGCTTCCTCAAACTAATTTATCAATTCCTTTTTTTATACTTTTATAAAATAATTTTTCTCAAAAACAAATGAAAAAAATGTATTGAAATTTTAACCAAATATACTTTTTAATAAGTGTAATAAGTGGTTAAAATTTTGAGTCGATTTATGAAATATTCTCTGAAAAACAAGTATTCCAAAATATTTCAAAATAATTAGTTTTTTAAAAAATAACAAATATCTGTATTATTTTAATAAATTGTTTATTTTCATAATCTTATCTGCTTTCATAATGTTTGAAAACTCGCTGTAGGGGTATATTTTTAATTTTATTTAAATAATACCGTCTTTACATATTCATAAAAAAATACATGTTTTTTGAGTGATCGACAATTTCTCAATTTTTTTCATTTATTAATTTTACTAAAAATATTTTAACCTCAAATATCTGAAATTTATTGACCAATCATTTTGCCCCAAGAAATCGACATAAAAATCTAAAAAATACACCTCTACAAGAAATTTTGAAGCGAATAAGTCAACTTTATTTCAGCAATTGTTGCACATACAAAACTCATTATTTTTATTTTTTCATTTTTCAATGCTTACGTTTTTTTTTATAATAACAGAACACCCTATAAAAGAAAATTTTTTTTTAGGAAATATAGCTATTTTAATTCTATTTCGAATGCTACCTATTCCCTTAGAATACATAGAGCTATTCTCGAGAAATTACAATTTGAAAAAAGGTTAAAAATATTTTAACCTCAAATATCTCTTAAATCTATGGACCAATCATTTCGCCCAAATAACTCGGCCGAAAACTATAAAAAAATCCACCTCTACGAGGAATATTTTAACCTAAGCGATTAAGTCAATTTTTACTCCCGCAATGGTTAGACATACCAAACTCATTTTTTTTCATTTTTCTATGTTTACGTTTTTATTAATAACAAAAGAACCGTGATAGCTAGAAAAATAATTTTTTTAGAAAATATAGATATTTAAATTCGATTTCGAATGCCACTCATCCGATTCAAATATACAGAACCGTTTTCGAGAAATTTCGATTTGAAAAAAAGGTTAAAAAAATTTTAACCTCAAATGTCTCAGAAATTTATGGACCGATTATGTAGCCCAAAGAATTTAGCCGAGATCTATCCAAAATCTACATCTATAAGAAATTACAAAGCGATTAATCCAGGTTTACTCCATAGAACGTGCGACATAGAGAACACATTTTTTCCATTTTTTAATTTTTTTCTCAAAAACTAACCAACAGAATGGATTAAAATTTTCACAGATTATAGTAATTTATATTCTGCATTATCGTGAATTTTCTCCAAAAAATTGACCGTTTAGTTTAGGAGTTATTAGCTATTTTAAAAAAAAACACGTTTTTGTTAATAACAAAAGAACCGTGATAGCTAGAAATTTTTTTTTTAAATTATAGGTTTTTCTATGCTCTTTCGAATGCGACCCATCTGATTCAAAAATTTAAATCCGATCATTAAAAAAAATCAAAAATAAATTTTTCGAAAATAAAAAATTTGAAATAAAACAAAAACGAATCAGTAAATCATCAAAAATTATTTTCTTCCCGAATTCGGAATAAAAAAACAAAAAAATGAGAACCTGATGGTTAAAATCGACCGCATAGATCCGGAGATAAAGCGGTATACATACATACACACACACACACACACATCCATACAGACATTTTCTAAAATCATGTGAAACAAACTTCTAACACCTCTAATGATGTTTATAGAGTTTTAACGAATTTGAAAATTTTACTATTACAAAGCTTCCTCTAGGAGGAAGCAAAATAACGGTTTCCGAGAAAGAAATCGATGAATGTAACATAACCTCACTTTCCGTTTCGTATTCGCGATGATAAAGTACGTTGAAATAACGTGAGCTTAAAGAGTAACGAATACGAGATAAAAATAATGGTTTTGGAGAAAGATTATGATGAAAGAAATCCTTGAATGTAACATAACCTTACTTTCCGTTTCATATTCGCGATAAAAAGTACATTGTAATGACGTGAGCTTAAACAGTAACGAATACGAGATAAAGATGACGATGAAATTAATTCTTATACGTAACCTAACCTTACTTTTGGCTTTGTATTAAGTGATAAAAATTTCAGTTACAATCGCAGTAGATGTGAACGTATGATATGAAAATAAGCAAAATAGAGATACTGTTTTAATAATAACGTGATAATTTCTTGAAAGTATGCAGGGGAATCAGGTAGGTAAGGATGTGAATAAGAGTCTAACACTAAATGTAAATTTTTAACTAATACAATATTTATTTTTCGAAAAACTTAAAAAAGTATACATATTTTACTCTTATATCTAAGATTACAAATAAAGAAATTATAATTTTGCGTTACATGTTTGATTACTCTGCCCAGTTCTCAATGAAGTGTTTATCGGAAGAAAACGATTTCTGTAAGGATTTGCCTTTCTGGCTCGCTTTTGTGAAATAACTTTATAAAATTTAGCAGCTATTTTATTGTTTTTGTATGTATTGTAGGAAAAGATACGTCAAAGCGCGCGTAAAGAACTACCACTACACATATGATGCAAAAACATAATGCAATATTCACGGCACACTTTTCAATCAAAACTTTGTAATAGTTTCTTGTTCCACTGGAAACGCACGCAGTTTCATCGTAGGTGATCAAGATGGTGTGGTGAGCCCATAACTGTCGAAATATACTCCGTACCTATTTATATCTATGTAAATAACAACCCAATGCGATCGTGTTTTATTTGCTGTATCTAGGTTGGTCACAATAGCCACAGGCGAACCTAAAATTGTTGGAATATGATCAGCAGCATACACACATATTGAATTCGCTCTTAGTGCACGTATCGCATGCATTACTGTCCTTGTGTTCATTTTGTAATTGATTCTCCCTGAATATATTTGTATTTACAGACTTTTCGCTGGCAACGTTCTCAGTGAGTACGATGTTGAAGTCCTCGTCGTCGTCGTCGTCGTTTGCTTTTACCGCGTGTGTGCTGCTGTCTTCGACGTCTCCGTCGGTTACATCTACTCCACCTGGTTCACCAAAGCGAAAAGACTTTCTGCGATCGTTACGATACTTGCAAAGAGCTGCGTAAATTCTTTCGCTTTGTATGGTTTCATTTACTTCGCACCACTCTTCTGGGAGTATACTGTACATTCATTTTCTTATTATATTTGCTTTGAAAAGTACACAAAAGTCTTTTTTTCTACATGTTTTTCGGTATGACTTGCACACACTAAAGAATTCGGAAACAATCCTTCTAATTTACTAAACGACGGCGACTTCCACTCTTCGGGATCTATAATGCAACGTCCAAGCACGTCCTCGAGATATCTTAGTTTTTGATCCCGGCGAACGTAGATATTTCTCGCCTTCTTGACAACTTTGTAGAGATGATGAATCAAGCGTCGCAATTATACATCACCTTCGAACCACTGTACTCCATGTATGTGAACTGTGCAATAACTGTTTGTCGTCTTTATGTCTGGTAGCAAATGAAAAAAATTACAAGGCGGACCTACTATCCAATGACCGACTATGAGCTCTTGCAATGCAATTACAGCCACTTCCTTTGGCAATAAATTTCTGTTGACGTCGCGAAAACCTTGTATGTCGACAACGAAATCCATGATTTAAGGAGTGAGCGCGAAAGTGTATCGCTATCTAAAAAACCGCTGCCAATTCATTGGCACGTAGCTTCCTCAAACTTAATTTATTGATCCCTTTAATTAATTTTTACTTCTAATATTTAAAATTTAATACTTTATCTTGTACGGATAGACTAACTAGAAGAGGGTCATGGGTCCGGATTCAGCTTAAACTGTGCGTTATATCTTTTTTCGTAATGAACCGATTTTTTTGGGCAACGAACTTGATCTGAAGATATATAAAAGCTACATCTGTGCCAAATTTCAGGACGATTGGGTAATTTTTGCTCTTGTTATCGTGCGACAACGAAAATGCAAATTTTTTCTAAAATAATTTTTTTCTAAAAAACAAATGAAGATCTCCTGAAATTTTAACCAAATATAGTCTTCTATAAATTTAATAAGTGGTTAAAATGTTAAATCGATTAAACAAGTATTTTTTGAGAAAACGCCATTCGAAAATTTTTTTAGAAAATTTTTTACCTCAAATATCTTTTTTCGTAATGGACCGATTTTTTTGAGCAACGAACTCGATCTGAAGATATATAAAAGCTACATGTGTTATATTGAATGCGTTATGTGGAAAGGCTGTTATAATGTGAGGGGATGTATTTTAAAAAATTTGATAGACAGATTTTTTTTTCATTTTTCAATTTTTCAAGTTTTACATTTTTGTTAATAATAAAAAACCGTGATAACTAAAAATTTTTTCTTTTTAGAAAATATAAATATTTTAATTCTCTTTCAAATGCTACCCATCCCATTCAGATACACAGAGCCATCCCCAAGAAATACATTTTAAAAATGTCTAGAAAAATTTTAACCTTAAATATCTCTGAAATTTATGAACCACTCTTTTGCCAAAAGAACTCATCCGAGAACTATCAATAATATACCTCTACAATGAATTTTGAAGCGTATAAGACAATTTTACTCTTGTAATAGTTGAACATATAAAACTCATTTTTTTCATTTTTCAATTTTTACGTTTTTGTTAATAACAAATGAACCGTGATAGCTAGAGAATTAATTTTTGTTTAGAAAATATAGGTAATTTAATTCTCTTTCGAATGCCACCCACCCCATTTAGATACATAGAGCCGTTCTTGAGAAATTACGATTTAAAAAAAAATTGAAAAAAATTTTAACCTCAAATATCTCCGAAATTTATGGATCAATCCTTTTGCCCAAAGAACTCACTCGATTGGTATACAAAATCTACCCCTACAAAGAATTTTAAAGTGATTAAGCCAATTTTACTATAGTTATTGAACGACCAAAAAATCACTTTTTTTTATAAATTATTTTTTTTCTCAAAAAATAATGAATAAAAAAACCTAAAAATTTAGTAAGTTATAGTACTTAATATCCTTTATAACCAGAAAAATATTCATGTTAATATCTTTTTTTAATTTCGAAATATAACCTATTTACAAAAAATTACGTTTTCATCAATAACTTATGACGAAATATAGCTACCGACTTTTTTTTTTTTTAAATTGTACATAATTTTATCCTACATACAGAAAATTCATGATATATAAACAATATTTGTTCTAAATATTAAAAAAATCGAAAATAAAAATTTTGAAAATTAAAAAATGGCTATAAAAAAAAATTAAATTTTACAAAAATAGAATATTGACCCCAATTGTGGAAGCAAAATCTAAAAAAATTATCACTCTCCCGTTAAAATCAGTTGAGTAGATCATGAGATATCAGCGTATACGGACATACATACACACACACACACACACACACACACACACACACACCCACACACACACACACACACACACACACACACACACACACACACACATACATACGGACATTTTCTAAAAATAGTGTATTTCGATTCCAAATTTGCTAAATAACATTTCTGACACATTATCTCATAAACTTTTTTTTTTACTATCACAAAGCTTCCTCTAGGAGGAAGCAAAAGCAAATGACAACTGATCCTTGCGCGTAAGCATTTCATCTCTGATATACGCTTATCCCCAATACTTGTTTCTCTTTCCACTTACATTTACCCGCTAAAATCCGATAGGATTTGCCTGCTCGAATCGACTTCCAGCACGTTATCGTATGCTGCGTAAATGATGCAATTTATGGTACTAGTGAGAGCGCCCTCAAATCGCACTTCCACGCGCACGCTATCCGACTGCACGAGGTTCCAGTGCGTAGCACAAGGTGCTGATAAATCTGGTGTTAAGTCGAAAGCCGTCAGAAAATTTCCTCGCGCGTAATTATGACGATTGATGCCGTTGCCTTCGTTGAGAAAATGTATTCCTGTACCCGAGAACAGCGTATGGTAAGCAACTACCGGTAAAGCGAGGTTATAACGGTTTGCTTGGAATTTGCACTCCGTCGACCTACAATGAAAGATAATTTAACGAATAGTGTTGAAAATTGAACGGGTTGAATTGACCCATTAAACGCTTTGTTGTCGACGAAACTTGTAATTATTCTTTTAGGCAGCTGCCCGAGGATGATGTTGTCGAGAGTGTACCCGAGAATTCCAGTGTAAAGCGTGAAAGACTTAATTTAGACACGTGCAATCCGATACTTGGCTGTAACTTTAGCTAATGCATTGGCGTGGCCAAGTAAAACACAAGGACTTATCTTTACTCTGCGTATGATGAGACTGGCTTCTTTGATTTTGACATGGAATTTACCAGCATCCGACACATCCATCAAGCAAAATGCATCTTTGCTTCATACGAGGCGTACTCTTATCTCCACTCCGATGATAAGAATTTTATCTTGATTAAATACGTTGCAATGCAAATGACCAATCATATCGACGGTTTTCCCTCCAAGTATGTAATGTTGAT
The DNA here is from genome assembly GCA_036365515.1 of Torymus aiolomorphi. Lineage (NCBI taxonomy): Eukaryota > Metazoa > Arthropoda > Insecta > Hymenoptera > Torymidae > Torymus > Torymus aiolomorphi. Next base: position 168,292,523 of record CM070875.1, on the reverse strand, counting down.
AATATAGGGCTCCTTTGTTCGCGGTAGCATTTTCTGTAGCAATATTCGGAGCAGCTTCAAAGTTGTCAAACGTATTATCGTACCAAAGTGCTGTAGTTAAATGTGATTCTTTAGCAGCCGGAGAATAACTCAACAACGATTCAATATAAGCTCTGTAGGGGTAGATGCTGTTGGGAGACGAAACTATTTTTTGATTAAAATACTAGGGGGGCTGCGCCCCCCAGCGTGCCTTCGGCACGCCATCCCCCCCGCCCCCACACACACCTACTCCTCGCTTCGCTCGTCGCCCGCCCCCTCCCTATGTAAAAACTTCGTTTTTACATAATAGGCACGACCGCAATACTCAGGAGAACCTTGTATTTTTATAAAAGTGAAAATTAATTAATAATGTCATTACGAAGGGCAATGCACTCATGAGTTTGCATACTATTAAAAAAAAAAATAGTTTTTGTTACCATATGGCAAACAGTAAAGCTAATAAGTGAAAAATTTACCGTCTAAAAAACATTAGTGACCGTCTCTTACAGACATGTTACCGCGCAATGGTTATCAAGTCATGTCATATTGTTCGTTTATAACGTATTACGTATAATGTATAGATGTTTATGCAAAGTGATGACAATGCGAGCTTGATTTTACGCAATTCGCAATAATCGCAATAAACGATATAAAAATTACAACATTATATCGACGGATGAGATGAAGAAGAACGTATCTCGGCGCGCGGATGAAGAACGATGTATCTCGGCGCACGGATGAAGAATGACGTATGTCGGCATGCGGATGAAGAACGACGTATCTCGGCGCTCGGGTAAAGAACGACGTATCTCGGCACTCGGTTGAAGAACGACGTATCTCGCCGCTATACTGGATGTGCATTGGCCGTAAGAGATCATCCGCGCGCCGAGATACGTCGTTCTTCATTTTCGTGGCGAGATACGTTGTTCTTCATCCGCACGCCGAGATACGTCGTTCTTCATCTGAGCGCCGAGATTCGTCGTTCTTCATCCGCGCATCGAGATACGTTCTTCTTCCTCTCAGCCGTCGATATATTCACATGGGTAACGTGTATAGCATCGCCAATCACGTGATGGCGGTGACACTGCTGGCTTGTTGGCTTTACCCATGTGAGTGTGCGCGCATGCGCATGCGCTGCAGCTCACCTGCTCGTTTCGTCTGGCTCGTCAGCTGATAGCTCGTAGCTTCTTTGCGTAAGCGACACGGCGCCGCGGATGATGCGAGAAAAAGGCTGGGCCGAACATCTAGTGAAAAAGTTTCAGTGCCGAGTGAACACAAGAAAGCTGCCTACTACGTACGTATTATCGCTACAGTGCTTCGCTTCCTATCTGGCTCTCATCCGCACCATGTCAACCATGTGCGCACAGCAGTCCGGCAGACGGCAGTCATCAATGTTTATATCTGCAGTTACTGTGTTTCCTAAATTGCTGTATGGATCGATATTGATGTTGGTCGAGTTCTCTGCTAATTAAGTTTTGGTCTTATCCTTGAGTAACTATTATTTCAATAATACTAGCTCCTTTCTAATCTTGCAGGGTTTTCATCTTTTTTTCACAAGGACATTTTGTTAAACTTTGAGCAAGGGAAAAGGTAGTCTTAGTTGGAAGTGCACATGAGCTTTTTCGACTTTCAAGTATACCATTCCTTTCTCTGAAAATATCTTCAGCTTTACACACGTCACCATATCATGCATGCTGACGGATTATATACGATGTTTCAGATCTAAATAATCAGCAAGTGTGGAGTTACAGCATTTTCTGTATGCTTTTTGAGGAAATTATTAAGAAAGAAAAGTAATTTCCTCCAATTTGGCTCATTCAGTATATCTGAAACTTAATGTACAATGCTTCAGAATGCGTTGCATTGTGCATGAACATTCTTGTAAACCTTGAGAAAGGGTGAGGAGGTTTTAGTTGAGAATACACATGCGCTTTCTCAACTTTTGAGTGCAAAGATCCCTTTCCATTCCCTACAAGTATCTTAAACTTTCCATACATGATGGAATACATGCTGAGAGACAGTATATCAAGTTTCAGATCTACATAATCAGCAAGTCTGGAGATATTGCAATTTCTGTGTCTTTTTCAAGAAATTTTTGAGAAAAATGTTATTTTCTCCGTACCGGCTGATTGAGTCGATCTGAAATTACATACACAATCCCTCTGTATGTATTGTATTGTGTGTGAACATTCTGGTAAACTTTAGGTGAGGGTGAGGAGGTCTTGGTTGAGAATACACATACGCTTTCTCGACTTTTGAGTGCAAAGATCCCTTTCCATTCCCTACAAGTATCTTCAACTTTCTATACATGATGGAATACATGCTGAGGGACAGTATATCAAGATTTAGATATGCATAATCGGCAAGTCTGGAGATATTGCAATTTCTGTGTCTTTTACAAGAAATTTTTGAGAAAAATGTCATTTTCTCCATACCGGCTGATTGAGTCGATCTGAAATTGCATATAAAATCCCTCTGTATGTATTGTATTGTGTGTGAACGTTCTGGTAAACTTTAAGTGAGGGTGAGGAGGTTTTAGTTGAGAATACACATGCGCTTTCTCGACTTTTGAGTGCAAAGATCCCATTCAATTCTCTCAACATGTCTTGGTAAAAATATAGTGCTATGAATGATCTTATCGACACGCTAACACTATATTGTGAGTAGTTTGCTGTGAGAATGTTTTCTCGTTTACTTTACAGCTAGCATCTTTCCTGCAATAATTTTCTACCCCTTTGACAGGAGTGTGGCTTCTCTGTACTCCTTCCGTTGCCAAGTTATTCTTGTTGTAATGATGTTTTTGGCCTAGGGCGGAGAGCTCCTGCAGACGACATCACGGCGTCCTAAACACCTGGAGCTAGCGTTTTTATTGGGACTATATGTTGGATTGATTGACATATTTTATGTGGACATTGACAACCTCTGAACTCGTTGAAAAAATTATCTGGTGAGTAGCTTACTGTAAGAAAGTTTATTGGCTTATACTTTTCAGCTAGTATCTATCCTGCAATAATTTCCTACCCCTTTGACAGGAGTGTGGCGTCTCTGTACTCCCTCCGTTACTAAGTTATTCTTGTTGTAATTATGTTTTTGGCCTAGGGCCAAGAGTTCCTGCAGAAGACAACACGTCTTCATATATGACCATCATAAAGCAGGAGACATTCAAAAAAATAGGACCAAATTGGGAACGGCAACTTTGAGAAACTCAACAATGGCATTACAGTGGGTAACCTTGAGTGAAGGGTTTCCTGATGCACACATCTTGGCAGCTTCATCTTTCTATAGATTATCAATGGAAGTTGATCTAGTCTGTATTTATTTTAATTCACTGTGACCACTTTGTGGTCTCTTCTTTGAATAATTATTATTTCAGTAATCTACTGCTTTCAAACATTACTATAGCTTCATTTTTTGTTTCAGGGTTTTTATTATCCTTTCAGAAAAAGCAGCAACTATAAGAGGCGACCGGTCAAATTTAACAGATTTATTCCTCATTCATTGATGTGGTTGATATTTACTTTGAGGATGTCTTTTCAAACTTCATTTAGAAGAATATAAGAATGATAGAAATCTGCTTTTATAATGCATTTCAGACATCTTATGTATTAAGCTGATTTTATCTTTTTTTTTGTAGGTATATTTTAATAAAAAGTAAGAAATATGTCATGCAATTTCTCAGATTTAATTCAGGCACTGCTTGTGTATTTTTTATAGAACTGTATTTTTATTTTTTTTATTAAATTACACGTACTTTCAAAAAGATAGAGTCAACTCAAAAATACATAGAATGTCTGAGATGCATTACTGAAGCCGGTTTCTATCATTCTTAGTCTTTTGGATTAAGTACGGACACATCACCTCAAAGTAAATATCGATAACATTGAATGTTCAATACACCTGCTAAATCTGACAAGTGGCTTTTATATTGTAGGAGCCGGATGAATTTTCTTATTACGTTTTTAATTTTGGTCCGTATACTGTAGTGTAGTGTAGTGTGAGTGTGTCTGAAACTTCTATACATCTATAGCTCGTCCTGCCATAACAAGAATCTGAGTACGTGTAAAAATTGTGAAAAAAGTTATTTTAATCTGTAAAATTCAGTCGAATTGTAGTAGTTAATGAACAATGAGCTCATCCATTAACTATCAGTATTAATTGACTTTTAGAGGTTATAGTGAACTTTTCATAATTCTGACAGGTTTCCAGAATATTTATTTAAGCATACTCTATAAATCTTTCGGACAGGCTCACACTACATGGCCATTCAGATTTCATAAGAGAAAACCTATTTAATTAATTAGGCTGAAATTTACAACATGAAAAGATAAATTAATCCTGCTCCTGTAAGGTTATAAAAGCCACCAGTCAGATTTAGCAGGTGTACTCATCATTCAGTGTTGTCGATGTTTAGTTGGCGTAAATGTGCTTAAGGTGATGTGATACCCTGATTTCAATATTTTTTAAATCAACATTCAAACTTTTATTTGGAAAAAGACGACTGTCAGGCGCTCCGGACACGTAAACACTATATTCAGAAAATTTTTTGAGCAATTCTATTTTTGTTAGCTGTGCTCGTTTTAAAAGTAGGTCAATTCTTGATTCCTACTTACCGACAGTACGGTTTTTACTTAATTATATAAACTCTGATCATTTTTTTGGAAAAACACGTCTGTCAGGCGCTCCGTATATGTAAATACTATACTCAGAATTTTTTGTGGATCATTCTATTGGTATTATCATGAGATGTTCTCTTTTTGAAATTATGTCGGTATATAACATCACCTTAAGTATAAAAATAATAGAACTCTGCTTCTATAATGTATTTAAGGCATCGTATGTTTTTTTGAGCAAATTTCATCTTTCTAGAAGTAGGTATAATTTAATAAAAAAAAAATATCCGTGCGATATGTAGTCCATTATTCCACCGTGTTTATCGTACTTGCTACGCTCGTGCGCTAACCTCACGGTGCGATAATGAACTGCTTCGCGCACGGATAGGCGTGACAGCGGATTTAAGGCAGACAGTGTTATAAAATAATGGGCCACTTATCGCATTTGTATCGTAATGTATTAGTACGATAAATTTTTTATCGATATTTATTCATTAATTAAAAAAACCTCTTTCAATTCATTGGCCCGTAGTTTGCTCAACCTTAATATGTTGATTCCTTTAATTAATATTTAATAACGAAATTTATAAATCTACGACTACAAAGAATTTTTAAGCTATTAAGTCATTGTTACTCCCGTAATCGATGGATATACAAAAATCAATTTTCATTTTTCAATTTTTTTTTTTTAAAACTAACCAACAAAATAAATTAAAACATTACAGATGATTATATTTATTTATATTATCCATTATCATGATTTCTCCAAAAAAAATTGACCGTTTAGTTTGGGAGTTATAAGCATCTAAAAAAAAAAACACGTTATTGTTAATAATTTTTTTAGAAAATATAGGTATTTTAATTCTCTTTCGAACGCTACCCGTCCGATTCGAATAACTCGATCCTATCATTAAAAAAAAAAAATCAAAAAGCAGTTTTGAGAAAAATCGAAAATTTGAAAAAAAACAAAAACACATCGCCCCAATAAAAAAAAACGGATTTTGACCGGAAAATGAGACCTGCCCGGTCAAAATTGACCGAGTAGAAATTGAGATCTAGGCGTACACACACACACACACACACACACGCACGCACACACGCACACACACACACACACACACACACACACACACAGACATTTTTCAAAAACCATGTATTTTGATTCCTAATATCTCGGAACACAATTATAACATGTTTTTACAACAACTCAAAAATTTAATGTCACAAAGCTTCCTCTAGGAGGAAGCAAAATGTTTAATTGAGAAATAAATGAAATCTATGAATTCGTTTTTGAATTAGAATTGTCTACTTTAGTAGCAAGCAGGGTCAAACCTTTCTTATTATAATAATTGTTGTAAAATTATATATATTAAGGAAGTCCATACCAACAAATTGTCAATTTCTGTACCAAGATTGATACCTCGATTTTTTTTTTCTATCTATTTTCTGCTACAATTTTATTAAAGTAAAATTTCTTTTTTTTTTAGTTGGATTAAATCGAGTGTAAATAAATTAAAATAAAATAATTAACTTCTTTAGTAAGGTCGTATTTCAGAAAGAAGTTTATATATAACGCTGTTGTTATATCTTTTTTTTTAATATATCAGTAATTTTATTTCAGGTGGGGGGCGTCGCCCCCCACACCCTCCTGAGTGAGGACTTTGCCCCGTGCACCCCCACCAGGGGCTCTACCCCTGGACCCCGCCCTGCGCCCCACATCAAACCCGCCATACCTCATTACCTACCAACAACAAACTTTATTGTTTCTTTTATTTTGTTTTATTTAGATGGGACATTTCAACATAATAATTATATCCTCAAGGATTTTCATTCATGGTCACAAAATCATTTCGTAGATTCATTCGTCATCGAATATCATTTAATGTGTGATATCAGGAATATGGTTACGAGTCGTGAGGATGGAATATTATATTTGCTTATTCTTTGGCTCAATTTTATATTTAATCAAAAATTTAAGCTTTGTTTTTTAATTCTATTTTTAAGGTTTAAACTTGAAGAACTTCTATTAATCACATTGTTAATAGAAGATTAGATTATATACAATATTAGCTGCCTGTCTACGACCAAGTTTTAGAAAAAAATAATTTGTTTCTTGGACCAACTTAGAATAATTTTAAGTAAAAAAAGATTTAGGGATATAATCTTTTAATTTTTGTTACTTCAACATCAATTTATAATTCTTATTATATATTTTTATTAGTGTTTTAGTTTACATAATATTTGGCATTTTGTAAACAATAGATATTTCTTTTTTTTAAATTATGTTTTCAATGTATTTATCTCATTTTATAGCACAGTGTGACCTAAGTCCGCACTTAAGTCACGCCTACCCGTGACTTAAGTAGTCGATTATTGCACCGTGAGGTTAGCGCGCGAGCGTAGCGAGTGGTCTGATTAAGGTACGGATAGGCGTGACAGCGGACTTAGGTAAACGTGCTATAAAATATCGTACGATACATGTGACTTCAGTGGCAGTATCGTAATGTACTATTTTAACATTGCAATTAAATGTAATTTTATATCTTATGATTATATTTTTATAATTATATGATCTTTCGAATGTTATATTGATTTTTCCGATATCATTTAAAGCTATTGCATTGAATAATTCTTTGTCAAATCAAATCATGTTAAATAAGCGAAAATTGAATATGTAAAGTGTCGTATTTATAGGTTTAGATAATGAGGATTGATTATACATTAAAATATTAATTGGGGAAAAGTTTTGTTTAGATGTTATCCATAAGTATATCTTTTGCATTCAATATTTTTGTGTAAAGTCAAATCGTTGAAATAAGCGAAAATCGTCCAGTTTATGTATGTTTTGGCGTTAAAAATTGTTTATTTGGATTTAACTCGTCGGGAATTGATTGCACAAAAAAATGTTTAATAGGAAAAAGTTTTGTTTTAATATTATCTGTAACTTTTACATTCAACATTTTTGTTTAAAATCAAATCCTGTCATGTTATAGCCGAAAATCATCCATTTTATGTATATTTAGGCGTTAACAATCGTTTTTATGAGTTCAACTCGTCAGGAATTGGTCGTAGCAAAAAATGTTCAATATAAAAAAGTTTTGTTTTAATATTATCTATAACTTTTATATTTACAAGTTCTGTGTAAAATCAAATCCTGTAAAGTAATAGCAAAAAAACTACTATTTTTGATGATTTTAGCGATTTTTTCGCTATTACATTGTTAAATATTGTTCATAAAAAAAAATGTTCAATGTAAAAAAGACGTCTTTTAATTAGTTTTAGCAGATACATTTATTGTTTTTGACTTAAATTTAATTTTGTTCACCGTATGCTCAAAAATCGATTTTTTCAAATTTTGATTTGCCCTGGCGTTTCTTTATTTGTCGATCGATTTGGCTCGGTAGAGAACTGTCAGTTACTTATAATTAGACGAGTATATTCCCCAAAGCCCGTTTGGATCCGCCGAAATTTCGCTGAGATAATCGGGTTACTTGATCACATACATACGTACAGACATACATATATCTCTGAAAACGCTTAAAATGTACTTCTTTTGGGTGGAAAATAGGTTTTATGTTGTAAATTTCAGAATTTGAAGTGTTACAATTTTCGCCCTGATGAAAATATAAGGCTCTCCCGAGAAGCGGTCGTGCCTAAAAAATGTCGACTAGATTAAATAGCGAATGAAGAAAATTATTAACCGGCGTGACTTTGACGTTTTCCGCTTTGCCTTCTATTGATTCAACCTTTCCTTGAATGTAAAGCATCGTATGCGCGAGATCTATGTACTGTTTACTACCACTTGGCACCACAATCTCTATGGGAGCATCTCCTTCATCGCTGAGCGATGATACAGATTTGTAGTGTAAGAAACTGCTACTCTCTATGGAGGTTTGAGTCACCGGTAGAGAAAAAATGTCTAACTCACTGGACATACATTCTATCGAGTGTGAATTTAAAAACGCCATTTTTTTCTATTTCGGGCCGAAGATGTCGTTAATATTTCTAAAAGTAGGCTTCTTCCTCTTCTTGTTGATTCTGCCACCTTATCTTGCAGTTGTTCCTCCCTTCTTCTTCTTCTTTTCTTTCTCGGTGATGCGAACTGAACCGCTTGTCTTTCTCAATTGACATTTTTGTCTATGAGCAGGAGTCTTATAACCCGAGTCTTTTATCATCTCAGATGTTTTTTCGGCTGCTTTTCTCTTCAAGTTTTTTCTAGATTCTTTGGCTCTGACCTTCACTGCTTCTTTGAAATTGACACCGTTATTCGCCACATTATCGAAAATATTTAACCCTGCTCGTATGGTTTCTTTTCCTACAGCTTTCGCTCCACCGGAGATGTAAGGCAGCATTTTTCGAAACAGGACGCCTAACCATGCTCCCACTCCTCGTCCTCTTTGATAAGTAGAGCCAGCAAAAACTCTTCTGACCCCACCCCCGATTTGCTCGTCGTCGTAGCATTCACTGTAATAACTCATATTGGCTATAATTTATTAGCGATTGCGTTCGATATGTAGCGTAATCGTCAACGTACCATACTCGAATGGTATAGGTTGGCCATGCTGATCTCTTATATCTATGGCTATATTGTGGAAATTGTGATAAAGTAACGGAATATAATGTATCGGAGCAAAACGCTGCACGTAGTTACAACCAAATTCGTAATTTGGATCTGTGACTGAAACTATACGTAGAAGAGATGCTTGAGTATCCCCGACTGTGCATGGCTCGCAAATCCCCGTGTAAACGTACATTTGATCTGTGATAGTGCGAGACAATGAAGCAGGTCTAACACCCTCAATGTCTCTGGTGCACTCGTTGACGGTCGTTAACATTCCTTTGGTCAAGAAATTTTCAATACCAAAAATACGACAAATTTTATCATTGAATTCCGTCACGTGTAACTCTTCACAATGGCATTTTCGCTTTATGGCAATATCCTACGCAGCTTCTCATCGGTTCCAGCACTTGATGCTGATATACGTCGTTCGATCTATTTATCTCGGCAGCTAGCTGTTCTATAGTTTTATAAATACCGTCGGGAAAGTGGCAAACGTCTTTTCAACAACAAAAGTTGTTGTATTATCGCTGAAATACGTCATACTGCTGTTACTCGGCAACACCATGTAAAATTCATCTTGGCTCTCCATTTTCTTTTTTTCAGATACTATCGAGATCGCTCGCCTTTATCCAAGAGTTGAATTTTTCAGGGTATCCCAACCACTTGACTAGTGGTTGCTTACTTGCCCCTCGTCCGCGCGTACGAACTATGCGCTTTACTTTAACCCTTTAGTTTATTTTGGAAAATCAGTGGTGATATAAGGGTTCTCGGGGTCGCTGATCACGATACTGATGTCAGAATCACGAAATTCAAGATGGCCGATCCAATATGGCGTCCATTCAGAATGACAACCACGACTTTCTGAATATTCTGGACAATTAGTGGTGATATAAGCCTTTCCTAGGTCGCTGATCACTGTACATAATATTCATATTCACTATTCATAATTTTGACATCGGGATAGTGATCAGCGACCTCGAAAACCCTTATATCACCGCTGATTTTCCAAAATAAGCAGAAAGTCGTGGTTTTCATTCTACATGGGCGCCATATTGGATCCGTCATCTTGAATTTCGTGATTCTGACGTCGGGATCGTGATCAGCGACCGCGAAAACCCTTATATCACCTCTGATTTTCCAAAATAAACTAAAAGTCGTGGTTTTCATTCTGAATGGACGCCATATTGGATCCGCCATCTTGAATTTCATGATTCTGACATCGGAATCGTGATTAGCGACCCCAAAAACCTTTATATCACCGCTGATTTTACAAAATTATACATTTCAATATTGTATCCTGAAACGAGTCTGAGAAGTGAAATTTGACCCTATAAATTTAGCCATTTTGGGTCATTTTGACATTGGAAAAGGTCAAATCAAAATATTCTGATTGGTGATCCTTTAAGTACAATTCTCGGGTGCACGTTTGTCAGGACTCTGCAGTTATGAAAATGCCGCTAATACTATTTAAATAGTAATTTAAAAAATTTTGGTTCGAATAAATCTTTATTTTTTTAAGGTTTTTGTTAAAAAACAATAGTTAAACAATCTTTTTCGAAAATTCTGACTGCACCATTCGAAAGAGCGACCTCGAAAACATAAAGACTTGTCATTACGAGATAATTTTCAATACTTTTTCTATGATTATTATGATCCCAAACATGAGGGTATATTCACAGTGCATTTGAGCGTTAAAGGGTTGAATGTTTCGGCGCGGCTATTTGTACGACAGATTGTATTCGTGGTATATCTATATATACAGATACGACGGAAACGCGTATCGTTTGAGTGCGGAAATTTTGATAGAGCAGGTAAGAAAATAGTTACCACACAATAAGGGATATTATTTCTTTAGTCATCTATCAAAGTTTGTCTAATTTTCAAAATTTTCTAGTGTACTCCTTTCGTCTATTGATATATTTTGAGGTTAGGAAATCTGTCGTACAAATAGCATCAGCCTAAATGTTTGATGGTTTGTGATACGTTCTCGGCCGACCAATACAAGTTCTTCTGTGTAAAAAATCCGTCGATAATTTCACCGTTTAAGTCTTCGAGAACGTAAGTGAAGATATTCTGTCGTTGCGACACCCTTTTTATCTTGAAAACTTCCTCGCTGTAATTTTTTTCATAACCGCGTTCAAAGATATTTTTAGTCCGACTTCTTGCACTCGCGTATCCTGCCTCGTGCGAGAGATCGTAATACTGTTTCTCGTACATCATGTCTCTGCATGCACGCGTTTGTGCACGTGTGGAGAGGGCTCTGCATTCGGTTCTTCCTTATTCAGTCGTCGTTTGCGCGTATTCAACAAAGGCGCTGTGAGTACTCTGCTAATTTTTAAAACTTCATCGGCTACCCACATCCCTGTAAATTCATGCTCGTGAATGTATTCGTGAGTACAATCTTCTTGTCACATCTCCTCGCAACAACAGCGACAAAGAGCAAAGAGTAATCGACCATGCATTTTTATTGGTAAGAGAGGAAGAAACAAATTTCGAGGAGGCAATATTTTGCATTTGATCAAACCTTCTACTCGTGATAGATCGTTGTTACTACCTTCCGTCAACGCGTCGCACTGACTTCCGACAAATATATCTGGGTGTTCTAGCGGAAACCGACCTCGTTTACAGATATACGGGTATAAAGAGCAAATATCTGTATATCTTATTGTTTCTCCTTCCCTTATTTTATAATGCACAGCTACATTTTCCATGCGACCTCCGAAAAACGCGTCTCGCGGATTTAAAACCACTTTGCTTATTAACGGATGATTATTCACATAATTTGCGATCCGAGGATTTTCAATTTTACGCCGGGCAAATGTGCACTCCTAAATTTCGCGAACTATGTGTGTACCATCCTTGATACTCGAATACTATACCTTTATCTGCGGCCGCAGTACTGCCGCTTGACGTCGACGCCCTCGGAAGCTTTCATGGTGGCAAATATCCATCTACCAAGAATCCTTCGGGTAATCTAAACTCGCGCATTCAACCTGCGTGAATAATCTCTCATCCGATTTTGCGCTCGCACTTCAATAGCCACTCAACAGCTTTGACGGTGGTTATCAGCGCGTCTGTAGTCAGTAGGTGCTAAAATTCCGATGGTGATGGCTTGAGAATTTTTTTTCGATACAAGTAAGAACACGCTGAGGCGATAGTAGTTGCCGAAACTAAGGGGTCAGTGTCGCCAATATCGAGAAAAATTTTTCGTAAAGCTATACACGCGCGGCGTAAAATTTGTACATCCATGCGACAATATTCGACGATTTCTTTTTTAAAATTAAATACATAGTCTCGTTTGTAAAAATCTGTTGTCTCATCGATACCCATAGAATTCGGCGCGTAGAAATTCGGATCGGGCAAAGGATCTGTGTATCTTGATTTTGTAGAGTATTAAATAAGTGTGGAAAATAACCCCTTTTACTGTTTTCCGGAAAGCCAAAAGCAGCGGGAAGAGCGCTCAACTTCACCTGGAAATAGTTTAAACTATCTATGAATTTCGTTCGCCCGTTTTACATAGTAATAATATTTTGTCCACTTAAAATAATACTTGGCAAAACTTCAGATGTACACTCTGCCAATTCTTTTAATATGAATTGCGCATCGATTGCTCGTGCATTGTGCGCAATGCATATGATTTGGGCAAATTTTGTCTAATATACAATTCGATCAACAGAGTGACAGGGTTCTCTTGAAAAACATGTTCGCGAACACCGCAAGTATTACACCAACGCGAAACATCATCATCGATGCAATGTGAGCACGCTTGCTGTGTGACACATAAATCTGGAATATGTAGATTTGAAGTCTCGTGATTAAGATAAGCCTCATACTGGCGCGTCTCAAAATCATAAAAAATAAACAAAAATTTTTTTTCGTTATTAATCTCATTACCTATAGGTTGCATGTAACAAAATTCATTGATAAAATGTTTTTTTTTCGAACGAAAACAATTTGTAACTTTATTGCATCTATTGTAAAGTTTCACTACATCGCACAATTTTTTGTTCTTTTTTTTTTATAAGAGCCATCTTTTAAATGATTATCGTAGCACATATTTCCAAAAAAATTTCTATTGCATTACGAGCATTTAATTAAATCGCCATTATCTGTTTTACACGCGGGACAGACAAAGCACTTGGAACATGTTTTTAAACATTTGTGTTGGTCAATAAAATTAAAACATTTATTACAAAAAGTGCAAAAGGATTTGGTTCGCGCAACACCGATTACGTTCAGTATTGTATCGTAATGTTTCGCGTTAGAATCATAACGAAGATTAACTATACGCTGTGCTTCACATCTCGTTTGTCTTTCTACAAGAGTACGCCCATCAAAAAATGGCAGCTCACCGCTGCCAAAAGTTTTCTTATCGTATACCACTGTGTAAATAATAATTTTGAAATTGCTTAATTTCGAAGAAATCCGCACCCGTGGGAGGTATATGAACATTAGCATCGTGCATTAATTTTTCGACGCGTTCTCGTTGTAGTTTACGTCGACCGTCGCGTACGACACCCCCTTCCTTTCGAGCTCCATCAGAATTATTCGTACGCAATTTGACATAAGTTTCACCTACAACTAACGCACGCGGTAGGCTTAAATTATCATTATTTACAATAGAGACTATTGATCTTTGTGTCACCAAATTAATCGTTAATTTTCTCGCTCTACGTGCGCCCAAGCCTTCAGGTATACTTACATATGTTATGTGTAACATAAAACTTTCGCCGATTTGAAAATTTTCATTACTTTGCGTCAGATTTACAATCAAATCACAAAGATAAGCGTAATGAACATTTTCAATCGGGCGAAAAGATAGTTCGCTTGCGCCATTAGCAAAGTATTCGCTTTTAACGACCACGCCGATCAAAAATCTTTCCTCATTTGGTATCAATGAAATAATATGCTCATGAATGTCGCGCATTGCTGCCTCCATCCAAATAAGTGGATTATCGCAATCGGTAGGCGGCTCTTTGATACGCAGTCCAATATAGCGCGAAACTATTCTAAATCGCTGCACAAAGTTTTCGGTTTCGTCTTTTACGATAAATCTTACCCCGGGCAGTCTTATGTTGAGATTATTCACTTCTTCCTTCTCCTCCTCCTCCTCGTCCTCTGCAGTATCATTATTGCCTCTGTTCTCCTCCTCCTCCTCCTCCTCCTCTTCGTCGCCTGCATCGTAATCGACGACCATTCCATCATCATTGTGGCCGTATCCCACTTGCAGAGGTTCTCCGCTCTCTCTTACGCATGAATTTGCGTCTGCTTTAGGCGATGGTGTGAGCGATGGCCACACTGAGCTTGTAGACGAGTCGCCCGCTGTAATTTTTATTAAAAACGATTAATAAAAAATAAATGTTTTTTGTTTTCACAATTATAATACCAAAAAGTTAATCTTCAAGTTTTCCGTTGAAACTATCACGTACGCGCTCCAACAAATTTTGTAGTTCGTTTGACGTATATAATGGAGAATCTTCATGTTCGGCCTGGTCGTGAAATTATCGCAATTTTTGCGCACGCTGAACATGCAAAATTCTTCTTGCATAAATCAGTAGAAATGGTATGTCGAAACCCGAAGTGGCCAATCCGTCACCGCTATTGTTTCTTCTCCGAGTAACTTTTTGAAAAAAGAAAAAGTTGTAAAAACAGCCTTTTACATGAAAAAAATATTCAAATTAAAAAAATTCTTACATTCGTTGACTCGTCGATCTAGAGGACTAGTTTCGTCGAAACTGTTCCGAACGTGACGATGGCTATCCTCGATATTATGAAAGTCCCGCGCCGATGAGGGTGGTCGAGTTGAATAAAAATTATGAAGCATCCCTGCGCGAGGCTGGCCGATGATTCCACTAGTCGACAGCTGCAGGTCCTCGCTCATTATGGCTCTCTCCACTGCAACCCGTGGTTCCCGATATTGGTTGAGTACCAAGTTTAATCCGCGCGTTAAACTTATGTTAATATCTTCTTCATCCGACGAATCTATTCTGATCATGCTTTCGCTCTCATTGTCGGATACTAAAATATTCGAGTGCCTATCGTCATCTTTTTCGTTTGCTGCATGGATTATTTGTTGCTCGTGTTGTTGTTGTTGTTTTTGTATAGGTTGCTGTTGTTGTTCACGTTCTCCTTCTTCTTCTTCTTCTTCTCCTTCTCCTTCGCTACTCGAGATATCGGTTTCGCTTGGGCTCGTTCCAATAGGCTCATTCTCACTCTCGTACTCTAGTTGACGTGCTACGGGATTTTCACACCCGCTGTAGTTCATAAAAATTGTTGACGCGTCGCTGTCATCATTAGCGAGAATTTTCTAAGGCTTAAAAATTATAAACACATAACAAATATTTTTTTGTCATAAAAAAATGAGTATAAAATCTTTTACTTACCACGTTGTTCTCTAAACGCCGACATCATGTCATCGAGAACATTTGCATTTTCCATGACAAATTCACCTGCTATCAGCAACGCCAATTGATTATTATGAAAAATTCGCCCGTAACAAATGGCAATTCTACGAAGACCGCCATGAGCCAGTAAATATTACAGTTCGCGATGTAAAAGAGAAGCACCACACCTACGCCATACAGGTTGACTGTAAAAACGTAAAGTAGAAGCAATGCGGAAAATAATTTCACATAAATCGCTATGCTCGTCGATCTGCATCTCTGGCAAGAAGGCGTTACTTCTCGCCATGATTCGCATTGGCACACTGGCCTGATGCATACGCAATGCCGAGTTGTATAATGCCTACGGATAGGGGAAGGCGGGGCATGGCGTGTCAGGTAGGTAAGTTTGGCACCCTCATATTTTTAATATTAATGAATGCAAAAAATGTAATTTTTAGGTAAACCTAATTAGATATGCTTTTAGAATTTTCCTCTATACTTTTGAGATTATAGATAATGTTTAACATTTAATTTAATAAGATTGAAAATCGGTGCTTAGAAACAAGGTTGACTTCATTTTTAAGTCGCTTGGAGCAACGAGAAAATGATTTTTTTTCTAAATGAGACCAAACCTATTTGATAGTTTCAACTTTTATCTTTCAAGCCCTGTTTTTGTTATTTTCAGAAAATCTTTATAAATAATATAATTAAAAAATGAAAATGGTATTAAAATGGGGCATGACGTGGCACCCTGGCGGGGCACGCGTGGTACACTCGGGCGTATCAGTGCGCCGCGGCGGCCGCCGAGCGAAGTGATGTAACCTACAAACAAAAAATGGAGCAAGATGGGTTAACAACTACGCAGTGCAATAATTTAGTTTTAACTAGTTTTTAGTTTAAATTATTAGATTAATAAGTAAATAACGATTATTTCGACTGCGTATTAAGTTATAGAGTAGAAAAAACAATGGTAAGGAAGGAATCAATTGTAGATACTCAAACTGCCTTTTTCAATGGTCAGGTAGTTCAAATATGCTACATAGATGAAAATGATGCGAAATCTTTAAATTTAAACTTATTGTAATAATAATGATAATTTGTTAATCAAACAAAAGTATTATGTTGTGATCACATTTTATAAGAAGGAATTTATAATATAAAATTATTTATTAAAATGTAATAATTTATTTTAAAATAAAAATTGTTATGTTCCTTAATAAAAATAAAATTTTAAATTTTCAATAGACTGATTAATTATTTGATTTTTGAAAATTTTATTATGGCATAATTATTAAAGTATTAATTACTGGAAAAAAGAATTGAAAAATACCTATAGTAAAATATTAAATTTGACCGTGCCATGCGTGCCCCGTCGGGTGCCACAATCCACCCGCCGGTGGGGCACGTAGAGCATTTTTTTCAGAATTTCTTTTCTGTATTTTATCAATAATTAAAAGAAAATGAAAAAAAGTTAATAGTTTATTTTATTTTATTTTTTTCTGATCTAATTATTCCGTTTTTGTACATTTTGAAATAATACACGGTTTAGTTGTTATTTTTAATCAAAGTTAGGGTGTCACACGTGCCCCGCCCTCCCCTATTAGCTCCAGACAAAATATAATTCGAATGACCCATGCATCTCACCCTTCTTATCTCTCGCTCAGAGTACACAGCGTAAGAACAGAAAACTTACGTTTCGGCAAAACATAGGAAGCATACGAGGCAGGGTTTCATATTGCACATATCGGCAAATTTTTATCGAAGCTCAAGATATATACGTAACTAATACCCTAACGTACAGGTTACGCACTATCGCTATAAACATCCTGCAAATTTTTATCGAAGCTCCAGATATAAATATAATTTATTCGAATGAATTCAATTTTATTTTTTCAAGATAAAGAGGATATATACGTAACTGACACCCTAACGTATACGTTACGAAAATTTCGTTCAAATGCCATTCTTAGATGCCATAAAATATTGACGTGAAACTTTTCAGAATGATTAATAATGTCGTTACGGAGCGCAATGCACTCATGATTTTGCATAATATTTAAAAAAAAAAAACAGTTTTTGTTGCGGTAAATAGAAAAGATAATAAGCGAAAATTTTACCGTCTAAAAGACGTTAGTGACCGCCTCTTACGGACATGTTATCGTCATATTGTTCGTGTATGACGTTCGTTTATACGTGTGATGTTTATGCATGATAGCAACGAATATAGACGCTTATAGAAGCGTACTTCTTGAGAAATTTTCGGCCGAGACGTCTGGGTAACAAGCCGATTAGTTCTGTTACCCATCCGCGAGGCGGCGCTACACCCTATATAGATATACACACACGTGTATAAGGTGCTTGTATAAAATAATTAAGTCAATTAATTACAATAAAAATGTTATTTTACAAAGAATTATTGTTTTTATTTATATCAAACATTTTATGTAAAAAAAATAATATAGGCTATTCCATAATACGGAATGATGTAATATATATGTCTCGATCAATCACGCGGGAAACGTACTGTAAAAAGGCGGGAGTAGCCGAGAGTCGCAGAGAGGAGCTTCTTCTGATACATGACAGGAGTGTTGCAGATCTGACGGCGCCGTTGATCAAGTTTTTTTCCGAAGAGTTATTAGTTTTTATTAAAAGTAATTATTATTAGTTGTAGTGTTTGATTTTATCAACAAGTTTTTTTGAGCATGGCACCATCTCGAGCATTTTGTGCATACGAAGGATGCACAAACAGCAAGGCGAAAAATCCTGCCCTGATTTTTCACAGATTTCTAAAGCATGAACGGTTCGGTTCTTTTCCTATTAACAATATCCTATATTTTATAATAATTCTATCATATATATGTATATATTAGGCAAATGTTAAGTTTAACTGCGTTCAAGATTCTTAATATATTTCAATAAAATTCATAACCTTTATTTAAAAGTTGTCTCAAAAAAATAGTTGTTGACCTTCTTTCAATAAAATAAGATTTTTATTTACCGGATAACAATAAACGTTAACACAAAAATATGTCACCTTCCAGTAAAATATGCGTTATTTAACATTTTTTATTACCATTTTTTTCTTTTATTTGGATAATAATAATATGTAATAATAATAATAATAATATGTAAACAGGCACTTTCTAAATTCTACTTCTGTATATTTTGTGGGAAGTATATATACAATTCGTACGTTGTAAAACGCTCACTGAAAACGGTGTGAAACTGTTTTCTGTTTAGTCGATTCCAGATCGCCGGTTGGGAGTAAAAACGTTTCGCGCGTAAGAAAGTACTATCTTGGGCGCTCCGCGATTTTACAGAGATTTCAGTGAGAATCTTTGCACTCTTTTAAAAGCTGAACTTTATCCAATAGGCATGAAACAATTTCATTATCTTATAAGTTAAATACTTGCGTCTTGCAAGCGTTATATGTTCTTATTGTAGTTGATGGATTATATGATGTTGACTTATCACATGTAAGTGTATACGCACGCGTGCCTGTCAATCCGCGCAGCGGGCGGATGATCGAGCAGCGACTAAGTAGGGTAAATGTGGGTATTACCGCGGACGCTGCAATTACCGCGGATCGACGAAAAACGCTCTGCAATTTCATTTTTCATAGTATAATTCGGCATTTAATATTTATTCGATCATACAAAATATTAATTAATATAAGAAATTGTCTTGAAAAGAGAATAAAGCATGATTTGTATGAATATACTAAATTATTGTCTGGCCATCCGCGGTAATACCGTCATTTGTATACAAATACGATTGCTGGTATTACTGCGGCATTGGTCCAACGTAACCTCGAAACAGTGAAATCAAGAAGTCTACAATATATAGGAGAACATTTGCCAACTGCTATGTTCTAAATGAAATACGATGTAAAAATATACAGATATGTTCATTTTTTCGGTTGTAAAATTATAAATAATATAACAAGCTCAAGGTAAAATTCCGCAGTAATACCCCCGCGGTAATCCATCATACACACGGTAAAACCCCCGCGGTAATTCAATCATACCCGCAGTAATATCAGCCTCGGATCTATTTTTTAGATTGCATTTATTAATTAACTATATGTTTTTCATCATATGATAAGAGTCATTTTTGTATTTCTGGTAAGTTAAGGAAGAGTTAAAAAAAGAATTCAACCTTAATCATCTAGGCAAAGATTTTAATTCGTGTACTATAAGACGCCCGTGCTGAAAAACCGCGGTAGTACCCACTTTTACCCTATATAAAGGAAAGCCGCGACTCGTGAGCGTGGATCCGCGGACCTCCATTCGCGTAATCCTCCTAGAGCGCTCGTACGTCACAGCAGCCGATTTCCCACTTTGCATTCCCGCGCAGAGCATGCAAAAAAAGTGAGCGCTGTATTATATAAATATATCGTCGCATCCGTATAAAAAGACAGTATCTCGGCGGCCGGTTAAAAAACGCGGTATCTCAGAGTCCAGTTGAAAAACATGGTAACTTGGCGGCCGGTTGGAAAACGTGGTATCTTGGAGTCCGGTTGAAAAAAATGGTATCTCGGCCGGTTGAAAAATATGGTAGCTCGGAAGCTAATCTTTTTTGCACTGATTTAGATTGGCAAAACTGATAAAATATTTTCAGTATTTGATTTGAAATGCGATTAAGTAGACTTTATTCACACTTCTATCAGAATAAATATTACGATTATACTACGAATGTTTGTAAATTTAAAAAAATTATTTTGGAGTAATTAATAAAGCAATTAAATCTAACCTGAACTTTAACGTAATATGTTTTCTTATCCTACTACATTTTAATATTCCTATATTACACTTAGTGAAATGTTTAAAGTGTATAAATCTAATCCCTATAATTACTAAAATAATGACATCTCGATTTATTGCGTACTGTGTCCTCGAGCGATTTTTAATCGACCGAGTCAAATGTGCTTCATTTAGAATACAAACAAATTTTAGATTATTTATTTTTATGTTAAAAGTGAGTGAAAGGCCAGGACCACATAAACGCGTACGCGCGCGTTTGGCTGCGGTCGACCGCGCACTGGTACCTAGCCAATCACAGCTTCTTTCTTTATCTTATTAGCTAAATACTTCAGTCTTGCACGCGTTATATGTTCTTATTTTAGTTGATGGATTCTATGATTCTGAATTAAGAAACGTTCTTATTATCAGATAATTTTCTTACAATGATCCACATACAGGCTTTTTGTACGATATATTCTTGTTCTTGTAGAACCACTTTTTATGTTAGCATCATAAAATTCATCAACTAAATAAAACAAAAACAGACCGAACGGGTGCTCCAGAGCTCCCTTCGCGGTGCGAACGGTTGCACCACAGGTATATCTCAAGCAAATGCTTAAGTAATTACGTAAGTTATTACTTGAGGTGCAACTTTATAATTCTTAAACTGCAAACACCCTGGGGATGCGAGTTCTACGTAGAAGCTGTGCGAGACGCAGACAGGCCAAATACACTAAACAAATTATTAAACCTTAAAATAGCTTGGGGATGCACATTTTACGTAGAAGGTGTGGGGCACGCAGACCGGCTAACGCTAATTAACTGCTATTTAAAAAATTTTAAACGCCAAAAAGCCTGGGGATTTAAGTTCCATGTTATAGAAGTGACGTCACGTAGACAAGCTGAAGAGACCAAGTTGCAACTTAAAAATTACTAAACCTCAAATAATCTGGCCATGCGAGTTGCTCGTAGAAGGTGTGTGACACAACTTCTTAATAATTCAAAAAGTGGTCTTTAACCCGTCGGTGTGTCCCTACACTTTCTACGTAGAACTTGTATGCCCAGAACTTTTGGCGTCTAAAATTTCATAATGAGCAGCTTGCTGTCCTAGCCCGTTTGTGTGTCGGCGTCATTCGCAGGCTATTTAGTAGAATTTTTTAAATAGCATGTTATTGTTATTAGCGCGACTGCGTGCCCCACTCCTTTGACGCGGAACTTTCACCAGGCTATTCGGGGTTTTAGATTTTGTCACTAATAGTTTACTGTTTCTATCTTGTCTGCTTGCCTCGAACCTACAACGTAAAACGTGCATCCCCAGGCTACTTTGCGGCTTAATAATTTTGAATTTGCAATTCGGTTCCTTTAGTGTGTCTGCGTGCCTCACACCTCCTACGTATAGAACTCGCACTCCCAGGCAATTTCAGGATTAATAATTTATTAAATAGCAGTTCACTATTTTTAGCGTGTTTGCCTGACCCACTCTTTCTACGCGGAACTTGCATCCTCAGGCGATTTGAAATTTTTTAACTAGCAGTTTACCGTTTTTAATATGTCTGCGTGCTCCACTTCTACTACGTAAAATGTGCATTCCCAAACTATTTTAAGGTTATTAATTTTCAATTTGAAATCTAGTTCATTTGGCCTGTCTGCGTGCTCCATTCCTTCTGCAAGGGTGAACTTACTACCCCAGGGTATTTGGGGTTTAAACATTTTTTAAATAGCAGTTTTGTTTTTATCATGTTTGCGTACCTCACGTCTACTACGTAAAACGTGCATGCCAGATTATTTTGAAGCTTAATCATTTTTAATTTGCAACTTAGTGTATTTGGCCTGTTTGTGTTTCGCACAGCTTTTATGTGGAACTCGCATCTCGAGGATATTTGCGGATTAAGAATTATTAAGTTGTAACTTAAGTAATTACTTGAGAAATTGCTTGATATGTATCTGTGGTCTTGATGTGTATTCCTTTCTTACTATTTTGTAACTTTACATTCTGAATGTTGATCTTCATAATTTTTCAAAAATTAGACAATTAGACTGGATTCTTCGCTCAGGCAATACCAAACTTCTTGATCTGGATGACAAAGGCCTGGCAAACAAGCGGCTTTGTAATATTCATTTTACTGCAGAGGACTTTGTAATTGGTTCTGGTATGACAAAATTAAAAAATACTGCTATACCTATTCAACAGGGCTTAGCTACTGATTCAGATGATTCTAATGACGCTAATGAACATGATGGCCTTGAAATTGATGTCCTTGCTCCTTGTTTTGATAGATCAACTGTTGATTTAAATTTAGACTTTGATAAATCTTTAAGAGAAACTAGCGATAACATGCTAGAAAGTTATGATCCAAATGAGCCATCTTGTTCAGGAATGCAAAGCAAGTTGAATTTTGATTGTAACTCTACCGTTGATTCTATAAATACCGATAAAAGTAACAAATATCAAAGTGTAGTTGAACAACTTCAACATGAAATTGCTAGTTTAAAAGAACAGTTATCGCACAAAGATAAAGAGTGTAAATATGCAAAAAAAATTACCAAAGAAGCAAATGTGAAGCAACAAAGGTATAAAGAAAAATCTAATAAACTTGCTGCAGAAATTCATAACAAAAATAAAAGAATAAAAAATTTGGAGCATAAAATTGAAAAATCTAAGGAAGCAGTTTCTTTTTATAATAACTATTTGAAGCTTAATGCCAACGTCTTAAATTTTTTTAAAATGCAAATCAATCATATTAGAATTTGCTATAAATTTATTTTATAAATCTCCAAAAGTTTACAGTTATTTGCGTGACCAAAAAGAGTTTGCTTTGCCGTATGTTAGTTTAATAAGACGATGGATTAACGAACTTGATTTAACTCCCGGTAACAACACTAAATTATTAAAATTATTGCAACTAAAATCAAGCATGATGACAGTAAAAGAACGAGAGTGTGTATTAATGTGGGATGAAATGAGTATTAAATCGTGGCTAGATTACAATCCAAAAAAAGATTTAATTGAAGGTTACACTGATATGGGAAAACATGGTCGCGAGAAAACTCATGGTAATCATATTTTAGTTTTTATGTTAAGAGGTAGGCAGACTGATTGGAGACAGCCTATTTGCTACTATGTTTCCTGTAACAGTGTAAGTGGGAAATTGTTGTTCAAAATAATTTTAGATGTTATAGAGTACGTGAAAAACGCCGGTTTTACATTAAAATCAATGGTATGCGACCAAGGAACGCCAAATCAATCAGCCATAAGAAAAATGGGAATAACCAAAGACAAGCCATTTTTTCAGACAAATAACTGTAAAATTTTCTTTAATTTTGATGCTCCACATTTACTCAAGTGCCTGCGTAATACTTTTCGTACACGTGATTTCAAAATTAATAGGGAATCAGTTGCATGGGGCGCGATTCGTGAATTAAGAAACCGCGAAAAATATCTACCAAGTAAATCGGCACCTAAATTAACGGACGAACATCTAGATCCAGATAGTTTTAAATGAATGAAAGTTAGTCTTGCTGCTCAAATTTTTAGTAATAGTGTTTCGAAAGCCTTATTAGCAGGTGCGGTAGCACCAAAGCAACCTTTTACTCATCCCAATTGTACAGAAACCGCAAATTTCATTAAAAAAGTTAACGATCTTTTCGATTGTTTGAAT
The DNA here is from genome assembly GCA_036365515.1 of Torymus aiolomorphi. NCBI lineage: Eukaryota > Metazoa > Arthropoda > Insecta > Hymenoptera > Torymidae > Torymus > Torymus aiolomorphi. The sequence continues at coordinate 168,268,550 of CM070875.1, read as the reverse complement.
AGTAGAAGTCCACATGATAAAATTCCTTTGCGCCGTCCTCTATCAAAATTAAATCCTCAAGTTTTACAGTATTTAAAAGAATCTTTAAATTGGATCGAGACGTGGCAATGCGTTGATAAAAACGGTAATCCTCCATGTTTTAATGGTTTTTAGTTGACGGTTAATAGTATAATTTTACAATGGGAAGATATGGCAGAAAATGGAGGAGTATATTTATTAACGACGCGTTTAAATCAAGATCCAATAGAAAATTTATTCGCAGTTTTAAGGGCTCGTTCTGGTCACAATCAAAATCCAACTGCAATGCAAGTAAGGCATAATTTGCAATACACTATCACTGCAAATTTAATGTCTACATCTAAATTAACGAATTGCGAATCTGACGAAACAGTACCGTTACTAGCAAGTTGTATGAAAACTATAAATGTTATTGATTTACAAGAACCACCAGAAAACGTAACCAATTCTGTGTCAGTATTTAATGAAGAGTTTAGTATTAATAGTAATTTTCCTGCAAATTACAACAATATCTTCGAAGAAAATGCAAGTAGTCAAAATGATGAATTAATAAACAATGATATTGACGACGATTGCAACGAAATTCCGTTCGATGGCGCCGTGAATGGAGTAAATGAATTTGTTAATTATGGTGAAAATAATGATGACCATGAAAGAAATGAGAATAATTCTAATCCAAATTATCAAATTTCATCAAACAATGATATTGACGACGATTGCAACGAAATTCCGTTCGATGGCGCCGTGAATGGAGTAAATGAATTTGTTAATTATGGTGAAAATAATGATGACCGTGAAAGAAATGAGAATAATTCTAATCCAAATTATCAAATTTCATCTACTCCATTACGTGGAGCAATGAAGTATGTTGCTGGATATATAGCGGCGAAATGTATTTCAAAATTTAATTGTTTAGACTGTGAAGCTTCTTTAACTAGAGTCAACCGTAATTTTGAAAGTAATGATGATTTATTAATTTTTTTCAAAGCGTATAAAATATTTAATGTAACGAATGAACTTGGAAATCTTTGTGTACCTTCGGATGATTTTTACAATGTCATTATCACGGCTATCGAAACTTTTGATGCATTATTTCTCGAAATAAGTCACAATACAAAAGTTAGTCAGGTTTTAATTGATAAAATCACGTCTAAAATTCTGGAACGTCATGAACAGTTTTGGGTTACCGACGGTCCTTGTAAATCCCATCGAGAGTCTCTAATCGCGTTTTTTGTTAGAGTTCATATTTTTTATAAAATAAAATGGATAAATACTGACTTACGAGACGCTAAAAAGAAAAGAAAAATAGATTTTGCTGGTAACAAGCCTAATGCTAAATTGAAGAAATTGAGTCATGAATAAAAGATATTAAATATTTCTTTAATTAATTTATTTATTAAATATTATATATTTTATTAAAATAATTTATTTAATACGTAAGGATAAGTCAAAATACTATATATATATATATATTACTATGTGGCAATATAATTATTTTTTCATTACTCAATTTCGGCAAAATTCTGTGCTTATTGTGTTGTCTTTTGCCAATTATTAAATACATATATATTTCTTTACAGAACATAATATTTGCGATACTATAAAAGGTGACGTTTATTGACTATTAATACACTAAATTTGTGATGATAATTTTTATGATTTTCTTTAATCAAAGTTATACTAGCTATTATTTTAAATTTGAAATTCCTTTGTAGAAATTTTCCACTTCTTTAATTTATACAACATAAATAACTTTTAATTCAGCATCTTTAATAATAGAAAAGTTTGTGTATTTGACTATATTATATTTAATTTTACAAAAACTTGTATTATATTCATTCAATAATTATAATTTCCATCATATTACAATATTTATTGCATAACATTTTCAAGTAGAATTTCAAAATTTATAATGTCACATTTTATTCATCTTTTTTGCCAATACCAATGTTGCATGCATATGTTGTATTATATGTTAATAAAAAATATTCTGCAATTTTTGAGGTGAACGGTGAAAAAAATTTCAGAAAAAAAAAAATATTTTTTATCCTCGTCTTGACGTTTTATTTCGATTTTAATACTTTATTCTGGTAATTTTAAGCTAGTAAATTCGGTGTAATGCATGATAATAGTTTTAAATTTCAAATCAATAATATTTAGTTGCATGTATGCATGTATAAGGACAATAATGATGTTAATAATTATTTATAGTTTTTCAAATAAATTCTAGTGAAAAGTTTCGCGTTGTAACGTTATGTTCATTTCTGCAGTTCATTTTTTTGCATGTTTCTAATATTTGCAAATATATTCATTACTCGTTGTTCCCTAACCTAACCTTCCTGTGTTTCCTATCCTATCCTGATGGAAGATATCTGCCACCTTCCCGCTTGGTTTCCATCGAATAATATTGAGTTTGCATATAATATCTGTATTGTTTTAAATAATTATTGAAATCAAGTTACGGAGGCAACGTGCAAAATATTACAAATATTTGTGTAAACACATATTAACTGAGAGCAGAACATATTGATGGATAATTCATGAATTCAAGGAGAATAAACAATCTTGATTGTAACGAGCAGTCGATTTTTACGTTCCTTGTTTTTAAAAATTCATACTGATATTGTTTCACTACCCCATGATTTTGAAATAGCTGCAACATCTTTTTATCTACCAAAGAAGGCATTTAATTAGAATGGTAAAATTTCATATAGGTGTTTTACGAAATATAATGTCACTTCAAATATTTTCAAGATATCAAACGGTAAATTACAAACAGAAACTATTACAAACATAAAAGAAATTAACAAAAAAGATATTAACAATTTAATTGTTCGACTGGCTGTAAGAATGATACACATTAAAAAATGTTTATGACATAAAAGTCGAGTTATTGAAAATTCAGATCGGCACTCACTATAATTTCATTTAACGTTCTAACTTTCATTCTTATTCAAATTTATTTTACTTATAATCCTCATTTTGAAGATGAGATCTTCTCCTATCGATATAGAAATAAATATTTACATATTATATGAAAAAAAAATTAATAACATTATAAATCAAAGATATCAGAGAAAAATGTAATTTTCTTCTATTTAATAACAAATTTGAACCCATTTTTTCACATAGGATTATTCTTTATTGTACATTAAAGAATTTGATACATAGTGATGTTTAATTGTCATTATGACCTCAAGTAAAATAGCGATTAAACTTATAAGCGCACAGAGATGCGCTTACGCGCATGAGTTCCGCATATAAAAGATTATATTTATGAAAATAGATAATGAAAAGTCTTCTTTTTATTACTTTTTTAAATAAATAAAAAATAAAAATATTAGTAAATAAATAATTTATTGCATGTTTATAAGTAAAGTAAATTATTTTACGTAGAAAAGAGCAATTCATAGGTTGTCATATCAAACAATTGTCCCTTGCGCGTACGGCCTTTGCGCGCTTAAAGCTTTAACCACTATTTCACTAAATCCAATGGTAATAATAATAAACGTGACTATATTTTAAATCCTTTGTTTTAAATTAAATAATAATCATATGTTGGTCTTAATATTACCATTTCAAAAGAATGTGTTCAAATGAATCACTAAATAAAGGGAAAATACATTTTTCACCATACCCTGGCCGAAAGTACCACTTTCGCTCCCTGCTCCGAAACGCAAATGTGGTAATTTCGGCCCGGGTATGATGAAAAATCGTATACGCAACATGGGGGTAAAGAGGGCCACTCCAGAGCACATGTTTGCCACCCTCGCCTTCGGCTCGGGTGTCAATTTACACGTGCTCTGGACTGGCCAACTCTTTACCTCCCTTGTTGTGTAATATACTATTTTACTCGTACCTTGGTTTATAATGTTATTAATTTTTTTTATCATATACGTAAATATTTATTTCTATATCGATAGGAGAAGATCTCATCTTCAAAATGAGGTATTATGAGTAAAAAAAAATTTGAATAAAAATGAAAGTTGGAACGTTAAATGAAATTATAGCGAGTGCAGAGCTGAATTTGCAATAACTCGATCGACTTTTATATAATAAACATTTTTGAATATATATCATTTTTACAGCCAGTTGAACAATTAAATTGTTAATATCTTTTTAACCAACAAGTTTCGGTATAAAACACCTTCAAGCGTAATAACCATGCACAAATACGTTTAGAAAATTTTGATACATATTTGCATTTCAATCTGCATTTCATTTGTTATATTTATATGAATTTAATTTTATCAAATGATTCAAGGTGTTTTACAGCGAGATAGATCAACAGTCGACACTATCTGTGCAGCCTGTGCTCAGCTCACCGCAACTGGCGCGGCAATTCAAAAGAAAAGCATAAAATTTTTATGCTAGCGCCATCCCTCGGTCGTAGCGGAACTATTTTTTTCTCGGCCTCGCTCCCCATCTAAAATACGCTTCTATAAGCGTCTATATTCGTTGATGATAGCATGACGCTGAGCAGTTGAGCACTGTCGGGCACCCAGGTGTCGAGCCGCGACGCGTCCCCGCAGCCCCTCGCTGAAGTGACAACAATGCGAGCTGATCGCTAACTACGACAACGACAAGGTACGGTACCTATACGTGGCCTACGCTATCTCACACCGCGTGCGGAGCACACCCACGAGGCGGGCGCCGCGCACCATAGAGCCATAACCTCACTTTAATGGGTCGCAGTTCCGTTATCGCGTGACGCATGTGTTAGTTGAGGTGTCTCGGACTCTCGGCTGTGAGCGAGCGGGTACGCACGAGGTGCGCTTGTGATTTTGTGCAAGTGAGATAAGTGTAGAGAAGAGGTGGCGAACGTGGAGCAGCAGCAGGGAGGCAGCAACTCAAGAAGGAAGGATACGGTGAGGTCGGCATCGTAAGCAGCAGAGGTGGCAGCGACAGCTTTCGCCAAGGACCATTGGAAAATCAATCACAAGCCTGTTTCTTTGAAAATTATAAGAGAAGGAGGACATGATCGCATTGGTGATTGGTCTACAGAAATCAAAATGATACAGGAGGATGGATTATATTACTATGAAGACTTTTGAGGAGATAACAGAAAAGTAATTGATACGAAAATTAATTTATTTATTTATTTCAACCAGACATACAGTACATAATTGAGTTCAAGATGTATGTACCTTATATGTCTGAACTTACTTATACCCTATAAAGGTAGATATAACTGTATAGACTTGATGATCTGTTCTAAAATTTTCTGACCAAAGTATAAGATGTTTTCATTTTCGTTCGCTTACATGTATCTTTTTTTTTTTAAATTAAACTGAATCTTGACATAAATATATTTCTATTCATAGTGAGAGTGCTTGACAATACTGTCTCGTTCTCAAGCTGATTTGAAACTTTAATAAAACATTCATTGTATACACTATAGTTGTATTAAACGCTTTCACAAACTTATAAAATGTACTTTATTAAATATAATGCACTAAATGTTTACTTTTAAATCAACTCAAGAGTGCAAAAGAAAAAATGAAATGAGAAACGCCATATAAAGAAGTTTGAAATCATAGTACTTGCTATGTGATGACAGATGTGTTTATATTGCAGCTAGCAGTCAATTATGTGTAGGTATTGTAATTTATGGTTATGGTATCTGTACATAGATCCGATACTTACAAACACAACCTATCTTAATATCTAAATATTTTGTAGAAATAGTGCTAGATTTTCCGACCGATAGGTAATAGTGTGACAATTTATTCTAAGCAGAATTTTGTCAAATATATTGTTACATTCACACACACATACAAACACATAACAATATTATTGATAATCCATTTCTTTAGTTTTTTTTATTTAATGTAATTATTTTTCATATTGAATCCAAAATATTTCTATTTTTGTTTTCCCTTTCCTTTTCTACACGTGTCAGGGTATTAAAATATAAAATAACAACCATTATTTACTAAACCAAATTTTTTTTCCCAGTACAGTTCTTCAGCATCGATTGAAAGTTATAATGGACTTTCGATATGGCCATTAATATGAGCATCATAAGGAAGGAGACTTTTAAGAAAATACCTCCAAATTGGGAACTGAAACTTTGAGAAAACTACACAATGGCATTACAGTGGGCAACCTTAAGTGAAGGGCTTCCTGATACGCTCATCTTGACAGCTTCATGTTCCAGATTATCCATGGAACCTGATCTAGTCCGTAATTATTTTAATACATTGTGACCACTTTGTGGTCTCTTCTTTCAATAATTATTATTAATCTACTGCTTTCAACCATTGCTATAGCTTCATTTTTTTTTTTCAGGATTTTCATTTTCCTTCCAGAAAAAACCGCAACTATAAGAGGCCACCTGTCAGAGTTAACAGGTGTACTCATCATTAAGTGTATTTCATATTTACTTTGAGGATATGTGTTTTCGAACTTAATTTAAAAAAGTATAAGAATAATAGAAATCCACTTCTATAATGTATTGCATGCATTGCGTGTATTTTTAAGCTGATTTTATCTTTTTGTAAGTAGGTATAATTTAATATAAAAGAATTAAGTTATGCAATTTTTCAGATTTAGTTAAGGCACTGCTTGTGTATTTTTTAGAACCGTCAAACTGATAAGTTACACATTTTGATTTTTTTATTAAATTATTTGTACTTTCAGAAAGATAAAATCAACTCAAATATACATGAGATGTCTGAGATGCATTACTGGAGCGGATTTCTATCATTCTTATATTCTTTGAATTAAGTATTCTTATATTCTTTGAATTAAGTATTCTTATATTCTTTGAATTAAGTATTTTTATATTTTTTGAATTAAGTATTCTTATATTCTTTGAATTAAGTATTCTTATATTCTTTGAATTAAGTATTTTTATATTTTTTGAATTAAGTATTCTTATATTCTTTGAATTAAGTATTCTTATATTCTTTGAATTAAGTACGGACACATGACCTCAAAGTAAATATAGATAACCTGGAATGGCAATCCACCTGCTAAAACTGACAGGTGGCTTTTATATTGTAGGAGTAGGATGAATTTTCTTGTCAAGTTTTTAGTTTTGGCCCTTTTCGTGTAGTGTAATGTAGTGTGAGTCTGTCCGAAAGATCTATAGATCTATAGTTTGCCTTGCTGTAACAGCTGTGTTAAAAAAAATGCAAGGCATCAAATAGGTCATTTGAGAGGGCATAGTTGAACATTAAATATGAGTGCATGTAAAAATTGTGAAAAAGTTACTTTAACCTGTAAAATTCAGTTTGATTGTAGTAGTAATCAATAATTAATGAACATTAATTGACTCTTAGAGGTTATAGTCAACTTTTCATAAATCTGACAGGTACCCAGATTTATTATTCAATCATACTCGCTTAAAGAAAAAATTAAATACCATTATATTACAAACAGGCCTATAGATCTATAGTTCTTTCGACCAGACAGAGAACTTCAGATTTCATAAGAGAAAACACATTTAATGAAATAGGCTGAAAATTACAACTTGAAAACATAAATTAATCCTGCTCTTGTAATATAAAAAAAGCAACCTGCCATATTCAGCAGATGTACTCATGATTCAGTGTTGTTGATGTTTACTTTGAGGTGATGTGTTTTACTTCTCAATTTAAAAGAGTATTAAAAGAGTATAAGAAGTCCGCTTCTATAATGTATTTCAGGCATTGCATGTTTTGTTAAGCTAATTTTATCTTTCTGGACGTAGGTATAATTTAATATAAAAGAATTAAGTTGTGCAATTTTGAGATTTAGTTAAGGCACTGCTTGTCACTTTGAGCAATGGTCAGGTGGTCTTCCTTCGAAAGGCTCATGCGGCGTTTCAACTTTTGAGTCTAAAAGATGCGTTTCCATTCTCTAAATATATCTTGAACTTCACACACACCATGCAATACATGCTGAAGGATTGAATATCAAGTTTGAGATCTAAATAATCAGCAAGTGTGGAGTTGTTGTCTTTTTTGTGTGTTTTTCAGGAAATTTTCCAGAAAAAAAGTTATTTCCCCAACACTGGCTGATTGAAAAAGTCTGAAATTGGATATATAATCCTTCAGCATGTATTACATTGTGTGAGGACATTTTGGTCAATTTTGAGCAGGAGTCAAGTGGTCTTAGTTGGAAATGTACATGCGTCTTTTCGACTTTTGAATCCAAAAGATGCGTTTCAATTCTCTAAACATATCTCAAACTTTACACACACCATGCAATACATGCTGAGTGATTGAATATCAAGTTTGAGATCTAAATATTTAGCAAGTGTGGAGTTGTTGTCTTTTTTGTGTGTTTATCACGAAATTTTCCAGAAAAAAAGTTATTTTCCCAACACTGGCTGATTGAAAAAGTCTGAAATTGAATATACAATCCCTCAGCATGTATTACATTGTGTGTGGACGTTTTGGTAAACTTTGAGAAGGGGTCAAGTGGTCTTAGTTGGAAATGTACATGCGTCTTTTCGCCTTTTGAATCCAAAAGATGCGTTTCCATTCTCTAAACATAACTTAAGCTTTATACACACCATGCAATACATGCTGGGGGATTATGAATCAAGTTTGAGATCTAATAATCAGTAAGTGTGGAGCTATTGCCCTTTTTGTGTGTTTTTCAGGAAATTTTCTAAAAAAATGTTATTTCCTCAACACTGGCTGATTGAAAAGGTCTGAAATTGGATGTACAATCCCTCAGCATGTATTGCATTGTGTGATGACATTTTAGTCAACTTTGAGCAGGAGTCAAGTGGTCTTATTTGGAAATGTACATGCGGCGTTTCGACTTTTGAGTCCAAAAGATGCGTTTCAATTCTCTAAACATATTTTAAACTTTACACACACCATGCAATACATGCTGAGGGATTGAATATCAAGTATGAGATCTAAATAATCAGCAAGTGTGGCGTTGTTGCCTTTTTTGTGTGTTTTTCAGGAAATTTTCCAGAAAAAAAGTTATTTCCCCAACACCGGCTGATTGAAAAAGTCTGAAATTGAATATACAATCCCTCAGTTTGTATTATATTGTGTGTGGACATTTTGGTAAACTTTGAGTAGGGGCCAAGTGGTCTTAGTTGGAAATGTACGTGCGGCGTTTCGACTTTTGAGTCCAAAAGATGCGTTTCAATTCTCTAAACATATCTTAAACTTTACACACACCATGCAATACATGCTGAGGGATTGAATATCAAGTTTGAGATCTAAATAATCAGCAAGTGTGGAGTTGTTGCCTTTTTGTGTGTTTTTCAGGAAATTTTCCAGAAAAAAAGTTATTTCCCCAACACTGGCTGATTGAAAAAGTCTGAAATTGAATATACAATCCTTCAGCATGTATTATATTGTGTGTGGACATTTTGGTAAACTTTAAGCAGGGGTCAAGTGGTCTTAGTTGGAAATGTACATGCGTCTTTTCGACTTTTGAATCCAAAAGATGCGTTTCCATTCTCTAAACATATCTTAAACTTTACATACACCATGCAATACATGCTGGGGGATTATGAATTAAGTTTGAGATCTAAATAATCAGCAAGCGTGAAGTTATTACCATTTTTGTTTGTTTTCAGGAAATTTTCAAGAAAAAAAGTTATTTCCTCAACACTGGCGGATTGAAAAGGTCTGAAATTGGATATACAATCCCTCAGCATGTATTATATTGTGTGTGGACATTTTGGTCAACTTTGAGCAAGGGTCAGGTGGTCTTAGTTGGGAATGCACATGCGCTTTTTCGACTTTTCATTCCGCAGATCCCTTTCCATTCCCTACAAATATCTTAACTTTCCATCTATCTACTCCTCTGTTCCTGGCAAGTCGATACTGCTATCCTCATTACCGCTGAACACATTATTAATATATTTTGTTTTATCCTATGCGAAGCTCTTCTGCAGGGCAGCCAATGCAACTACCACTTACTAAAGACATCAGCTAGGCGAAGATATCGTAGAAGTGACGGCGAAGGTCTAATTGAATGGAGTATACGCTCCGGCGACAGACTCGAGTAAGTACTTCATTTCGGATTTGGCCGTTATCCTGTAGTATGGCCGAACCTAGCCTCCAACTTTCCATCTGTTTACTCCTCTATTCCTGGCAGTTTAATGCTGCTTTCCTCATCCCCACTGCTTAACACATTATTAATAGATTTTGTTTTGCCCTAGGCGAAGAGCTCCTGCAGAGGACAACGCGTCTTCGTGAATAATTCTACTCTCGTCGAGGGCAGCCAACGCATCTACCACTTCCTGAGAACATCACCTAGGCGAACAAGCGAAGACACAATCGAGCTGTCCCATCATCTGGACACAAAAACCTACGGAATCCACTATCCGGACTCCATCATCAGCCGCCTGAAATGCCTAGACCTAGCATCCGATCGGTTTCCACACCTGGACTCAAAAATCTACGGAGCGCATCACCTACACTCTGTCATCGGCCACTTGGAACAGCTAGACCTTGCAATCGAGATGTCCCGTCACCTCGACACAAAAACCTATTGAACGCATAACCTACACTTTATCACCGGCCATCTGAAACAGCTAGACCTTGCAATCAAGCTGTCTCGTCACCTGGACACAAAAACGAATAGAGCGCACTACCCGGACTCCATCATCAGCCACCTGAAACAGCTGGACCTCGTATTCAAGATGTCCCGTCACCTGGACACAAGAACCTACGGAGCGCATTACCCAGACTCCATCATCAGCCACCTGGAACAGCTAGACCTCACATTCGAGCTGTCCCGTCACCTGGACACAAAAACCTCCAGAGCGCATCACCTACTACACTCTATCATCGGCCATCTGAAACACCTAGACCTCGTAATCGAGCTGTGCCGATACGTGGATACAAAAATCTACGAAGCGTATCTAGACTCTATCATCAGCCGCGTGGAACAGCTAGACCTCGCATTCGAGATGTCCCGACACCTGGACTCAAAAACCTATGAAGCGCACTACCTAGACTCCATCATCGGCGCTCCTTACGCAGCTCACTTGTTTCTATATTAATTACATTTTATTGCCTCAAGCGAGGAGCTGCTGTCAACGACATCGCAACGCCTTAAGTTAATTCTGCTGTCGCTGTTTTGCTATACGTCATCGGCCGCGTTCACTTGCTGCTCTCTATGGTAAAGAGTTACCATTCTGCGAAGAATAAGTCAGAATCGAGTAAGTTGATAATCTATCACGATTGTCTTGCTTGTTTTGCAGTATGAAACAAGCTTAGTTTTTTACGAGTATCCATTTTTAGGATTGCAGTTACAATCATGCGATGCGATGTCCTAAATTTTGAAATGTAAATAACTGAGACTACCGTAAAGTGACTGACCTGCATCTCATTATAATAAGAAATGTTTATAGGCGAAATACGCATATTTGTTAATAATAGAACATGTGTATAGGCGAAATACACAAAATTATTTATAATAAAATGCGTATAGGCGAAATGCGCACGATTATTAACATTGAAAAGTGTGTATAAGCAAAATACGCATAATTATTTATAAAAGAAAATGTGTATAGACGAAATACGCACAATTATTTGCAAATAAAAATGCGTATATGTGAAATACGCACTACTATTAAAATTAAAAAATGTGTATACGCAAAATACGCATAATTATTTATCAAAGGAAATACGTATACGCGAAATACGTACAATATTGTTGATAATAAAAAATGCGTATAGACAAAATACGCACACTCATTTACAATAAAGAATGCGCGTAGACGAAATACGCATATATCTCTTTACAATAAAAAAATGCGTATAGGCGAAATACGCATCTCTTTCTCTTTATAATAAAAAAATGCGTATAGGCGAAATACGCATATCTCTTTCTCTTTATAATAAAAAAATGCGTATAGGCAAAATACGCATATCTCGTTCTCTTTATAATAAAAAAATGCGTGTAGGCAAAATACGCATATCTCTTTCTCTTTATAATAAAAAAATGCGTATAGGCGAAATACGCATATCGCTTTACAATAAAAAAATCCGTATAGGCGAAATACGTAAATTTTGATTTTAACAATAGAAAATACAGATTTTTATTATTATTATAGTATAATAATAATAGAGATCTTTAATATTTTTGAAATATGTAGCGCCATCTATGTTAAAATCTATTAGGATTTTCCAGAGATGGCGCTTGTGTCATATTTTATCAATAGTATGTACTTTCTACTTTACCGACCTATGGTTCGGTCAAATCGCAGAATTGAGTTTGACACCCCCTTAATGAATAAAACTGTGCAAAAATAATTTTTTGTAATTTTTTAAGTTTGTTTTTTAAAATAATTTTTGTAATTTTTTGTAATTGTTTAAGTCTATTTTTTAACATAAAAATAAAAAAATGATGTAATTTTTTATTCTCCTACACACTTTTTTTAAATAAATACGCCTACTGATCGAACATAAGGCTCACTCAGCTGACGGATAGTGTAGCGTACCGCAACATACTGGTGCTATGGCGGAGAGCATCAAACTTTCTACTATGGCGTAGGCTCGTGACGTCATCGATCCCGATACGGGACAATTTCTTATCTATTATTTAGTAACATTAATTTAAATATCTTAATTGATGTTTTATTAATTGTTTTGTAAAAACATTTTTATGTTTGTTCATATAATTAAGATATCTTAATTGATTGTTTATATAAACAATCAATAATAAAATCAATAAAGACACATTAATAACTCTATTGTTGAACACCAATAATAAAGAGGGAGGCCGAATCACTGCCCCCCCGAGAACGCCATTCAACTATTGAGAGACGAGAATGTGTCACCGATTCCCGTACGGGACCACTGTTTATATTTAGCTATTATGATATCTTAATTGCTTCTTTATTGCTTGTTTATGTAAACAAACCATAACAACAGGCTATTAAGATATCTTAATTACTGTTTATGTAAACAAAGATAAGATAACCCGAGGGGTTTGGGGGCGGTGACTGACCGTCTCTCCATAGTAGAATGTATACTACTGTGCTCGCATATTTAGAGTTTTCCATCGATCTTTCTCATTAGACTACTGGTTAGGTATAATTAGAGGAGTATTTTCCCGACATCCCGATGAAATCGATCGAAAATTTATTGAGATAATGAGGTAACTTGATAACATACGAACATACAGACATACATTGTGGAAAGTGTCTAAAATCGACTCTGGATCGGGGGAAAATCATTTGTGTACCTTCAAATTTAGGTATAATAGAGTTGGAAAATTTTCCTCTGGCGAAGTTATAAGACTTTCCCAAGCAGCGGTCGGGCCTAGAAATGGCTGAAAAATAGTTTAAAACTATGTGGGGTTCGAGAGCCACCCCTCTCTCCCAGCTGTGGCAGCTCCGCTAGCTCACTTCGCCACCAGAGCTCACTCCGGCACTAACTCCCGCACGTGGCCGAATCGCCTCGCGGTTAATATTTATAGGACCTCAAACACAGCATAGACACCCAACCGTGTCTAAGGCAGGGCTACCATCGCAGCCTTACTAATGAGTCCAGATGGTAATCCGTTATGAAGCACATCTATCTTACCGACTAACCTCTTCCTCAACTAAGCTAATTGGCTTTTCGATCCCCAGGGCAGAGAATGACCAAAACTATAAAAAAAATCGATTTTTTGGACAAAAATCGGTACTTTCTTCCCTTAATCTAATGAATTTGTTGGGAAGAAATATTCATAAATTAATTTTCTATATGCTTAATCTTCATTTTTTTTTTAATCATAAGTAATGATTTGAAATAAAGGTTATTTAATTATTTAAAGCATTTTGTAGTTAATATTATTATAATCAACTAATATGATACATGCGAATATTTGCAATATATCTATGCATAGTCATTTTTTAATTATATATGGCCGAATCTATCTCAAATCGAACAGCCAGAGTATGCCTACCTCACCGATCATTTTGGAATCAAAGTATTGCTGTTCTTCTCGAAAAATGATTGGACACGTATTTTTTCATTTCTCGATCGCACTATAATTACATCCTGTTGGCAATGTCAAAAATTTTTCACAAAATAGTAACTTTCAAATTTTAATTTTTAAGATCATCTTCGAAAAGCTGCCACTTTACGAGTTTTTCAAGTTATTGAGTAAATACGCGATCTTACTCAGATTAGCACCTTATTTCATGTTCTGTATGACTTTTGCATAAAAATGAAAAAATGCATAAGTGTTGTTTGAAGTATTGTCTCAATGAATAATGAAAGCATACACAGTTTGAATAATATTATATTATATAGTTTATTGTTAGAAAAAGTTAGTTACAGTATGGTACGGAAGGTACGAGTTACCGCTACGATAGCGCAGCGCAGACTGAGCATGAGCGAAAAGGGCGCGAGTTATATGAACATTCCAGTACAGTATATCGATCGATTGGCATCTTCCAATGAACCTGCAAGAGTAAACATTACTATTGTTAAAAGACAATGGAATAATGATAAGGCTGTTGCCTAGTGGGCTCTCGCACCGGCGACGAGCAGTCTCTGTCGGGCTTCCAATCTGTTCAGACGTCTTTTAATAAATGTATCATGATTAACGCATTTGATTAATTAATTTACTTACCTTTTTACCTGTGTGAGTGCACCTCTTTTCGGTCGCATATCTGACTTGTAACTTAACTGGCGCTGCGGACAGGATAAGCAGCTGAAGTTTCAACTACATCGTCGCGGAATCCACCTTACTACGTCGAACTTGGATCCCATTTGCAAACAGAGGTTCATCTAGAAATCATCAAAGTAAGTCGTTGAAATTTCCTTCCTATACTACCCTATCCTAAAATACGATTGATCATTGTGAAGCCAAATGGCACAACTTACTCCTGTAGAACAATTTAAATTATGACTATCTATATGGCGCGAAGCAATTTCCAAATATGAAGGAGGAACAAAACTTTTGTCACATTTTATCCAGCAGTGTAGCAAATTCTCTGAAAGTCTTACTACAGCTGATGCGGTAATAAATGAAGCATTATTTGCTTTGATAAAATCGAAAATTAGTGGAGAAGCTTTAGATTTAGTAGTTGCTCATAATCCGACAACTTGGGATGCGTGTAAAACACTTTTAATTAGTAGATACAGTGATCCTAGTTCAGAAGAATTATTATTTAATAAACTCAGTATTTGCTTTCAACAATCAAATCAAACACATGAGAAATATGCTGATGAAATTAAAAATCGTTTGAATAAAATAAAAGAACATATACAGCTAAATGAAACAAATGCAAGTATAGTTACTATGAAAAGAACATTTTATGAAAAAGCTGCAAAGAATGTATTTATAAATGGAATTAAAGAACCATATCATACACATTTAACTCATTTTGACTTAGCCGATATCGAAGAATGTCTAGTTTTTACTAGACATTGAAAATTTGGCAATCATGAACAACAAGCAGCTTTTCTTACTTTTATGAGACAACGTGAAAATAAGCCAAAATCAACTGTTTTTACTACAGTTGGAAATACGAGGAATAATAATCTGTTTCATGTAACTTCGACTGGCAATGTATCATGGCCTATTACTACACAAGTTACGCCTAAATTCACACCAATAAATTTTGGAAATTTTGTAAGAAATACTAATAATACTTCAAATACTAATCAATCTCGACCACAAACTTATCAGCCTACACCAATGTCAGTTAATACTGGAAATAGTAGTAGATCAAATAGTAATATTAATAATAGACCGAGTACTTCTACAATGCAAAATAATTTTATACCGAGAACAAACAATATGTTTAAGAGAACAGGACCTCCAAACTTTATCTCAGAAGAACTTCATTATCAAGAAGAGCAATCAACCGACTTTATTAATGAAGAAGAATCGTCAAACATCAAAGAAGGGACAATTGAGTAGGAAAACGAAGAAATTATTAATTAGGAAAGTTTTCCCCAAGATTCTAATTTAAATAATATACTCGATTCTACACAAGGAGAAACAGTAAATTTAAATAATTTAGAAGATTTACCCGATTTACCTCATATTATAACCCTCCATTAAAAATATTTATAGAAATAGCTTATAAATTATTTTCAAAATTTATTTTTCCACATGAATTCGAAATCAAGTCCGTACACAGAAAGTCGCAAGGATCACATGCACTTACTTTTCTCATTTTGCGAGAATTAAGAGATAATACTCCTATCACCTTTTTGATATTGCCTTGGCATTCTAAATATTATTGTTTAATCGGACATAAAGATTTAAAAAACCTTAAAGCGAACATTGATTATAAAACACAAATCTTTAGTACAGCAAAATTTGAAATAAATTATTTAAATAATATACCCGAAAAATGTAAAGCCATAAGTGTAAATAATAATCAAGACGCAAGGTCACAAATAAGAACGAACCATATGAATACAGAGGAAAAGGAGAAGATTATAATGTTATGTCAGAAATACAATGATTGTTTTTATCGCGAAGACGAGAAGCTATCGGTGACAATAGCGGTTTCGCATAACATCAGAACAAAAGATGACCATCCAATATATGTCAAAAGTTTTCGGTATCCGTATCATTTAAAAGAGATAATACAAGAGCAAGTAAGAAAATTATTAAAAGACGAAATAATTCAACCCAGTAATTCACCGTATTCGTCACCTGTATGGGTTGTGCCGAAAAAGCAGGATGCAAGCGGTAAAAAGAAATGGAGAATGGTGATTGATTATAGAAAATTGAACGATATCACCATAGAAGATAAATATCCCCTTCCAAGGATGGAAGATATTTTAGAAAATTTGGAAAAATGTGCTTATTTTACAACTTTAGATTTGGTTCAAGGATTTCATCAAATTAAAGTTGATAAAGAATCAATTGAGAAAACAGCATTTACTGTGGAAAATAGACATTATGAATACGTTCGAATGCCATTCGGTTTAAAAAATGCTCCTGCAACTTTTCAAAGAGTGATGGATAAAGTATTAAGAAAATATTTGCATAAATTTTGTTTTGTATATATGGATGATATTGTAATATTTTCAAAATCGTTACAGGAACATTTACAACATCTAAAAATAATATTTGATGAATTAAAGAATTATGGATTAAAAATACAACTAGATAAAAGTAAAATTTTAAGAAAAGAAGTTCCTTTCTTAGGTCATATTATTACATCAAATGGTATTAAACCAAATCCAGAGAAGATTGATGCTATAAATAAGTACCCTTTACCAACAACACAGAAGGAAGTAAAAGCATTTTTAGGACTTACTGGATATTATAGAAAATTTATAAGAGATTATGCAAAAATAGTTAAACCTCTTACAAATGTACTTAAAAAAGGAGAAAAGATTGATTGCTAAAATGCAAAATATATCCAAGCATTTAATAAATTAAAAGAGATAATTTCAAATGCACCTATTCTCACATATCCAGATTTTACAAAAACATTTTGTATTACTTCTGATGCATCAAATGTTGCAGTTGGAGCTGTATTATCTCAAGATAAACATCAACTCATCTCATGTTATTCAAGGATATTAAATTCTGCAGAACAAAATTATTCTACCATCGAAAAAGAGTTATTAGCCATAGTAGAATCATGCAGACATTTTCGACCATATATTTTTGGAAGAAAATTTATCATCGAAACTGATCATAAGCCACTTACTTGGCTTTGGTCCCTCAAAACACCTAATTCAAGATTAATTCGTTGGAGCATTAAGTTAGAAGAATATGATTTTGAGATAAGGTATAAAAAGGGTTGTGAAAATAGTGTCGCAGATGCTTTAAGCCGCATAGAAATAAATGCTCAAGAAGAAAATGATGACCTACTTTCAATGGTACCACAGGTGTCTGGTGACATTCCCTCTTCTGCTAAGGAGATTGACGAAATTTTTGAAGATGATTTGGCAACAAATCATATTGCTGAAGAAAATCCAGTTTTCTCATTACCAATAACAGACAAGAATATTCATGCATTTAACTATGGTATAATAGTCAAAGAAATAAAGGACTATGATGTGAAAATTATAAAGGATAAATTGAAAATACAGTACATTATCAAAATTAATAAGCAAAATGCTGAGACACAATTACTTAAATTTTTTAACGAGAATATAAAACCAAATAAACAGTACGGTATTTATTTTATGAACAAAGAATTGGAAATATTAAGTTATCAAATTTTGAAAGATCATTTTAATGAGAAATTAAAAATAATTAAGTCAAATATTTATACACCTACAATCAGCCGAAATAATTTTATGAAGGAGTTAGAAAAATATCATAACAAAAATCACAATGGAATACAAGAAACAACAGGTCACTTTAAACGAAAATTTTATACTATGAATATGGATAAAATTATTCAAAATTATATTAACCAATGCGAAATATGTCTTGAACATAAGTATGAGAGAAATCCTTACAAAACAGAGTCATATGGACCTATTATTGCAAATAGACCTCTCCAACATATTCATATGGATGTTTATCATTATAATAAAGAAAAATTTCTTACGATAATAGATATATTTTCAAAATACGCTCAGGCTTACCATTTACCTGATGGAAATGCTACTACAGTATTAAACAAATTACGGCATTTTGCATCACACCATAAATTCCCAGATAAAATTACTACAGATAATGGTAGTGAATTTAATTCAAGTGTATTTAAAGAATTTTGTAAAATTCATAAAATAGAATATCATCAAACGACAATTAACAGACATACATCAAATGGACCCATTGAAAGACTTCATTCTACATTAAAGGAAAAATTAAGTATATTAATAGATCAAAATCCAAGAGAAATAACAAAAAACCATATGACGACTGCAATATTAATTTACAATCAAAGTATTCATTCTACCACAAATTATACTCCTTTTACTCTATTTTATGGACCTTATGATGAATTAAACAAGCATATTATAGACCCCGATGTTGATACTATTGAAAAATATAATGAAATTAGAAAAAACGAAACTCTTCCATTTTATGAAAATTTATATAAAAAGCAACGTGAAAATCAACGCTTGCCTATTGATTCAAATAAAACGTTAAAAAATAAAGAGGTATTTGTAAAAACACATCAACAACAACGTGACAAAACAGCATCTCGTTATCAAAAATTATTGATAGAAAAATAAAAAGGGTCCTCATTAGATTGTTATGTACATGGCCATAAACGTCGTTATAATTTGAAAAGTGCAAAGAAATTAAGAAAAGTTTCTTCATTTTTTCAGGAAGATGAAGATGATACTGATTCTGATGACGTCAATTCTATTTGCGAGAAGTATGGAGATAAATCAAAATTCAACGCATTATGATTATGAACGAGGAATAGGAAGAATAATAGAAAATTATCACTACGTACATTTTTATATAAATACAAAATCTCTTAAGAATACCTATAACAAAATTGTCACCGATTATACTTTATTATCTTGGCGAAAAGAATTAAGGAATTCAAGTTTATTAGTTCAAGCGAGACTATGTAACGAAATTTACCAAGATTTACAAGAAATTGCACCACAATACAAACACGAGAGAATTAAAAGAGGATTGGTAAACGGATTAGGAAAAGTCATTAAATTTATTTTTGGAAATCCAGATGCCGATGACTTTGACGAAATAAATAATTATTTGAATGCATTACAACAACAACAAAATGAGGATATTTTAGTACTTAATAAATCAATTAGCGTAATGAATAAAATAACTAAAGATATAAATAATAATACTGAAATAATTAACAAAAATTTACATAATCTTGCAAACATACTTAATGAACAAAATACTCGATTTGATCTTTTCGAAGCTGTCATTACACTAATAATACAAGAACAACACTTTTTAAATTTATTAGGTAAAATTAAAAGGTCATTTGTTTTTTCAGGAGAAATGTTTAATTTAGAAATTTCATTTCACGAACAAATATCAGATGTAAAATCTCATTTATTAGAGCTTTACTCACAAAAAGAATTAATTTTACATTGTTGAAGGTATAACGCCATCCATTTTTGTATTAAATAGTTGAGGACGATCCTTGGAGGCAAAATGAAATGATCTTATTTCTTTTTTGGCAACGTTTCGTTGGCTTAGTACGCCAACCTCATCAGGCCTTTATTCAAAACACAGAAAAAAATTAACATATAAAACTTTTTTTTAAAGACAATTAAACAACAAAGTATAAATACAAAAATCAAAATTACCGAAATTATAACCGTATATATCCTACGTCGATCAGATGTTATTCTCGACTGAAAACAATAACACGTACACTGTATTTATATACGCTGGACGATGTTTACATAAAGAGTTGTACAGCATCAAGTTCGTTAATAATAGGAAAATACATTGTACTTAGTCTTTGGATATCTTTCTTTTTATTAATACTATTTTGATTGCTTTTTATATAGATCATTTCCGAAATCAGTCTTTTTTTGTAATTGCTTCTAAATCTAAGATGGATGTATTTTCCCAATCGAGCTCATGTTTGTTTTCTAATCGATGTGTACTTACAACAGACTATTTTTGTTTATTTTATGTTCATTAATGCGTGTGTGTAAAAGAATTGCTTACGAGAATTAGAACTACATTATGACTGTATCCCTATTTTTTATTACAGATATGTTGACAACACGCTTATTTGTGTTAAAAAACAACACATTGACGCAGTGATTAAAGTTTTTAATGCTTATGACATAAATTTAAAATTTACTCATGAACTAGAAGAGAATAAAAACATTAATTTTTTAGATATAACATTAATTAGAACTGATAATAAAATTTTGACAAATTGGTACCAAAAACCGAAATCATCGGGACGTGTAATCAATTATTTTTCAAATCATCCAACACAGCAAAAAAGGAATATTATTTTTAACCTAGTTGATAGGGCGTTTTTACTCTCAGATTCTAATTTTCACTTAGACAATATAAAACTCATAAAGAAGATTTTACGTAACAATGATTATCCTATGTGGTTTATAGAAAAACATATCGAAATTAGATTTAAAAAACTTAAGTATGGTTACACATATAATACGCACCAAAATTTCTATGAAAAATTACCAAAATTGTCTTTACCGTTTAACAAAGATTTTAATAGTCTATCTAATATGTTAAAATCTTATAATATTTGTACAATCCCATTATTGAATAAAAGTTTGTCTTCGATCATTCGGTTAGGTAAAGACATAACCAAAAAATGGGATCGTACTAATGTGGTGTACAAATTTGATTGCCTAAATTGTTCTGCTACATACATAGAAGAAACTAAAAGATCGTTACACACACGCATTAATGAACATAAAATAAACAAAAATAAAGAGTCTGTTGTAAGTACACATCGATTAGAAAACAAACATGAGTTCGATTGGGAAAATACATCCATCTTAGATTTTGAAAGCAATTACAAAAAAAGACTGATTTCAGAAATGATCTATATAAAAAGCAATCAAAATAGTATTAATAAAAAGGAAGATATCCAAAGACTAAGTACAATGTATTTTCCTATTATTAACGAACTTGATGCTGTACAACTCTTTATGCAAACATCGTCCAGCGTATATAAATACAGTGTACGTGTTATTGTTTTCAGTCGAGAATATAATTTCGGTAATTTTGATTTTTGTATTTATACTTTGTTGTTTAATTGTCTTTAAAAAAAAGTTTTATATGTTAATTCTTTTCTGTGTTTTGAATAAAGGCCTGATGAGGTTGGCGTACTAAGCCAACGAAACGTTGCCAAAAAAGAAATAAGATCATTTCATTTTGCCTCCAAGGATCGTTCTCAACTATTTAATTAATTTTACATTATCATAATTTATTAGACTTTCGGTTTGCTCAGGGATCAATCGTAACTATCCATGATTCCATAATCTATACTCTTAAAATTCCAATCCTTAATCCTATCGAATTTTCCTTATTTCAAGGACTTGCAACAATCAACGACAGCAATCAGTCAGAAATTATTACTACACCATGAAAATTGTTAAAAAGGCCAATGAAGATATTTTCTCACAAATGTCAACTGATATATCCATCAAACCATTTATGTTATCAAATTATTTCTGAGGAAGCCAAGCCAATTATAATCTCAACAAATCTACCGTTAATATTGGCATACCCATTACCTTACAATATGACTTTAATATCAAGTAATTATCCCATAACAATTGAATATAACAAAGTAAAAACAACAATTCAAGGAATACATCTTCTCCAGGGAAATGATATTCATATCCAAGGTCATAACATAGACACCAATCTCGGAGAATTTAAACAACCAGAATTTTTACCTTTAATTATTGAAAATCATGAACGGAGTTTTGAACCATTGAAAACTCTCATTTTACCTACAATGGCTACACCAGCATTTAAGCAATTTGGGATTGAATTTCATACATTTGTAACCTCACTAACATTGGTCATATTTATTATTTTAATGGGAATAATTTATTTACTATTTAAACATAAAAATAGAAGATGTCAACAAATCCAACTTAAAAAGGACGAGGGCATCCTTCAACTTGGACAGGGAGGAGTTATATGAACGTTCCAGCACTGTATATCGATCGATTGGTATCTTCCAATGAACCTGCAAGAGTAAACATTACTATTGTTAAAAGACAATGGAATAGTGATAAGGCTGTTGCCTAGTGGGCTGTCGCACCGGCGACGAGCAGTCTCTGTCGGGCTTCCAATCTGTTCAGACGTCTTTTAATAAATGTAGCTTGATCAACGCATTTGATTAATTAAGTTACTTACCTTTTTACCTGTGTGAGTGCACCTCTTTTCGGTCGCATATCTGACTTGTAACTTAACTCGCGCGACAGATTAGTCAGTTAGGCTATTAGTTAATTTCAAAAAGACAGGTGGCGCTAACCCTTAGAGCGCTATGATGCGTGTGTGTATTTCTACATATTTACAACACTCCCACTTATGAAATACATACAGGGTCAATATTATTTCGCAAACGCTCAAAACATGCTTTTGGTAATCCCTTTGTTAGTATATTGGCTTTTTGATCTTTAGAACAAAAGTACTTGCAATAAAATTTATCGTGATATTTCTCTCTAACAAAATTGTATTTTACATCTATATGTTTCAGGCGACAATGGAATTGTGGATTCTTTATGATTTTTATCGCACTTTGGTTATCAACATAAAATATCGGAGTTTCTAACTTATAATTAATTAAATCACGAAGTGACCTATCTAACCATACTAGTTCTTGTACAGTGCCGCACGCAGCGATGAACCCGGACTCAGTCGTCGATAGCGCGACTGACTTCGTGATCTCCACGCAATCAAGTCGTTTCCTAATTTTATTACATATCCTGATGTCGACTTGCACGATACATAGTCGCCAGCTAAATCTGCATCACTATCTGCTAAGAACTGTACATTTTTATTTAAATTATTTTTACCATAAATCAAACCATAATCTAATGTGCCTTTAATGTATTTTATTACGCGTTGTAGGTCTGTCGGCATATCTACTTAATACTTCCACTGCAAATGATATATCTGGTCTACTGACCATAGTGAGAAACATTAAGTTACTTATAGCCTCTTTATACGGCACTTTATTCAAATCAAATTATTCTCAAAATTTTCAGGTTTAGTTTGTGAATCAAAAGTTATATAAACTTGGTATGCATTTTGCATATTGAAACGGCGTACAATTATTTCAGCAAATTGTTTCTGATCAATAAATAAACATCTATCTGGCATATAAAAGATTTCTACACCTAAAAATATATTCAAATCGCAAATAGTAATTTTTAAATTATTTTGTAAATGAGCTATGAAACTTTCTATTCCCTTAATATTTCTACACGCAATAACGCCACCATCAACATATATAATCAAAATAATTACTTAAGTAGTATCTCTACTTACAAAAATACAAGGATCTGCTGTTGTTTTGTACAAGTTAAACGATTCAAGATATTTTACGAATTTGTCATTCCAATACTTTGCAGCTTGTTTAAGTCCATACGAACTCTTCTGCCATTTACAAACATTGTTCTTACCATTACAAAAACCCTCTGGCAGATACATATATACATTTTCAGACAATTCACCATTTAAAAACGTGGTCTTTACATCAAACTGTAAAAATGCATTTTCTAACTTGCAGCAACTGATAAAAATAATTTTATTGAATCGTGACGAGCGACAGGACTAAACGTCTCATTATAATCTATGTCAGAACGTTGTTCGTAACCTTTAACTACCAGTCTAGCTTTAAAAATCTTATTTTCATTTTCTTTATTTTTAATTTTAAAAATCCATCTAGTTTTCAAAATAGGAACATCACGCGGAGTATCTACAAGTTTCCAAGTGTTATTTTCTTGTAAAGACTCTATTGTCTAGTATGGCCTTTGCCGTTCGCGCGAGTTACAGCTTTGCATAGCATAATCGCAAGTAATAGGTTCGCCAGACTGAGTAACAAATAATTCTTCTATATCAAAATTATCATTACGTATTAGAGCTACACCGTATCTTTCAGGTTGTCGATTTCTATTACGATCTCGCAAATTGTATCTCTGTTGCTGCATATCATACTCATTATTGTTTAATTGCACAGGAAATAATTCATTGTTTTCGATATCATAAAAACTATTGTTACTTGGATTACCTGAGGCATTATCAGATATGTTGTGAGGTAAATAAGCATTTAAATTAACATTATTTTCTATAACTTATTCATTATGATTATTTTCATCTAAAATCTGCAGGTTTATAATTTCAATTATTTCGATATTTTCGTGTAAATCATTTTGAGTTTCTATTATTTCACATATGAATCGGACTCTTTTATAATATCAAAATTAACATTAGAATTTTTAATTCCTCTTTGAAAATTACGTTTCTGTGTAGCTCAATTTTATTTGTATCCTTAATTCAAATCTTATACGCTTTTACACATTCATCATACTCGATAAAAATTCCACTCTTAGCTTTCGCATCCCACTTCAATCACTTTTGCTTTGGGATATGGACATAAACTTAAGCTCCGAAAACCAGAAAATGTGCAAAATTAGCCTTTGTTCCGAACCATAATTCGTATGGGCTTTTGTTTCGAATTTTAGTTTTTTTTCATTTTAGTCAATTCTAATGTAAAACTTTATGAATTCCATGTATAAAATACCGTGCACAAAATAGGTTTAATAAAATGACATTTTACATCCAGCCCTAGTTGTTCTTTGCCTTCACATCTGGTCCGACACGAGAAACGCATCGTGACAAGCTTTAGGCGATTGCCATGAGTTTCCCCTATATAGAAACTACATTTTCACTAAATTTCAAAACGGTTAGTTATCAAAATAGAGAAGCAAATGATTGATTGTGTAACAATATTTCAAATTTGCCAGATATTTCAATACTTAACATACAAAATAGATAAATATATTGCCAGTGAGGATCGATAGCTTAGATCAGCGAAAAGAGTTTATTTTCACAAATTTACAAAAAGAATAATACATTCGACCTCGGTGAAAGGCATTGAGCCATCACCTAGTTCAGCTCTTATATAGATCCTTGATGCGGTGCAACAATGATGATTAATCGTATATTAACGTTCTACAAACAACCGCGTACAATTATGCAGAATACACTTGACTGCTTAAAATAACTTTGTAGGTAAGAAGGCTCGTCTTACCTTTTGTACGCTCTCTTATGCGGTTGAAGGACAGGGAATCACCTTCGATGAGTGATTCTATGCTTATACTAATACCTAAACGTGTCTCTGATTTACAGAGAATAACAAAAGGAAGGGAAAACTTTTTTCCCTCCATTGTCAACCGTCTGCTCTGTGCCGCATCTCTCTCTCTCTCTCTCTCTCTCTCTCTCTCTCTCTCTCTCTCTCTCTCTCTCTCTCTCTCTCTCTCTCTCTCTCTCTCTCTCTCTCCCCCCCTCTCTTTCTCAGTGATCATTTTTTATAGATTGTGCGACTACGCCCATCTTATGAGGTATATAAGACATCAACTACTAGTAACAGTCAGTCAGTCTACAGTACTGAGGTCTTCTAAGTTTTTCGAAACCAGCTGAAATGTTTAAGGTGGTAAGTTTTTGAGAAAACTTGTTTCTCAATTTATCTTGATATTATAATTAATAGTATATTACGCACCTAGGGAGTAGCAGTAAAGAATCACCCAGATCGCATGTAAATTATCATCCGAGCCGAAGGTGACAAACATGCGGGCTGAGGCATTCTTTATCTTTTCCCGTGGTGCGTATGCTTTTTTGTTCTTGTACATTTCAGCACAAGAACAAAATTCACAAGATTTGACGAAAAATTCAATTATCTAGATAAATTAATTTTATTTTTTACTTTTCTAATCATATACTTATTTCAATGAAATAATTGGCAACCAACTCAATACTTCTGGAAAAAACAATAATTATGATTTTAATGAAATCATTCAACAAGAACATTCAATTTTTTTCTCACTGAATTATACTTAACCGAAATCCCAACAGAACGCTTGGACCTATCTCTCAACGCTCCTCTGCGTTTGATTCCCTACGGAAAAAACGTCGCTGCAAATTAATTTAATCGCTTCCTCACAATTAATATTTAATCTTATTAAATTAATTATTGGTTTAAAAAAGATAAAGTTTAAGTAAAAACAAACTTTGAGGTGAAATTTTTGTAAATAGAAACTTACTTGAAGGCTAGGGAGCAGATACTTATTTATACAAATACTCTCCGTTACGAATTTTAAACTCAAATATGTTCCCATCTTATGAGTTTTTCTCATTCGAGACCGAACGAATTCGGTTAGAAAATATAAAAAAGAACCACCATGTAAAAGTTATCAAAAAAAAAAATTTTTCTTTTGAAAAAGTGCAGATAGCCTCTTGAAATTTTAATATATAAAAGTACAACATGAGTTTAATAACGGTAAAAGATTTTATGAACTTGCAATAAATGTTTTTGAAGATATAAATTAAATAAAAGAGTTAACATTTTTATATATAACTAATGACACATTATAGATCATTTAAATTTAAAGAAAAGAATGTATATAATTGATAGCCTTTTTCAGGGACATTTTATGAAATTAAAAAATATTACTCTATTATATAAAATCCCACCACCAATTCATTGACTCGTGGCCTTCTCGAATTTAATTTATAAATATTGACAAGCATTCTTACACTAAAATTAATCTATAGGAAATTTTGTTGTAAAATTATTATCTAAAACAATGAAAAAAGTGACTTATTTATATGAAAGCATGTTTAAGTTTTTCGAGTTATTCCATAATTTCATTTGAGTATTTTTTCCTTTTCACATGCTATTACCATGTGTAGGAATTGCAAAATGCTAGTGCTATAAATACCTATTAAAAGGTGTTATTTAACTTTTTACTATAGGGATATACGAAATTTTGTGATATTAATAATACGTTTTATATCATTATATATTATAAATATCAATTTTGTATGACTCTTCAAAATCTGAAGTGAATATAATTATTATTCCTTTTTCCCAGAGGTTTTTTAGCGATGAAGAAAAGAAATATTTGAAAAAGCAATCTAGGAACACGTTTCGAAGCATTAATATTCTTTTGAGTTATATGGTCCACCCCCCCCCCCCCCCAAACACACACGCACGCACGCACGCATATTTAGTAATAAAATAACACATTAAAATTTTGTTAATTCCGCAATGCCTCCTATAAAACCGTCAATGAAAAGTAAAATAACTGTTTGAATCATTTTCAAAAAGCACATTATAATATGAGGAAAAATTTATTTGCTATTAGTGGTCAAATGAAATTGAACCTTTCTTCATTGCTAAAAAATGCTAAAATTGGCATCAAATATAAGACCGAATTTCATTCTACTCTTCGTTATTCCAATGAGAAAAATCGTGAATTTATAGATCGATACAATAATAAAAGTTTCGAACAAAGTGGTAAAGATGATCGTAAAGATGGAGTAGCGACTCTTGAACGAATTAAAAATAAATGTAAATTATTTAATACCACAAGTGAGAATTTTATTACTTACACTTTCTCCTAAATATTGGAGTCGTATACAGCTCATGATAGGATTTAATTTAACTGAGCGTGAAGTAAGACTAGCTGACGAATTAGTTGGATATCTCAAAGGTTTCCTAAAAATTTCTATGAAATCTTTCTGAAATGATACAACAGTGTTTTTGTAAGTTTCTCAGATGTCTTAAAACCATCACCTAAGTTCTTCAAAATATTTTAAAAAGATTTCATAAAATATTTTGTGAAAGATTTCTGGAAGGTTTCCTGAAAAGATCTATGAAATATTTCTAAAATGCTACGACAATGTTTTACGCGTTTCTAAGAGGTATGAAAACCATTGAGTAATGTTTTTGAAATATTTTAAAAAGTTTTCTAAAAATATTTTTCGAAAAGTATCTGAATTACAAATTTTGTTTTTAATATTTTTTTTTTATGATTTTAAAAACAAAAATTTTTTTCTTCCTTGTAGCCTTATCAAGTTGATGATCCTTCCAGAACTCCTGCAACTTAATATATCGGCATAGTTATAATATAGTTATTTTTTTAATATTAAATTATTGTATATTCGCATTAATTTATATTAATTATCACTCGCAATTTCGCATTTACATATTATCTTACAGAAAAAACGCAGAAAAATATTTTAGCTTTATACGTCGGATCGAACTCGAGTCCCTCAGATTACAGTCCTAATGCTCTAATCATTACGCTATGCAATGCTTGTACCCTATAAAATTTCAATTTTAGCTAAATGTAGAGTTATATGTAAAATGTAAGATATCGCGCACATCAACCTAATAATTAATTATATTCTCATAATTCATGTACATTCTTAATTACGTGTCAATTAATGATTGATAAACTAAATAATATCAATAATAGGTAAGGATCATGTGAAATCATCGGTATTATCGGTACCTACCTTATCCTTTGTAACTTACGATTTATTTTTTAAAATGTAATGTTTAGTAAACTTGAATAAAAATTACAAACATTTGATTAAACGACCTAATATTGAGTAACTTCGACTACGATATTTAAGATGGTGTAGTACTCCTGTACTCTATTTTACCGACAGAACACAGTAAATTCTATATTATCAAAATAAAATATTCCTGCAAGGTTTTGGGAATATTTTATTACAGTTTCTGTTTCTAAAAAAATCTTCAAAAAAATTTTTTCAAAAGTTTCCCATAATATTTCATAAAACCTTTCTTTAGATAAATGTTGTAAAAAAAATCGGGAAAGCTTTGTTAAACCTTGCACTAATATCTCTTAAAGTGCTTTTTATGATATCAATACCGTGTTCAAATTATTGCGAAAACATTGCAGAAATGTTTCACGCAATGATACAGGAAATGTTTTTGAAAGGTGTCCTTATAACCTGTCGTAAAATATTCCTGCAAGGTTTTGGGAATATTTTTACCAGAGTTTCTATATGGGAAAAAAATCTTGCCAATAAATCTTTTCAACGCCTTTTCATAATAGTTCCTGAAATATTATATGTTTTTTCGGAGAAAGATTGCACGAAAGATTTTATGAAAGCCTTGTAAAAGCTGTCACTAACATCTCTAGAAAGGTTTTTCCATGCAGTTAATACCATATCGGAAACGTTGTGAAAATATTGCGAAAACGTTTCACGAAATGATACTGAAAGGTTTCCTAATTATTTTTCGTAAAATATTTTTGCAAGGTTTTAGGAATATTTTTGTGTAGTTTTTTTGTGGAAAAAAAAATATTCCAGAAAATCTTTCAAAACTTTCTCATAATATTTGATGAAATGTTATATCAATCTTTAGAGAAAGGTTGTAAGAAAAATTTCGGGAAAGTCTTGTAAAACCTCGTACTAATATCTCATGAAATGTTTTTCATGGTGTCATACCGTATCAGAAATATTGCGAAAACTTTACGGAAACATTTCATGTAATAATACAGAAAATTTTTTCGAAAGGATTCCTTACAACCTATTGTAAAATAGAAGGTTCCTTGAATGGCTCTGTCGAAAAAAAAAGAAACAACTATTTGAGACATTTTTTCAACACATTTCCATAATATCACATGAAATGTTGTTTCTTTAGAGATACATTGCAAGAAAGAATTCATGAAAGCTTTAGAAAAGCTTGCATTAATATTTCATGAAATGTATTTTAATGTTCAACTTGTAACATTTTTTAAAAAGTTTCTAAAATATTACCGTCTGGTTTCTTGAAATCTTACTGAAAATATTTTGGTGTATTTTCTGTTATATTGCAGCAAGGTTGTGGCAAGCTTTTCATGAAATATTTCTTGTAAGGTTTCCCCAAAACTATTCATGCTATTGGAAGTTGTTTAAAAAAAATAAAGAAAAATGCCAAAAACTGGAAAATAATTTTTTATCAGCGGGTTCCGTAAGTCTCTTAGAAATGATAGTGTTATCTTAAAGTTTTTGTATTTTTCGATTTATTCATATTTTTTCTGGTCCATTCGGATAATAGTAAGTTGGTAATAAAAAATATTATAAAAAAATACCAAATAACTGAAAAAAATTTTTTTCGCAGCGCGTTTGAAATTTCATGAGAAGTAAGACAATTTTCTTAAAATACTTGAAATTTTTTAACCAGTCATAATTTTTTCAGCCCAATCGGATAATATTAAGTACGATAAAATAAATAGTCCAAACTTCAAAAAAACGGAAAAAAAAAATATTTTCACTGCGCAAATTACAAATGTATAAGATGTGGGAGCATTTTCTGAAAGTACTTATAATTTTCTGTCCGTTTATAGTTTTTTGGTCTAATTGGATAATATTAACATGGTTAAAAAAAACCGCTGCCAATTCATTGGCACGGAGCTTCCTCAAACTTAATTTACTAATTCTTTAATTAATTTTTAATCCCAATATTAAAAATTTAATACTTTATTTTGTACGGCGAGACTACGTTAAATGGTTTGTGATTTTTTAGTTTTAATCTTTCTATTTTTTATCATTAAAAAGCAATTATTATTATACAATTTTATATTTTACAAAAAAAAAATTCATTGCCCGCAAAAAAAACAGAAAAACATGATCATGACAACCAGATATTCGAGATTAAAAAATTTTTTTTAATGTTTTTTAATACCGATATCTCATAGGATATTTGATCAATTTGAAATTTTAACCAATTATTACAATTATTTATTACAATATTTAATTAAAATTTCAAGAGATTATCTTTTTTTTTTTGATAAAAATGTGATTAAAAAAAAAACTTGCGTTTTTATTAAAACATGTTTGGCATCGATAACGGAAACCACCAGAATGTTAGCAGCGATCGATACATTTTTATTCATGAGTTGTGAAATTTGTCTATTGGAATACGTTGTTGATATTAAAATAGCTTAAAAAGAACAGGTAAGTTATAAAACTAGAGCTCAGACTTTCAAACTAATAAAATATATATTAATCTAGAAATGATCCATGTAATTTGAGACTCATATTTTCTGGAGATCACAGATATTTCGCCGATCGCAATGTCTTAAAAATATAATTTATTCTAAATTTAAGTTTGTAAATTTTTACAATCTTAACAAACTTTTTATTTAAATATATGAAAATATCAATTTTTCTATTTATTGTTTATCTAATATGACTATAATTTTCTGATACTTTAAAATTATTATTTCATTTTATATAAAGTTTCTGCATAGAAGACATTATCTTTTTCGGAATAAAATCATAAAATCGTCGTTATTGAGTGTTTATTCACTGGCGAACTATTCATTCACTGGCGAAACGTATTTAGATACTATCCCACATAGCATGAAAGGTTCCGGAAGAAAGTTCCAAGGAAGCTTACAGTGGAAGGTTAATGGAACCTTCCAGGAAGCTAACTGAAACTTTCAGGAAGGTTACATTGGAAGATTTCTAAGTAAGCTTCCAAAAAGATTTCAGGAAGGAAACAGAAAAAGTTTCAAATACTTAACTATGAAATATTACATGGAAGCTCCACGGAAACTTCCAAAAAGCTTACATAGAAGATTATCGAAAATGAGTACTGGAAGTTTTCGCGGAAGGCTCTTGGAAGCTAACATAAAGCTTCTAGGAAGAACAAAAGTTAAATTACATATAAAGATTACGGGAAGCTTTTTAAATACATTCCAGGAAACTTTCTTTGGAAGTTCCAATTAAACCTTGAGGAAAGCTTTCATGGAAGATTCTAGGAAGTATTCATGCAAGGTTCCTGACATATAAACAAAGCCACTACCCTAAAGTTATAACGGAAGCTTCCGGCTAGATTCCAGAGTAACCTTTTTAGGGAGCTTCCAGAAAGCGTTAGGAAAGTCTAACAGAAAGGTTCCAAAAGTGCTACGGTGAAATATTACTCAATACTTACGAGCAAGCTTCCACGAAGCTTACATAAACGATTACTGAAATGAGCACTGGAAGCTTCGCGGAAGGCTCTTGGAAGCTAGCATAAAGCTTCTAGGAAGAATAAAAGTTAAATTACATATCAAGATTACGTGAAGCTTTTGAAATATATTCCAGGAAGCTTCCTCTGGAAGTTCCAATTAAAACTTGAGGAAAGCTTTCATGGAAGATTCTAGGAAGTATTCAAGCAAGGCTCCTGACGTATAAATAAAGCCACTGGCCTAAAGTTATAACGGAAGCTTCCGGCTAGATTCCGGAGTAACCTTTTTAGGAAGCTTCCTGAAACCGTTAGGGAAGACTAACAGAAAGGTTCCAAAAGTGCTACGGTGAAATGTTACTCAAAATTTACGAGAAAGCTTCCATCAAGCTTACATAAACGATTACTGAAATGACCACTGGAAGCTTCGCTGAAGGCTCTTGGAAGCTAACATAAAGCTTCTAGAAAGAACAAAACTTAAATTATGTATAAATATTACGGGAAGCTTTTGAAATATATTCCAGGGAGCTTCCTATGGGTGTTCCAATTAAACTTTGATGAAAGCTTCCATGGAAGATTCTAGGAAGTATTAAAGGAAGGTTCCTGAAATATAATAATGTAACTGGCCTAAAGTTATAACAGAAGCTTCCGAGTGGACTCCGAAGTAATATTTTTAGGAAGCTTCCAGAAAACGTTAGGAAAGACTAACAGAAAGGTTCCAAAAGTGCTAGGGTGAAATGTTACTCAAAATTTACGATATAGTTTCCACGAACCTTATATAAACGATTACTGAAATAAACACTGGAAGCTTCGCAGAAGGCTCTTGAAACCTAACGTAAAGGTTCTAGGAGGAACAAAAGTTGAATTACGTATGAAGATTGCGGGAACTTCCAATTCAACCTTGAGGAAAATTTTGATGGAAGACTCCAGGAAGTATTTCAAGCAGGGTTCCTAACATAATATAAAAAATAGCTGGCTTAACCCTTACGAAAAGATGCTGTAGTTATTACTACACAAACGCTGTAGTAACAGTTCTATAGTAGTTACTATACAATAACTACTGAAAAATACTGTAGTAATTACGGACTGTAGTTATGACCACACAAAATTACTACAGGAATTTTGTAGTTACTGCTACAGGTATTTTGTAGTTACTACTACAGGAATTGTGTAGTTACTACTACAGGAATGTTGTAGTTACTACTACAGATAATTTTTGTGAAAACATCTAATAGAGGTTTAGCATCTTATTTGGCGTTGTGCCATCACACAGCAGAGTCAGTGACAAACAGTCTTAGGTAAGGAGTTGCGCCCGGGGACTGCTGTGCACGACTGTCGGCACCTTACCGATTAAGCCCGGTGAGCTCAGATATCAAAGTCAAGGTAATCCATGTCACATTGACTCTCCCTAAAGAGTCGTTCGAACGGTTGAATCTCACGGCTTTACATACCCTCGCGGTTCCAATGTGTTTATGAGAGTCCCGGCTGCTAAGACTGTTTGTCACTGACTCTGCTGTGTGATGGCACAGCGCTAAATAACATGCTAAACTTCTATAAGATGTTTTCACGAAAATTGTTTGTAGTAGTAAATACAACATTCCTGTAGTAGTAACTACAAAATACTTGTAGTAGTAACTACAAAGTTTCTGTAATAATTTTGTGTAGTCATAACTACAGTATTTTTCAGTAGTTATTGTATAGTAACTACTAAGAACTGTTACTACAGCGTTTGTGTAGTAATAACTGCAGCATCTTTTTGTAAGGGGTTATCAAGCACCTAGCGACATTTTTAACAGAGTAATAAACAATCGTAAAAATGGCCTTTTTAAGCTGTTTTTTGCGATTTGCAGATAAAGAAATTAACTAAATTTAAATCTGTAAATTGCGTTTGATAGATCTTTTTACTATCTACAAAGTTTACTTTGAACTTTTTTCTGTAAAGTCAGTAGTTTTTTGGTAGCAGTCGAAAAACTGTTTTTCCGAGCATTCAATTGTTAATTAAAAACATTTCCCATGTAAATTTTTATAATCATTCACCGGGTTATTGTTCTTGATGACCTCCCCAATCATAACCCGCTTGATAAGGTCGGCTTACAATTAGGTTTCAAAACAGGCAAAAAAAGACTAATTTGACTGGCCTGTGTGTGTGTGTGTGTGTGTGTGTGTGTGTGGGTGTGGGTGTGGGTGTGGGTGTGGGTGTGGGTGTGTGTGTGTGTGTGTGTGTGTGTGGGTGTGGGTGTGTGTGTGTGTGTGTGTGTGTGTGTGTGTGTGTGTGTGTGTGTGTGTGTGTGTGTGTGTGTGTGTAAATTCTTCATATCTTCGAAACGAATCAACCGATTTTCGTCGGGTAAAGCTTTTTTTGTTTTATAACCAAAAAAGATTTTGAATTTTGAATTTTTTTGATTTTTTCATATCTCACAGCCATTATTACATAATATAATAAACTTATCTTAAAAGGTATTTAAATTACCTATATTTTCCTTTTTTAAAATTTAAAATATCTTTACTCTGTCACTTGTTATTGTGGAAAACTTTTTTATATTTCATAAATTAATTTCTCAAAAAATATTTTATTTATCGACTTGAAATTTTAACCAGTTATTATACTAATTGAAGACTATATTTGGTTAAAATTTCAAGAGATTATCTTCATTTCTTTTTTTAGGAAAGAATTATTTTGGAAAAAATTTGCGTTTTCATTGTCGTACGATAAATAGAGCAAAAATGATCCAATCGTCCTCAAATTTGGCACAGATGTAGCTTTTATATATCTTCAGATGGAGTTCGTTGCCAAAAAAATCGGTCCATTACGAAAAAAGATATTTGTAGTTAAAAATTTTTTAAAAAAATTTTCGAATCACGTTTTCTCAAAGAATACTTGATTTATCGACTTAAAATTTTAACCACTTATTAAATTTATAGGAGATTATATTTGGTAAAAATTTCAGGAGATTATCTTCATTTGTTTTTTTAGAAAACAATTATTTTAGAAAAAATTTGCGTTTTTGCTGTCGCACGATAACTAGAGCAAAAATTACCCAATCGTCCTGAAATTTGGCACAAATGTAGCTTTTATATATCTTCAGATCGATTTCGTTGCCCAAAAAAATCGGTCCATTACGAAAAAAGATATTTGAGGTTAAAAATTTTTTTTAAAATTTTCGAATGGCGTTTTATAAGAGAATACTTGATTTATCGACTTCAAATTTTAACCACTTATTACACTGATTGAATACTATATGTTGTTCAAATTTCAAGAGATTATCTTCATTAGTTTTTTAGAAACAAATCATTTTAGAAAAAATTTGCATTTTAATTGTCGCACGATAACAAGAGCAAAACAGGAGCACCTTCGATGATCAATTTCAAACTTTTAGAACTTTGGAAGGAATTGATATTTTTTATTCTTTAAAAAGGCAAATGAAAGCTCGTTTTCTCTAGTTTTATTTTCTCTGCTTAAAATTATATTTGAGACTTTCTAAAGTTTAATAGTTGTCATTTTTAGAGAAGGTTTTTTTCAACACTTTCTTCAGAATAAAGCTAAAAGTTCCCTGGACTTTAGTTTTTTTAGCGTTAGGGTCTAATATTGCAGCTTTCTTCATATTTGTACATCAAGAAACATATACCACGTTTAAGCTGAATCCGGACCCATGACCCTCTCCTTGTTAGTCTAACCGTACAAGATAAAGTATTAAATTTTAAATATTAGAAGTAAAAATTAATTAAAGAGATCAATAAATTAAGTTTGAGGAAGCTACGTGCCAATTCATTGGCACGTAGCTTCCTCTTTATAAATAAAAAGAAGGCATAATAGGTATATAATTAAAATAATTTTCGCCCACACGGGCGTAAAGTGCGTAGATTCTATAAAGTTTTGCAGGAGCATGCGAGCTATCGCGTCTTTTAGGCGTTAAGTAGTAGTTTATACCCGCTGGCTGAATATTTTTGAAGTTACAAAGTGGAGGTAAAATGTAATTTTACACGGAAGGTACTAAAAGTTCTATGATGTCAGTCAAGTTAACTTAGGGGTACTTGACTATAATAAATTGATTTCAGTACTTTCTTGTGTATAATTTGTATAGAAAGATGAACAAATTTGAATACATTTCTGAGAACAGTCATATAGTAGTTTCCGGGATTTGTATGCATTACTTGACTATCGATAATTGATTTCGCAACTTTCGTTTGTTTGATTTGCAGTGAACAATTTAAATGTACTTACTTACATATAATTTGTTTACCATACAATGATTCAAGGAAGTAAAAGATTTTTTCAATGGTATTTATTTGATTTCTTTTACAAAATCACAAATATTATTATTGTATAGATATTATACAGAAAAAACGTCTATACTTGCCTTATTTTATTCTTTTGCAGAAAGTTTTATATTAACAATATTATGAATTGTACAGTCATGAAAAAAATTATTCCCATTTGTAGAGAGTTAAAGATACATATCTTTAAGCTAATACATTTTTCTAGTAAAAATTAATGTGATGGTACATATTTTATTATGTATTTAATCCGTACTATTCATTATCATCACAGTATTATTGAATTATTATTCTCATTATCTATTCAATAAATATACAATGATTCCAGTTCTACTCCTTTACGTACTGAAAAACATTAGAAAATTCAGAATATTTTTCATTTATTTTTGACTCTCTGAATGTAGTAAAAATATACTTTACTATTATTGATAGAAAGTAAAAAAAATTCTATGTATAAAATTTTATTTTCATTCCGTACTCAAGATGATTCAATAGGGTAGTGGTCCGTATTAGTGTGCCTGTCCATATTTGTGTGCCCTATTATTAAAACATATCCTAGAAGTGAACGAGTAAAAACGTAACACTAAAATATTTTTTTTCATAAAGTATAGTTAATTAAGTTTAAATAGAATTAATTACTTAATTTGTTTTCATTTACTATAACATTAAAAAAGAACTTTCAAAAATATGTTTCACGGTTTGCGGTGTGTCACGGTGTTTCCTTGTCCAAACTTGCTAAGAAATGACATTTTTAAAAGTAACATTAAATAATGTTTCGGAAGGATTTTAATGTGGGATACAATTCATTATATCATAAAATAATATTATGTTATATAATAAACCTTAATATAAAGGTTTTCAATTGATTTTAATATTTAATTAATGGTGTCTACTAATAGGGTCAGTGAAAAACGACTTGTCCAGATTTGTGTGTGCACAAATACAATACGAGCATGCTCGTATCGGTGCTTGAACAGAAAAGTTAGGTTAGGTTGTCTGCGCACAAACGTTGTTTCATATCGCACTGACGACCTTCAGCAGTTTTTACCGTATTGGAATTAATTAACATTCAATGTAAACAAGGGTTAGAAATTGATTATAAATGCACTCCAGTTAACAAAATAATTTTGTTGGCAATGATAATATTATCAAGACACACTAATGTGGGGCACACAAACGTGTACATCCACAATAATACGGGGCACACAAAAATGTACTTTGATGTCTGCTAGGGCACACAAATGCGTACAAAATTTTTTTTTTATATTGCTTGTAACTTTCGTAAATAAAAATATTTTTCTATAAAAAAAAATTGTTTCGTGTAGATTATTACTTTTATTATCTATATAAACCACCCGGAATCTCTGATACAGCTTAAATAGTCTATTATTATGCGACAAAACTGAAGAGTTTCTTAAACCCACACTAATACGGACATCTACCCTAATATATAAATGTAGCGTTACTATTTGATGATTGCTATAGTTTTATTACTTTATAATGAATCGGGTTTTATTTGAATTCATGTTTTAAGAGTAAAGAACCCCGCACCATTAACATTGTAAAAGTGACTGAGGTGAAATAGCTTAAAAATTTGGTGACAGGTGGTTCAAGACTTTCCAAACAAAAAATATCCTATGAACTAGGGGTCTGCATGCCCGAAAAAAAGATACGAATACCTGAAGTTTGAGAAAAATGGTCCATGATTGACTTATAAATGAATATGTATACATATTGTAACATCCACGACACGCATACGTTATATATATATATATATATATATATATATATATATATATATATATATATATATATATAAATATGAAATTCTGGAAGTTTGAGGATTATATTCAGCACCCGCTTGGAAGTTTGAGGGGTTATGGGAAGTTTGAGGAGCCTCCTCAAACTTCCAATCTATATATTCAGCATCCGAGCGGAAGTTTGAGGGGTTTTCTAGAGTCTATTTGTCTAGAGTCGGTAACCTGAGGGTTATTATTTCTTTAGCCACTCTGACCGACCGGGGTTGAGCTCCTCAAACTTACTAGCCTGTATATATATATATATATATATATATATATATATATATATATATATATATATATATATATATATATATATATATATATATATATATATATATATATATATATATATATATATATATATATATATATATATATATATATATATATATATATATATATATATATATATATATATATATATATATATATATATATATATATATATATATATATATATATATATATATATATATATATATATATATATATATATATATATATATATATATATATATATATATATATATATATATATATATATATATATATATATATATATATATATATATATATATATATATATATATATATATATATATATATATATGGGTCGTTCCTGTACTTTTTTTAAAAGTGTGTGCGCGGGGTCGTCGATTTTATCGACGATTTTTTTATGAAAGTACATATAAAAAAAATAGCGTGTGCAAAATTTCAGCCCCTTATCTCATTCCTAATTCCTGCTGGAATTTTTTAAACCCTGATTTCGACCTGTTTTTAGCCAGTTTTCAAAAAATTCTAAAAGGCTGAAATTTTAACAAAATGAGGTCGGTGAGATCTCATTTTTTTTGTCTTTCTTCAAATTTTAAGAAAAAAAATACACTGATATGAAATGATGATTTAGGTTTTATTGGCGATCTGTGATATGGCCATTGCATTTCATCATTTTGAGATCATATTTAAACCTCTATATCTCGTAACTGGTTCCACATTTTTGAGCTCAATAGGTCCCATTTTTTTTTGTGTCAACGAGACCTTTAATTTCTTTTTTTGAGGACATAAATTGATTGAATAGACTTCAAGATACAGCCTTTTGAAGTTGACGTTTTTATCAAAAATCGCGAAAATCAACCGTGTTCATGGTCACAGTGTCAACCGAATTTTAATTAAAAATCATTAACAAAAGTATTTTTCATTAGAATATGATGTTATCTAACTATACTCTTTCCTATCATAGGAAAAAGTAAAAAATAATTTTTTGTCGAGCATTATAATATCTAATTTTTCGATACCTAAAATAATCAAAAATGGCTCTCTACTGACATGAATTCTACCATCTTATAATTATTTTTGACACGTATACGTAACATAGATCCAAAGGTGGTTCCTAGACCTTTAAAATCCGTAGTCGCTGATTTTTCTAGGACCACTAGAGCC
This sequence comes from Torymus aiolomorphi, assembly GCA_036365515.1. Classification (NCBI taxonomy): domain Eukaryota; kingdom Metazoa; phylum Arthropoda; class Insecta; order Hymenoptera; family Torymidae; genus Torymus; species Torymus aiolomorphi. Next base: position 168,228,704 of record CM070875.1, on the reverse strand, counting down.
AAAGTTATAGCCGTTTTTATAAAAAAATATTTTTCAATTGGTAAAATTAGAGCTTGTGAAATATAGGAAAAGTTTTATTTACAAGATCAACCATAAGTTTGGCATAATTGTCCTAAAAAAAGTGTTGAGGCTGCATATTTTGAAGATCTTAGGCCGTGTCTACACTATGCGAGAAGCACGTGCGATCAGCCCAAGCGATGCGAGCAAGCCATGCGCGCATGCGACGCGAGCAAGCGATAGTAATGGCTTTAGTTTGATTACATTACCTATGCAGACTTTATAGATAATTAAAGTTGAAAATAAGAATTTAAGTAAAATTTTTTTTGTAATATTGATTTTATTTTAACTATTTTATAATCATTATCAAACGAAATAAGTTTTCCTTTTAATGTTGAATCATCAATGGGTATAAAGCAGTGATATTTTCTTGTATTGTGTATAGTTCGGGTCAATTTAAAACGGCATTCTAGTACTTTACGCCTTTTCTCAATTGTTTCTTGAATCACCCAAATAGATCTAAAAACCAAATATTCTATATTTTTATAACACATAATGATTTATTATTCAAATACATAATCAAATAATATAGTCAAAAAATGTAAATTATATTATTTTTATCTTATTTCATCAATATTTTCACTAACGCAATCATACATGTCTTTTGGATTTAAAATTGATTTTTCTGATGTTCTTTGTAAGGATGCCCTGCGTACTGTTCGTCTAACCACTGCTCCACAGCCATCACACGGACTTTTCCCATGGCTAGTAGAAAAAAAGTTGTGCGACTTAACTTTTAAGCCAAAATAAATACTATCTTGAAGGTAAAAATTATAAAAAATAAAATAAATCTGTTTAATATTTTGTACATAATAATACAAATTATTTGAACTTGCATCGTAGAAGTTATTGTTTTTCTTAAATTTGATATACAGAAAAAATAAAGAACTGTTTTAGTAATTTTATCTTTAAAGCTGTTTTCTACATAATGTAAAATTTTAACTCGGGTGTAACCTGCAGGTCCAGGATCTTTATGGATTTTGATGTTCTGGGTCTCAAAATAGTTTTTCACACAAATTAAATATACTTTCAGAATATTACTTTGACATATTCTTAATAATTAAAATTAAATTTTTTCAGGTCATTTAATGAACAAAAATCTAAAGGTGTCTATTTTGTTCATATAATACGTATTAATATACTACAATAAAAGTACTCTTACTTGCTTTTGTATTGGGTAGGTGCTCCATCTGACATATAATGTACATTCTCAATAAACGGAAAATCTCGTTTTAGAAGTGCAATGAGTTGCCCTTGAAAAGTGTTAACTGCACAAGCATCATGTTTTAAACAATCACTAATAACACATACAGATAAGGTTTGCAATTTGTCGTTATTGTCTTCTTTATAATACACTACAAACGGGTGTACAGTTGCTTGTGTATTATTAAAATAAAATGCTTGGATCGAGTCTTGACAAACAAATAAGAAATTTTCAGCAAAATCTTGAAGTATAATACATGTATCTGGAGTAATAATTGTTTTGCAATGTTTTAAATAACATTTTTGCATTTCAGTCACATAATGATGCTTTGTTAACTCCCATAAGTCATTGGCTAAATTTATAATAAAATTTCTTGTAGGTTCTTTTATCATAATAAGACTGACTCTATTATTAGATTGTGATTCAGCATTATTTACCCAATTATGATATTCAATCTCTGAAACATCTTCGCATGAGCTTGATTCCAATATTTTCAGAATTTCTGCTTTACCAGAACAGTTTTCACAAAGATGTAGCATACAATCGCTCCAATCTGTTGAACAAACACAATCATTTAAAATTACTCGGTAGGCTAAATTTTTGTTGATGGCAGACAATTTTAATTTGACATTTTGGTGTATAGGACATACACAAATTGTATGTGTACCAGGTGCTCCAGCACTAATACATTCTTTTGGCCTTAAAGAAGCAAATATACTGAAACCTGGTTTGCGCTGATCTTTAAAATGCTGTTCATATTCTTCTTCCACCCAATTGTTGTATAGATCCTTCAAATCATACATCAACAGTCTTTTTGTAACTTCTCTGTGATATTAGTAATAGGATTTTTAACACTGATGCAATCTTTAATGCCGCTACATATTCTACTATTGTTTTCATCTCTATAATACTGAGTTACAGATTCTCTAACTTCATTAGAATGAATGCTGTACACTTTACGTTTAATAGTTCCTAAGACACCTGGAAAAATATATTTTGAAATTAATTTCAAATAATGTATACTTAATCACAAAATAAAATCATAATAACAATATTATTTTTTTTAATTTAACGATTATCAAGACGATAAAATTTAGCTCAATGTTTATTCTATTTTAATTACTATGACTTATTATATTGGAAGAAAAGAAATAGATTAGAATTAATTTATTTTTTTTATTTTTTTTTTTATATTAATTTTAATAGTTCTTTTAAAATCCAATAATTACTTTATTATTTTTTATCTAATAATGAATAACGAAGGGTACCCCATGTCAAGATAGGCAAAATGCCACTATTAATGAAAGCGACAAATAACAGTGATTTCATAGAAGTATACTAAAAAAAGAATTTTGTACGATTTTTCCGGGTACCTATCTCCCCTCCTTATACCAGTAAGGCCTAAAAATCGCATTTTTTGGAAATTATTTTTTCTCCCGTTCCTCAATGTTAAAAAATTAAAAAAAAAAAATGAGATTACAGCTTGTAAACAGAGAGAACATTGAGATTTCTCAAATATAGATTCTTTCTAATTAAATCGGATTTCATTTAAATGTTTAAATTAGAATTCATGTATTATTTTACTTAATCCGTAAACAATATTTAAGCAATACGTAAGCAATACGTAAGTAATACATAAATAATAATACTTAAGTAATAATACATGAGTAATATAAATAAATAATTATGAAGATTTTAAATTAAATATTTTATAGGGGTACCCTTTATCATTATAGTTGCTTGAACAAAAATTTCATAGATTTTAATAAATTAAACTAAAATCTTGTATTAATAATTCTCAAGTGTAATATAATATATGTATCCTAATGTATAAAGGATTATCGATTCTATATGTTTACACTATGTCTATAATCAAGATATTAAGAATTTATTACAACCCATTTCTTAACTTACCTACAGTAATTTTAAGTTCTTTTGTTTTATTAAACATATAACGTGAACATTGGAAATAATGTTTTGCTTGTTCAAATTTCTTATGATTTGGAAGTAATGTCAATAACGATATTTTTTTACCAAAATTAGTTTCTTCATTATAACACTTAATTATGTTTCCAATCATTCCGTGAAATGACATACTATCCTCTTGTAGCTGTTTAAGATTGCATTGAGTTGGCAAATTAAGATTCAATGTTTTATTAACTGTTGTACAAAATTTCGTATTCATTGATTCTAAAACACTGTATGTTTTATTTTCCAAGCGATAATCACTAAGTTTCTCTCGTTTAAGAGGAGGTTCATCAAATCCATCGAGCATTTTATTTAAACGTTGAAATCCTTGGCTCAATAATATATCTTCTGAACTTTCTGATGTACACACTTGGCTACTTGAAAAAACTTGACTACTTGAAGAAAGCTGCTCATTATTATTTACGTTTAAACCATCATTCCCAGTGTTTTCATCTTTTCCTGCATTTTTTGTTATTATTGATGTAATTTTGAACTCACAGTTTTTACAGTACTTATTACCTGGATCTAAATTTATATTACAAATGTTACGAAATTTATGACATTTATCAGCACTAATCATTACTAAATTATTCTCAATGGATTTTGAATGATTATTAAAACAATTGCAACACTTCCTTTGTTTACTTATATATCGAGTATCATATTTATGAAGATGATGGTCGCAAATAAATTTATTTTCTACATTAATATCAAAATTTTTAATTCTAAATGATAAATACAGCTTTAATTCATTACTAACATTATTAATTAGATTAAGAGATTTATTTCTTGTGTAATGCTCTAAATGACATGTATCATCCTCATGCAATTCACCAATATGTATAGCACATCATTTTCTTTCAATTCCTGAGAAGATAACACTTACAAAACACAATTGTACAATTTATAAAACTCAACCGAACCAATACTGATATACTTGGTAATAGTTCTGCTCAACTACCTTCACAATTCTACTTAGAAATATTCATTTCATTTTTTATTGTAACTTGTACTCATTGTTTAAGGACATTCCGTGCCGTGTGTCGTGTAACGGATGACGGGTTCACGAGTGTCTCGCACAGAAAAATGGATGTTTGTCATCTATTAACTTACGTCAACACAGGTTAAATGAAACTATCTATGTATGTTTCATTTAACCTGAGCTTATACGTATAACGCACGTAAAACTATAGAAACCTGCATTTAAGACCATGTCTATACTAGGTATGCGAGAAGCGCAACCGGTGCGCGCATGCGACAAGCCATACGTTTGGCACAAAGTGCTTGAAATACTTAAAATGATAAATAATATCATTGTATACGATTGAACGTAAACGTGAGTTTATATTATTAGGGTTTGTCAGCGAGAAGAAATAAACGGGAAAATTAGACATCAAGAGTCTATGCAACCAACTCTACTCGAAAGTGAAAGTTGATTGCAGAAAAAGTTATGAACGCTTATGCGTACGAGTAAACAGGCAATAAGGCATTGTATAGGTAAAACGGAAAGTGGTAAGGTAAAAGGAATGTGCATAAAGCACGTAGCGACTAGGCGCCGCAGGACTCTATTTAAGCCCGCTGGGTGATGTTTTTCATAGTGGGAGCGCATCGGACGCTTGCCATCTAGCGGGCACTTTGGATACTTCAATCCCGAACAATCGTAGTAGATCAGTTAGTAGATCTATATTTAGCGATAAATAATATCGTCAATAATATCGTAGTGAAATGATATTATTTATCATTTTAAGTATTTTAAATATTTTGTCCAACACGCATTGCTTGCTCGCATCGCTTGGGCTGATCGCACGTGCTTCTCGCATAGTGTAGACACGGCCTAAGATCTTCAAAATATGCAGCCTCAGCACTTTTTTTAGGACAATTATGCCAAACTTATGGTTCATCTTGTAAATAAAACTTTTCCTATATTTCACAAGCTCTAATTTTACCAATTGAAAAATATTTTTTTATAAAAACGGCTATAACTTTGGCTCTAGTGGTCCTAGAAAAATCAGCGACTACGGATTTTAAAGGTCTAGGAACCACCTTTGGATCTATGTTACGTATACGTGTCAAAAATAATTATAAGATGGTAGAATTCATGTCAGTAGAGAGCCATTTTTGATTATTTTAGGTATCGAAAAATTAGATATTATAATGCTCGACAAAAAATTATTTTTTTACTTTTTCCTATGATAGGGAAAGAGTATAGTTAGATAACATCATATTCTAATGAAAAATACTTTTGTTAATGATTTTTAATTAAAATTCGGTTGACACTGTGACCATGAACACGGTTGATTTTCGCGATTTTTGATAAAAACGTCAACTTCAAAAGGCTGTATCTTGAAGTCTATTCAATCAATTTATGTCCTCAAAAAAAGAAATTAAAGGTCTCGTTGACACAAAAAAAAATGGGACCTATTGAGCTCAAAAATGTGGAACCAGTTACGAGATATAGAGGTTTAAATATGATCTCAAAATGATGAAATGCAATGGCCATATCACAGATCGCCAATAAAACCTAAATCATCATTTCATATCAGTGTATTTTTTTTCTTAAAATTTGAAGAAAGACAAAAAAAATGAGATCTCACCGACCTCATTTTGTTAAAATTTCAGCCTTTTAGAATTTTTTGAAAACTGGCTAAAAACAGGTCGAAATCAGGGTTTAAAAAAATTCCAGCAGGAATTAGGAATGAGATAAGGGACTGAAATTTTGCACACGCTATTTTTTTTATATGTACTTTCATAAAAAAAATCGTCGACAAAATCGACGACCCCCCCGCGCACACTTTTTAAAAAAAGTACAGGAACGACCCATATATATATGTTTGTAAATTGGTACTTTTGAGGAGATGTGAACCTTTCGTTCAGAGTTCGGACAATGTGACTAAAGAAATAATGACCCTCAGGTTACCGACTCTTGGAAAAGGGGGTATAGATTTCTCCTCAAAAGTCGCGATTCTTGCGTTGAGAAATTTGAGGAATCTCTTCAAAATGCCGACCTATACGTTGATATCTCTTCAAATATACCAATTCCCATAGTTATAATATATATATATATAACACACACACACACACACACACACACACATACATACACACACATATATATATATATATATATATATATATATATATATATATATATATATACATATATACAATAAGTACTTATCTAACTAATAAAAGTTATTTTCCCTGTTGATTGATACACATAATTCTTCTCATAATTAGTTGATTTCTTGAGATCTTTCAAATATATTATTATTAACTAACTCTAAGGTTAGGTGTTGACCAGATACGGGTGTGTATATATACTGTATAAGTAAATATATATAGATATAGAAGCGTAAAATAGACGACAACCGGAAGTGTCGTAAGAGCTGCAAACCGTATATCGGAATAAGGAGAAGAAAAGTTCGGAAAGGCAACAGCACATAAAAAAATTCAGCTTTCTATATCTTTTGAACGAGATAATCTTTTTAAATAAAATCTTTTGATTTGAGTAGAGCAATGAAATGGCTTTCGATTAAGAGGGATATGTTATATAGTAAAAACTAACGCAATATATGTAAAAGGGCATTGAATTTTTCGTACACCCATTTCAATGTATTATGTAGCACGGGTCGCTCCTTCAGGCTTCTTCTATACTTGCCTTCGGAGCGCTCCCGCCAGCGGTGTCAGACAAAATATTTTTGGTTGGTGTTGACTTACTTCAGAGCGCTGATTCCCATATATAAGTGTATACACTTCCCATACACTTGAGCGCTCTGAAGTAAGCCAACACCCGCCGAGAATATTTTGTCTGACACCGCTGGCTCCCGCGCTCCTTGATATGGGAACGTCCGCCAGAAACAAGCCAGCGGGCGCGCGCGTCGCCGTTTTCGCGCAAAATGCACTCTGTTCAACTCGCTCATATTCATTCTCTGAGTCTCTCGGAAAAAAACAAAGTACATATGTATATATATTTTTTCCTCCTCTTTCTAATGGTACTATTTTTTTTTCTCCAAAATGCTTTCTTCTGATTGAAAATTGAAGTTGAATATTCAGAGCCATTTTTCTCAAAGTATACCATTTTCTTTTCAAAATGCATTACACCATTCGAAAGTACAAGTCTTAAGCTACAAAAGCCTAAAGTTTCAAGTTGGAGAAATGAAAGGTTCAAAAATAATGAAATTGAAAAGACAGCGGCGGGCGGTCGGGCGCGCTCCCCGGGCTGCGATGCAACGAGCTGTTAATGTGCTACACGCGGATGTGTGTAATTTTCATTCGTTTTTTCATCACTAGAGTGATTTAACAGATCTGCTTTCCATACCCAAAGAAGCGACTTCAAAGTCTTATAAGCCCACTGAAAAATGTATTCTTCCTCATTATATTTCTAGAAATAATTAATAAAATTATTATTACAATTATTTTTTGATACTCCTATTTATCATGAATTTTCATCGTTGCTTTAATCCTTACAATGAAACAAAACATTCACATAATCTGAGATTAGTTTCAGTACAAATGAAGACACGTTTTCCGTTTTTGAAAGATAAAGAAAAATATGTGATTCTTGCAGGATACAATTTATTGCCAAGAGTAAAGACGAAAATGAAGCTTCGATAAATGATTGTTATGAAATAATTTCTAATTTGAAAAAATTGTTTAATGATGAAAATGTAACAGAAAAAGAAAAATTGATCTTCATGCAATTACTTCCAAAAAATTGGAGCTCTCGTAAAATTGCTGAATTTTCAAATTCTTCTCGTCGGCTGGCTACTAAATCTAAATTACTAAATAATGATGAGTCCTTTTTAGTTGACAAAAGAGGAAATAAAAAATTATCAAGCGATACTGTAGATCAAGTAAGACTGTTTTATGAAAGTGATGATAACAGTAGAATTATGCCAGGCTACAAAGATAGTAAGTGCATAAAAAATGACGATGGATCAAAAAACTACATGCAGAAAAGACTTGTTTTGTATAATCTGAGAGAACTATACATAAAATATTGTTAATTTTAAAGAAATGTATCCCAATTCGAAAATTGGTTTCACCAAATTTGCGGAATATCGTCCTCAACATTGCGTTTTAGCCGGTGCTAGTGGCACTCATTCAGTTTGTGTACGCATCTACCACCAAAATGACAAACTTTTGTTAGCTGGTTTAAGAAATTCAGTAGGCGTTTTTGATAAAATGAATACTTATAAGGATTGCATAGCTCAAATAGTATGTAAAAATTCAACAACAAAGTGTTATTTAAATGAGTGCTCTAATTGTTCTGGTGTTAAATCACTAAAAAAAGATTTAGAATTATTTCTTGAGAACTCTGACGTTAATGAAATTAAATTTCAGATATGGCAAACAACTGATCGATCGACATTACAAACTCAAACTGTTTCTAATTCATCATTTATAGACATCTTTTTTCCTCTTTTGCATAAACTCAAGACTCATTCTTTCATCTCCAAACAACAGGCATCTTATTTTAAAATCTTGAAAGAATCCTTATAAAGTAAAGGAGAATTTTTAATTTCTCTAGATTTTTCAGAAAACTATGCTTTTATTGCACAAGCCGCAGCACAAGCTTTTCACTATAACAATAATCAATGCAGTTTGGCGACAATAGTCATTTACTATAGAGAATCAGATTCCAAAATTGAAGACAAAAGCATGGTAGTTTTTTCAGACAATTTAATTCATGATGGCATAGCCGTTTACTTAATCTAAGAAATTATAATTAATTACCTTAAAAAATCTTTTGATTTTGTTAAAATAGTCATTTGTTGATGGAACAGCGCAACATTTTAAAAATAAACATAACTTCCAGAATCTTGTTCATCACTATGAAAATTTTTCTGTTGAAGCTGAGTGGCACTTTCATGCAGCTGCTCACGGGAAAAATGCATGTGATGAAATTGGTGCTTCCGTGAAAAGCAATGCTAGGCGCGCAAGTTTGCGGAAAGTATCCGACAATTATATATTGACGCCACAAAATCTTTACGAGTGGGCAACTAAATATTTTGAAAATATTGTTTGTTTTTTTTTTTATCAAAAGATAAATATTTAGAAACTAGACAAAAATTAAAACAACGATTAGAATCAGCAAAAACTGTGCCCGGAACTCTGTCATACCATTACGTTAAATTGATATCAGACACTAAACGATTAGAACTAAAACGATTCTCAGCATCAGAAACATTCGAATTATACCCACCAATCAAAAGAGGAAAAGATTATAAAGATCAGAAGGAAAAAAAAACAAGTATTGAGAAAAGACCTATCAGAATGAGTTCGACTAAAAATAAAAAAATTAAGAAATAAACAAAAAATTAACATTTTTTAGAATTTTAATATGTGGACTTTCATACAAATTAACGTTTACATTAATGGTGCAGCGCAGCGCGGAGAACGTACTCGACCTCATGGCGCTGCCTTTTTAATTGCATTACTTTTGAACCCTTCATTTCTCCAACTTGAAACTTTAGGATTTTGTAGCTTAAGACGTGTTCTTTCGAATGGTGTAATGCATTTTGAAAAAAAAATGGTATACTTTGAGAAAAATGGCTCTGAACATTCAACTTGAATTTTCAATCAGAATAAAGCTTTTTGGAGAAAAAACAATAGTACCATTAGAAAGAAGAGGAAAAAATCTATCGATATATGTACTGTGTTTTTTTCGAGAGACTCAGCGAATGAATATGAGCGAGTTGAACAGTGTACATTTTGCGCGAAAACGGCGCCGCGCGCGCCCGCTGGCTCGTTTCTGGCGGACGCTCCCATATGTAGCACGGGTCGCTCCTTTAGGCTTCTTCTATACTTGCCTTCGGAGCGCTCCCGCGCTCCTTGATTAAATGGGAAAAAGTTTGCAAATTGTAAGTAGAATTACTCAGAATTTTTGCAGATCGATGCCAATTATTTTGTTAACTTATACTTGACAACACCATTTAAAATATGCTAAAGGCGAATGCGATAGTATCAATATCTCTCACCAAAGGCTAAAAGAATTGTAAAAAATGTTACCTTCAAAATCCGACCTTGGTGAAGATGGAAATAGATCACTGAAGTTATGTGCAATTAAAGCTGTAAAAACAGTGAAAATAGTACAAAAAAACTCAAAATTTTCAATTTATTATAACTTTATATCGGTTGCATATTTTGCTCTAAAACTTTGTATTTGTGTTTTGGGTCTAATTTGGAATGAGTAAAAAAATTTTGAGCAATGTTAAAATTTTGACCTGAACAGTTGACATAAAGTTACCCATATACACATACCTTAAATGTGGTTTATGGAGTCACTTTATATATATATATACACACAAGGGGGTACCCCTCTGCTCGCTCCGCTCGCCAACCCCCCATTCATAAGTTGGTGAACTATTTTTTTAGTAGTTTTTATCCTAAGATTAAAAGAAATAATATAAACTACGGTATTACATGACCAATTTTCAAGAAAATTTAAGCTTTTTTTGAACTTTTGACGGTCGTATTGGATCCGCTATTTTAAATTTCGAAAGTCTTGTAGTAAGATTCTGATTAGCGACATCGATGCCTCCTTTGAACTTTTGACATCCCTTTTGAATTTCGGAAGTCTGATAGCAAGATCGTGATAAGCGACATCGAAAGATCCTGCATACCAATTTTCAGCAACATCTAAACTTTTTCTGAACTCTCAATCGCCATATTGGATCAACCAATTCGAAATTTGAAAGTCTGATGGTAAGATCGTGATCAGTGTCGTGAAAACCTTAGTATACAATTTTAAGCAAAATATAAGCTTCCTTCGAACTTGATACAACCATTTTGAATTTCGAAAGTCTGATAGCAAGAACGTGAACAGCGACCTCGAAAATCCATTTGTTACAATTTTAAGCTAAATCTAATCTTTTTTCGCACGTTCAACTGCCATATGGGATCAGCCATTTTGAATGTCGAAAGTCTGATAGTAAAATCCTGATCAGCGTCTACGAAATCTCCGAATTCCAATTTTGAGAAAAACCTAAGCTTTTTTCGAATTTTTAAACACCGTATTCGATCCAACATTAAGAATTTTGAAAGTCTGTTAGCAAAATCGAGATCTGCGACCTCGAAAACTCCTATATACAAACTTTATTTTTGGCTGCCATATTGGATCCGCTATTTTGTATTTCGAAAGTCTAATAGAAAAACTTGATCAGCAACTTCGAATATCCCTGTATACCAAAGTTAAACAAAAGCTAAGCTTTTCTCGAATTTGTAACCGCCATATTAGATCAGCCATTTTGAATTTCGGAAGTCTAATAGCAAAATTGTGGTCAGCCACTTCGAAACCTCTGAATTCCAATTTTGAGAAAACAAGCTTTTTTCGAATTTCCAAACATCATATTGGATCCGTCATTAAGAATTTGGAAGTCTGTTAGCAAAATAGTGATCAGCGATCTCGAGAACTCCCGTATACAAACTTCAAGCAAAATCTAAGCTACCTCAGAAATTTTTGGTAGCCATATTGGATCCGCCATTTTGTATTTCGAATGTCTAATAGAAAAACTTGATCAGCGACCTTGAATATCCCCGTTTACCAATTTTCAGTATAATCTAAGCTTTTTCAAAACTTTCATCCGCCATATTAGATCAGCCATTTTGAATTTCGGAAGTATAATAGCAAAATCTAGATCAGTGACTTCGAAACCTCCTGCATACCAATTTTTAGCCAACTCTAAGCACTTTTACAACTTTCAATCGCCATATTGGATGCGCCGTTTTGACTATCGATGTCTGATAGCGAAATTGTGATCAGCGACATCGAAAACTCCAGTATACAAACTTTAAGCAAAATCTAAGCTTCCTTCGAAAAATTTTCGCCGATATATTGGATTCACCATTTTGTATTTCGAAAGTGTGATAGGCTTTTTCCGAATTTGTAACCGGCTTATTGGATGCGCCGTTTTGACTTTCGATAGTCCAATAGCAAAATGTGGATCAGCGACTTTGAATATCCCTGCATAACAATTTACAGTATAATTTAAGCTATAATCGAATCCGCCATTTTGAATTTGGAAAGTCTTGTAGCAAAATCGTGATCAGCGACTTCGAAAACTCTGTATTCCAGTTTTGAGAAAAACCTAAGCGTTTTTCGAATTTTTTACTACCATGTTAGGTCCACCATTAAGAATTTTGAAAGTCTGATCACAAAATCGTGATCAGCGACCTGAAAACTCCCGTATACAAACTTTAAGCAAAATCTAAGCTTTTTTCGAATTTGTAACTGCCATATTAGATTCGCAATTTTAATTTTCGAAAGTATAATAGCAAAATCTTGATCAGCAACCACGAAAATCACTGTATACCAATTTTAAATCAAATCTAAGCTTTCTCGGAATTCTTAACCGCCATATTGGATCCATCATTTTGATTTTATGATGGTCCAATAGTAAAATCTATATCAGCGACCTCGAAAACCCCTGCATACTAATTTTCAGCCAACTCTAAGCACTTTTACAACTTTCAATCGCCATATCGGATGCGCTGTTTTGATTTTCGATAGTCCAATAGCAAAATCTGGATCAGCGACTTCATAAACACTTGTATTCCAATTTTGAGAAATAACTAATTTTTTTTCGAATTTATCCGGGTGTCAAAAGAATACTTTACGTATTGGGTGAGAAAAAAAGATGTTTGTCGCATGTGCACTGAGATGATAACTACGATTAATGAAAAAGGTGGGCATGAGTGGCGACAAGAGGAGGGCGGGGGGGGGTGGTTAGGGAGGCTCGGAGGCTATTTTAACCCTTAGAGGGCCGGGGTTTTGAGAGGGAAATTCACTTTAAAAAATTGGGACGAAAGGTATCTTATATCATTGATTGAACGTACACAAAGTGTCGATAAGGGGGTGTGCCCCCTTTAGTGGTTTTCTGGCCCTCTAAAGGTTAATATAAAAAAGATCACAGAGAAATACGCTAAGTTTTACGTTATTTTGAGTGGCGGCGGAGGGGATTGAGGGGGGCTGATGTTGATAAATAACGCTAATATCTATATAATATAGGTGTGCGTGCGTGCGTGCGTGCGTGCGTGTGCGTGTGCGTGTGCGTGCGTGTGTGTGAGTGTATTGGGGTTTATGCAGCTCTTTAAGATTTATGGAGCACACCTTATATATCGGTGCTTATGGCGTTTGACAAAGAGTTTCGGTACCCAGAAAGGGATTATTTCTTTAGTCCCTTGTACACGAGAACTCTGGGCGTAGATACTAACATAGAGTGTTGGGCACCATAGACCGTCGGACTGTAATGAATGTATATATATATATATATATATATATATATATATATATATATATATATATATATATATATATATATATTGTTACACTCACACATACATACAATAACCAATAATAATCATAATTACAAAAGAATAACATATAACTATATTTAAAATCATAAACACACACAATAAAACATATTATCAATAACAACGTCTCGAGTCAACTAACTAACTCGAATAGAGAACAACAAACTAGTCGCTTGGCAACGCTTTTGTTCTTATGTTCGATGATGGTAGACGAACACATAACATTATTCCCCCTTCTGTCAGATTGCCGTCCCGACAATCAGAATTGGTCTTGAGATCATCTGTTTTTAAACGGGATGATCCTTGACTTATCTGGTCAGAGGACCCGTCTCTTAAAAAATAGAATCGTCATTTTTGGATATCATCGTGTCATTATTCTCCATCCTTTTAGATTGTCGTCCCGACAATCTTAAGATAAAACGAAAGAGAAGACGTCTTCTTCAAGCGGGCTGATCCTTCGCACACGGCCAAAGGGCCCGTCTCTTGAAGAATAGGTCTCCTCTTCCAAAACCGAATCAAAATGACATCATTTTCAAGCGGGCTGATCCTTCGCGCACGGCCAAAGGGCCCGTCTCTTGAATTGGTCCATCTTGAATTCTTGAAAACATCTTGAAATCATCTTGAAATCTTTTTGAAATTGTCTACTTTTAAGCGGGTTGATCCTTGACTCATCCGGGTATCTTAATGTCATTATCGGTGGGTAGAATCTTGTTGGTAATTCTTGGACACAAGATGGGAGTTGGCATGCCGTGGTACCTCACCTCTGTCCCTGCTCTGGCATTTGCCATGTGTCTCACGGGAAAAACCACGGCTCAACATAACCGTGAGCAGAGCAGAAGAAATTACCTATCGTGGTAAGTCGTCATTGATCAAAATGAATGATCTTGTTTTTGTGTTTTGGTGTCTTCTGGATGCAGAAAACGACATCATTGATCTTCTTAACAGACAGTTTCCGAACATAGCTTCCATAATTTGAATATTCTTCTCCTTCAGGAGGATATCCTCGAATAAAATCCAGAGGAAGTCTCAAATCAGTCCCGGTGTACATCTCCGCTGGAGTGGTCTCAATTGTTGTGTGTACTGATGATCTGTAAACTAAAAATACACAAGGAAATCAAACGATCCCAATCTTCTTGGTTATCTGATATATATTTAGATAAGTATTCGAGTCTCGTCTTATTGTCTTTCTACCTGATCATTCGGTTATATGTGTAATGGTGTGGCCCTAGTTTTTCGAATTCCTAGCAGGTTTGACAATTTTTAACTAGTTTAGAGTCAAAGTTACGACCCTGATCGGTGTGAACTTAAAGAGAAAGCATATATACGTATACACAATTGCACTTAAATTGAACTGATTTAAATACTCAGACAAAGGCGACGTACTATCAGTTGGTTATCATAAATATCAGATTTTACGTTATAACCTAACCTTAAATCGATTGGTGTTACCGAATTTGCAACAAGTGATCTCGTATTTCCAAATGAATTATCATCTAACCTAATACGCTGTGTGTTCTTGTTACTCGTGTAGACTACGGAGGTTGTTGGTGTTGTTTGTGTATTAGAATGTAGGGTTGTACTCATGTGGTTTAATTTTAAAGCTCCAAGAGCGTTTCATGAAGCAGAGTAGGCTGGAGTACACCGACCGTCGGTGAGATGTCAGCGTCGATGAGTCATTGGTCATCATACGTGTATCAGTCCCCAAGCGCCACCAGCCGCCAAGCGCATGCCATCAATCGGTGTCGGTAGTATTAGCCGCAGCAGTTTCGGCAGCAGAAACTTCGGCAGCATCCCGTGCTCCGGTCTTCGATCGGAAGGGCACACGCAGCGGTGCATGCGTCGTTTTTCCTTTGCTGATTTTTCAAATCCGCCCATTTCGTCCTCAAAATTTTGGACGAACCCCCAAAATGTTACACTCACACACACATACAATAACCAATAATAACCATAATTACAAAAGAATAACATATAACTTTATTTAAAATCATAAACACACACAATAAAACATATCAATAACAACGTCTCCAGTCAACTAACTAATTCGAATCGAGAACAACAAACTAGTCGCTTGGCAACGCTTTTGTTCTTATGTTCGATGATGGTAGACGAACACATAACAATATTATACATTTCTCGAAAGGGGTTTATAAATCCCGTTTTTTTATACATAGGGGTTTATCGAGCCCGATTTTGATTATGCAGCCCGGGCTTCAGAATATTTCTAAATATAGGGGTTTATGCGGCCCGACCTAGAGTCTATAACCCCGGGTCCATTATTTCTTTAGTCACTTGCCATATGGAACTCTGGGCTGAAGGTACTAATATACAGTCCTGGGCTACATAAACCCCGATAAGTGTGTATATATATATATATATATATATATATAATATATTATGTAAGGGGATGGCTAATGGGGGAAAATCCCAAAAAGCCACAGGCCAGCGATACCCTAGAACACGGTGCCGCGGGTGTCAGACTAAAATGACTTGCCCGGGGATTTGCTCCTGGAATCCCGAAAACAACGCGAAGATCGCATGCGAACTTCGCTTTCCAACTAATTGAATCGCTGAGTTAAAAGCGCGCGCTCAAAGAGTAAAGCGCGCGGCCGCTATGCTCAGATATGAAAACGACCAGCGGAGTCGTTTTCCCACGGAGGCGGCGGTATCCGGGAGAAGGACAGGTTGTAATGAACGACGCGACGAGCAACTAGATATTACAGTATATTAAAATCACTAATAAGTACAAGCACAACGCACGTGCTGATTAAAACAGTGATTTAGATCGCGCGCGACAGTTAAGATTCAAACGCGCGAACGATACGGCGCGCGGCGAAGCTGCTACTCTCGCACGCGGTGTTAAAGTTCGGCGGGCTGACACACACCTGCGCGTATACGGCGCAGAAAGTTTGCACGGGGCGATTTCCGTGCAAACCTTTACGTTTAACGCGAGAGATGAGAGTATATGACTTACTTTTGGAAGGAGCAGCCGGTGCACTCGACTCTCTCTCGCTCTCTCTCGCTCGCACAGTAGTTGCGCGCTATGTCTCTCTCTCTCTTACTCGCAGTATCGGGTCAGCAGGCGGCCTGGCTGCCGGCTCCTCGCTCGCTGTCTCGTGTGGCTCACGCGGCTCGGGATCACTCTCTCTGTCTCTCTTTTACACGCATACACTCTGCTCGGCGCCTCCACTACACTCGCGGTAACTATAAAAAGATAGGACGGCGCGGACGAGGCAACTTTTGAGAGACACGCTGGAGAGAAGTTCACGGCACGATGGCATACACGAAGATGGCTGCCGTGACTCGCATAAAGCCGAAGCAGCTTCGCGGGTACGGGACGGGCATATTACGCGTCGCGGGACCGTTCTAATCCCGTCAGAATGCTCGTGCGCTCGCGCCCCCAGTGAGCACGCCTAATCGGCGCCGGTAATTCGAATCTCGAATTACCTATCTCGCGCACGCGTTACAATTAATATATATCTATGTTAATATATGTATACAATGTATACGTGTGCGTATATGTTACAATATGTTTATATGTTCAGTTATAAGTCAAGCGTAGACCATTTTTCTCAAACTTGAGGTATCCGTAACTTTTTTTTCCGGACATCCAGACCCCTATTTGATAGGACATTTTATGTTTAGAAAGTCTTGAACTAGCTGTCATCAAATTTTTAAGCGACTTCACCTCAGTCACTTTTCCAATGTTAATGGTGCGGGGTCCTTTACTCGTGATATTAAAAATATTTTCGCATAATCTTTACGTAATAATAGAAAATATGTAGTTGATAAAAGGAAGCAACGATGTACCGGTTCTAAATAGAACAATATGCGGTGAATGCGTTGTCATGTTGGGTCGTTCGCGAGCGAGCGTAGCGACGGTCCAAGAAAAATGGAAAAACAAAATATGTTGGACGCGCCCATGAGAACTGAAGCAGTTTGTTTACTATAATCATAAACGTGAAAGTTTTCTCCATTTATTTTCATTATCATTTCTTTCCTTCATAAGTGAATCTCAATATCTAGACGAGCTATTGTTTACTCAGTTCAACATGACAAGTCAGGAAAGAGACTTTGGAAGAAGATATGAATCAAGCGCAAAAAATCAAGGAAGAGAAAAAGACGAGAACAATTGCTAGATGCAGGCAGAGGCTCACTGGATAAATTTTTGTCTAAAAATACGGATCAAAACACGTCCATTTCTCCCGCCCCCCCAAATCACTAATCCTAAAATAAGCAATTGGATAATTTTGTACACTTTATTTACAATTAATTACAACCACAATCGATTTTTTTACAAGTGCATAAACAAAGTTATAAACAAACAAAAGCGGGGGGCGGGAGAAATATTTCGCCAGCCCCCACATAAAAAAACCAAAATTTCCAGAACGGTAACGTAATCTACGATTTATTTACAATTATTTACAACCACAAAAACTGGTAGAAGTTGATTATTTATAACAATTTTGAGCAATAATTTCACCAGCCCCCCCATACGCCAAAATCAATTTTTCAAAGTGCTAACTTAATCTACGATTTATTTACAATTATTTACAACCACAAAAACTGGTAAAAGCCGATTATTTATAACAAATTTGAGCAATAATTTCGCCAGTCCCCTCATACGCCAAAATCAATTTTTCAAAGTGCTAACGTAATCTACGATTTATTTACAATTATTTACAACCACAAAAACTGATAAAAGTCGATTATTTATAACAATTTTGAGCAATAATTTCGCCAGCCCCCCCATACGCCGAAATCAATTTTTCAAAGTGCTAACGTAATCTGCGATTTATTTACAATTATTTACAACCACAAAAACTGGTAAAAGTCGATTATTTATAACAATTTTGAGCAATAATTTCGCCAGCCCCGCATATGCCAAAATCAATTTTTCAAAGCGCTAACGTAATCTACGATTTATTTACAATTATTTACAACCATGAAAAATGGTACAAGTCGATTATTTATAACAATTTTAAGCAATAATTTCGCTAGCCACCTCATACGCCAAAATCTATTTCTCAAAACGTAAATAGTCTATATTGTTTAATATATTTTTAAATCATAATTTTATTATCCATTGTTGGGCTTTCGTTTACCAAATAATACTGCCCGTCAGGCTAGGTGCGGTTGTGATTCTGTATGACTATTGTTACTCGGAAAAAATGTATGTGAGTAAGTATCGCGGTTGATCGATGATAGAAAATGGAAATTTTTACCCTCGCAAATATTTAAAGGATTAGTAGCGGTTTAGGGTTACAGATGACAAATTCAGATGACTCGGAACTTGGAGTGAGTACGCCGATTTGTGAGTATGATACTCTATATAGTATAACTGTTATTATAACTGTTAGAGGCCTGCGTTTATTACAGGGATGCAACTGTCTCCTCTATTTCCTCTTTTTTTTCAATCCTCTATTTTACCCTTTTTCCAAGTTACTCCTCTATTTGCTCTATAATCAGCGATCTCTCCAATTTACCGATGAATTGCAATGAAAAAGACGCGCGGACTACAATTTGAAAAGACTTGGTCGTCTCCTGTAGGTAGGGTTGCCACCTTTTACAGTTGAAGTTGCTGGCCGACTGATGACTGGCGGCAGGGGGGGAGGCAAGTAGGCGGGGGATATGGGGTCCATGCATATTAGGGAATTACGTAGCCCTACAACAATGAGCAAGACAATTATTTAAACAATTTTTAAACCAAAGTAGGGTGGGGATATGTGGCCTACCTATATTAAGGAATTACGTAGATATACAACAATAAGCAAGAGAATTATTTAAACCATTTTTATACCCAAGTAGGCGGGGGATATGAGATTCACGCATATAAGGAAGTCACGTAGACATGAAAAAAATAAGCAAAACGTTTATTTAAATAATTTTTAAACCCAAGTAACCGGGTGACTTTACTTTGGTTTAAAAATTATTTAAATTATCGTTTGTCTTATTTTTTCATGTCTACATGACTCCCTTATATGCGTGAATCTTATATCCCCTGCTTACTTGGGTTTAAAAATTATTTAAATTATCGCATGGCTTATTTTTTCATGTCTACGTGACTCCCTTATATGCGTGGATCTGATATCTCCCGCCTACTTGGGTTTAAAAATATTTAAATTATTGTTTGGCTTATTTTTTCATGTCTACGTACATGACTCCCTTATATGCGTGGACCTCATACTCCCTGCCTATTTGGGTTTAAACATTATTTCAATTTCACAGCCCCACAAAAAAGGAGAGAAGGTTCTGTACTTTAGATCAGACTATCATATCTCGGTGTATTTTGGCCCCCTAAGTACGATTCCAAGGCAAAATTCGTCCACCACCTCTGAATTTGGAGATATCATTACGTATAAGATTTTTGAGATATCTTGAAAAACAAAGTACAAACAACTTTTTTGTTAATCTTCTCTACAAATAATGTAGCATTGTTTGCGCTCTTAAAGACCAACTTTACACCATCCCTCTACATTTTTTTTCTCCGAGATCTAAATACCTGAATTTTGTAAACTCGCACATATCTCTTAAAATCAAATTCTTCATTTCTATCTCGAAATTTATATATTCAGATCTCCGAGATAAAAAACTGTAGAGGGATGGTGTAAAGTTGGTCTTGAAGAGCGCAAACAATGCTACATTGTTTTGTAGAAAAGATTAACAAAAAAATTGTTTTTATTTTGTTTTTTAAGATATTTCAAAAATCTTATACCTAATCATATCTCCAAATTCAGACGTGATGAACGAATTCTGACCATGGAATCATATTTAGGGGGCCAAAATACACCGAGATATGATAATCTGATCTAAAGTATAGAACCTTTTCATTTTTTTGTGGGGTTGTGTTATCGTTTGACTTACTTTTTATGTCTACAGGACGCCCTTATATCCGTGGACCTCATATTCCCCGCCTACTTGGGTTTAAAAGTTATTTAAATTATCGTTTGGCTTATTTCTTCATATCTACATGACTCCCTTGTATGCGTGGACCTCACATCCCCCGCCTACTTGGGTTTGAAAATTATTTAAGTAATCTTTTTGCTTATTTTTTCATATCTACATGACTCTCTTATATGCGTGGACCTTATTTCCCACATTCTACTTGGATTCAAAAATTTTTAAATTATCGTTTGGCTTATTTATCCATGTCTACATGGGGGGGGGTCCAAAGTTTAGACGACTCACTTGAAAACTGAAGTCAACTATAGACGTGCTCGGTTTCGATATAACCTACTGCAGATTGTGCAAAATTTCGAAATTCTAAAAGCCGAAAATTATATTTTCGAATCTAACAATTCACCTACTGTCCAAAACATCGAATTTCATCGATACGATTTCAAAGCAAAGATAACTTGTTTTTAATGATTTATTTCGAAATATGTTTATTGTATCCCTATTAAAATTCTATTAATGAAATTCGATGTTTTGGACAGTAGGTGAATTGTTACTTTCGAGAATATGATTTTCGTAATTTAGAATTTCGAAATTTTGCACAATCTGCAGTAGCTTATATCGAAACTGAGCACGTCAATAGTTGACTTTAATTTCAAGCGAGTCGTCTAAACTTTGGACCCCCCCCCGTCTACATGACTTCTTTATATGCGTGAACCTCATATCCCCCGCTTACTTGGGTTTAAAAATTATTTAAATAATCTTTTTACTTATTTTTTCATATCTACATGACTCCCTTATATGCGTGGACCTCATACTCCCTGCTTACTTGGGTTTAAAAATTATTTAAATTATCGTTTGGCTTATTTCATCATGTCTACATGACTCCCTTATATACGTGGACCTCACATCCCCCGCCTACTTGGGTTTAAAAATTATTTAAGTAATCTTTTTACTTATTTTTTCGTATCTACATGACTCCCTTATATGCGTGGACCTTATTTCCCACAACGTCTATTAAGCTAGCAGATCACTTTTATGACCTGGGCTTATAAACAATACCATAATTTTCTGCTAATTTTCTGCTAATTTTCTACGCCCACCCGGATTTTTCTGCTCCAGCCGTTTCCGAGAAACATGCGATCTTCTAGATTAATATTAAGCTAGCAGACCATTTTCGGGTATCTTGACGAGTTTTTACCTTAGCCAATTCGGAGAGGTGGCATATTTTGGTGCTAATTTTCTGCTGTAAGATGGTCGGAACGAAAAATCCCAAAATCCTTCGGGGGCCCAGAATTGGATATAGGCCCTTGGCTAAGAGAAACATTTTCTGCATAATCAGTATATAACAAAAAAAGCTACCCAGTATTTTAGTGCTAATTTTCTGCTGATTTTCTAGGCCTACCCGGATTTCTTTGCTCCAACCGTTTCCGAGAAACACGCGATCTGCTAGCTTAATATTAAGCTAGCAGACCCTTTCTCGGTATCTTGTCGAGACTTTGTCTTAACCAATTCGGAGAGAGGGCATATTTTGGTGCAATATTCTGCTGCAAGATGCTCGGAGCCAAAAGCCCCAAAATCCTTCGTACGTCCCAGAACTGGACATAGACCCAGATTGATGTTAAGGTGGTTCTCCTTGGACTCCCTAGTCAAAGCAGTGCTAAATGTAGAAATTACCTAAAATTTAAAAAAACCATAGTATAATGTGATTTATTTATTTAAAATGATAGAGATATTCAATGTATGATAAATAAAGTGTATTTATAACATGACTAAAATAACTTTTTTCACAAAATGGCGATATTCTAGAAACTAGATATTGTCACTACAAATAATTGTTGATAAATCACTGGGATCTTTTTTGTTTCTCAACCAATTTTACTTTTCAAGGTCTCATTTTGCTCCTTAAGAAATTTCATGGGAACTTGCCGAAGGTAAAATTAAAAATTATTCAAGACTCGGAAAGTTATAACCAATTAAAAGAATATTTTGTTTTAACGACGTACATGAATTTATGAACAATTATCTGTAACTTTCTGAGTTTTGAATAATTTTTAATTTTTCCTTCGGCAAGTTCCCATGAAATTTCTTAAGGAGCAAATTATGACCTTGAAAACTAAAATCGGTTGAGAAACACAAAAGATTCCAGTGATTTATCAACAATTGTTTGTAGTGACGATATCTAGTTGCTAGAAAATCGTTATTTTGTGAAAAAAGTTGTTTTAGTCATGTTAAATACGCTTTATTTATAATACATGGACTATCTCTATCATTTTAAATAAATAAATCACATTACAACTATGGTTTATTTAAATTTTAGGTAAGTTCCACATTTAGCACTGCTTTGACTAGGGAGTCCGAGGAGAACTACCTTAAGCTAGCAGACCATTTTCGGGTATCTTGGCGAGTTTTTGTCTTAGCCAATTCCAAGAGGAGGTATGTTTTGGTGCTAATTTTCTGCTGCAAGATGCCCGGAGCCAAAAGTCCCAAAATCCTTCATAGGTCCCAGAATTGGACATAGACCCAGATTGATACTAAGCCTGCAGACCATTTTCGGGTATCTTGGCGAGGTTTTGCCTTAGCCAATTCGGAGAGGGGGCATATTTTAGTGCTAATTTTCTGCTGCAAGATACTCGCAGCCAAAAGTCCTAAAATCCTTCGCAGGTCCCAGAACTGGACATAGACCCAGATTGATATTAAGCTAGCAGACCATCTCTATCGAAAAGAAAACTAACCAGAATTTTACTGCTAATTTTCTACTGATTTTTTACGCCCACCCAGACTTTTCTGCTCCAGCCGTTTCCGAGAAACATGCGATCTCCTAGCTTAATATGAAGCTAGCAGACCATTTGTCGGTATTGTGACGAGTTTTTGCCTTAGCCAATTTGGGAACGGCGCATATTTTTGTGCTAATTTTCTGCTGCAAGACGCTCGGAGTCAAAAGTCCCAGAATCTTTCGTAGGTCCCTGCTAATGAAACTGCTGGAAAATGTTCTTCTGAAGCAGAAGAACACATCGGCGTAGCAAAATTTGCAGCACCAATTATTTAAATAAACAATTAAGCATCTTACTTGCATAAAAAGCAAGGATATCCGCTGTTTTTCGAATTTTGGAGCTGTAACTCAGTTTCAAATTATAACCGGCTATCAAAACTGCTAGAGAATGTTCTTCTGATGTAGAAGAACACATCCGCGTTGGAGAATTAGCGGCACCCATTATTTAAATAAACAATTAAGCATCATACTTGCATAAAAAGCAAGGATATTCGTGGTTTTTCGAGTTTTGGTGACTGAACTACATTTGAAATTATTACAGGATAGCAAAACTGGGGAAAAATGTTCTTCTGATGTAGACGAACACATTCGCGTAGGAAAATTATCGGCACCAATTATATAAATAAACAATTAAGCATCTTACTTGCATAAAAAGCAAGGATATCCGCGGTTTTTCGAGTTTTGGAGCTGTAATTCCGTTTCAAATTATGACAGGATTACGAAACTGCGTGAGAACGTTCTTCTGATGTAGACGAACACCTCCACGAGGAGAATTAGCGGCACCAATTATTTAAATAAACAATTAAGCAGCTTACTTACATAAAAAGCGGGGATAAATTATGACCGGCTAACGAAACTGCGGAAGAATGTTCTTCTGATGTAGACGAACACATCCGTGTAGCATAATTGGCTGCACCAATTATTTAAACAAATAATTAGGCATCTTACTTGCATAGAAGGCAAGGATATCCGCGGCTTTGCAAATTTTGGAACTGTAACTCCGTTTCAAATTATGAGCGGCTAACGAAACTGCTGAAGAATGTTCTTCTGATGTAGAAGAATACATCGGCGTAGCAAAATATGCGGCACCAATTATTTAAATAAACAATTAAGCATCTAACTTGCATAAAAGGCAAGGATATCGGCGACTTTGCGAATTTTGGAACTGTATCTCCATTTTAAATTATGATAGGATAACGAAACTGGGGGAAAACGTTCTTCTGATCTACACAAACACCTCCGTGTAGGAGCGTCAGCCTCACCAATTATTTAAATAAACAATTAAGCCGCTTACTTACACAAAAAGCAGGAATATCCGCGACTTTTCGAATTTCGGAGCTGTAACTCCGTTTCAAATTATGACCGGCTAATAAAACTGCTGGAGAATGTTCTTCTGATGTAGAAGAACAGAGCCGTGTAGCAAAACTGTCGGCACCAATTATTTAAATAAACAATTAAGCATCATACTTGCATAAAAAGCAAGGATATCCGCGGTTTTTCGAGTTTTGGAGCTGTAACTCCGTTTCAAATTATGACAGGATAACGAATCTGCGGGAAAATGTTTTTCTGATGTAGGCGAACACCTCCGCGTAGGAGAATTAGCGGTACCAATTATTTAAATAAACAATTAAGCATCTTACTTGCATAAAAGGCAAGGATATCCGCGACTTCGCAAATTTTGGAACTGTAACTCCGTTTCAAATTATGAGCGGCTAACGAAACTGCTGGAGAATGTTCTTCTGATGTAGAAGAACACATCAGCGTAGCAAAATTTGCTGCACCAATTATTTAAATAAACAATTAAGCATCTTTTTTGCATAAAAAGCAAGGATATCCGTGGCATTGTGAATTTTGGAGCTGTATCTCCGTTTCAAATTATGACAGGATAACGAAACTGCGAAAAAACGTTCTTCTGATCTAGACGAACACCCCGTGTTGAAGAATTTGCTGCACCAATTTTTTAAATAAACAATTAAGCAGCTTACTTGCATAAAAAGCAAGGATATTCGCGATTTTTCGAATTTTTGTGGCTGTACCTTCGATTCAAATTATAACAGGACAACAAAACTGCAGGAAAATGTTCTTCTGATGTAGACGGACACATCCACATAGGAGAATTTGCGGCACCAATTATTTAAATAAACAATTAATCAGCTTGCACAAAAATAAAAGATATTCGCAGTTTTTCGAAATTTTATGCAAGTAAGCTGCTTAATTGTTTATTTAAATAATTGGTGCCGCTCATTCTCCTACGCTGATGTGTTCGTCTACATTAGAAGAACATTCTTCCTCAGTTTTGTTAGCCGGTCATAATTTGAAACGAAGTTACAGCTCCAAAATTCGAAATTCGCGGATATCCCTGCTTTTTATGCAAGTAAGCTGGTTAATTGTTTATTTAAATAATTGGTGCCGATAATTTTGCTACGCGGATATGTTCTTCTACATCAGAAAAACATTCTCCAGCAGTTTCGTTAGCCGGTCATAATTTGAAACGGAGTTGCAGCTCCAAAATTCGAAAACCCGCGGGTATCCCTGCTTTTTATGCAAGTAAGATGCTTAGTTGTTTATTTAAATAATTGGTGCCGATAATTTTGCTACGCGGATGTGTTCTTCTACATCAGAAAAACATTCTCCAGCAGTTTCGTTAGCCGGTCATAATTTGAAACGGAGTTGCAGCTCCAAAATTCGAAAAGCCTCGGATATCCCTGCTTTTTATGCAAGTAAGCTGCTTAATTGTTTATTTAAACAATTCCTATAGAATTTATAATCATAGAGTTATAAATCCTATAGATTTCAGACAACAACTTTTTTTCTGACAGCATACTGCATACGGCATGCAATGTGGATTCACTCTAACAGAGCTGATTTTAACCTATGTAAAAGTCCGCAAGCAATGTAAACATGCACAGCTGTCATTTCATATAAACACTGTGATATCAGCATCAGCACCTTATCTATACAAAGTGCTGTTCTTAATTTTCACTGTTTCCAACGAATTTTGGAGTAAACATTTAGTGTGTTATAATACGTAAATGTATTTTAAATCAGTTTTTAAAAGTGTTTGAGTAATACGTGTGACAGTTGAATTAATGTTTTAGAAATAGCTTTTAGTTCTTGAACTTTTATTGGAAACTTTATACTTAAAATAACAGGGATTGATACTAAAGAAAAATTAAGTCTATTTTGACTATTACAAAAAACATTTAGTGTACAGATATAAATCAACTTTTAAAGGAAGGAAAGATATGCTATTGTGCAGAAAAATTTTATGGAACCTTCGCTTCTCTCAGAAAGCTCCCATTATCAGCCATTGTCTGAATCACACTATGATATAATTGACATTTTATTTTCTGAAGTAAAAACAGTTATGCACTGCAATAAATATGTATCAGTCGTATTCTCTTTATTAAGTAATAATATTATATGTGAAAAAGAAAAATGAAGGACAAGTAAAGAAGTTCACCTTATCAGACATTAAAAAAAGATCAATATAGGAATGTTGCTGCTATAAACATTTTTTTCAAGCATTTGGCTATGGCGATACTGGCTTCATAACATGCATGAAGGATTTTGGATTCCTCAATACATTCTTTATTTACCTCAGCATATGTATAAGAATCTAATGTATGTGGTAAAGATTATTAAAAACATATGGATTTAAAAGCACCAAAGGATCTACATATTAAACCACTTAACAAACAAGCCTGACTGATGTGGATATGACTGTTACGCGTGCTCATAGCTTACAAGTCTGATAGATCGTATACTGAGGTACCAGAATATTTGTTCTAAATGTAAAATATTTTGAGCGAAAAACAATATTTTTTTGTATTTCAGGGCAGAGATGGGGTTAAGAAATAAAGAAGAAGAAATAAAGAAGTATTGTAGTAATTTTATCTTTAAAGCTGTTTTCTACATAA
The DNA here is from genome assembly GCA_036365515.1 of Torymus aiolomorphi. Classification (NCBI taxonomy): domain Eukaryota; kingdom Metazoa; phylum Arthropoda; class Insecta; order Hymenoptera; family Torymidae; genus Torymus; species Torymus aiolomorphi. Next base: position 168,201,577 of record CM070875.1, on the reverse strand, counting down.
TGTAAAATTTTGAGCTCTGCCATCGACTCCAGATTCAGGAACTGCATATATTTTAATGGGAGAGGTCCTACAATTTTGGTATTTTATATGCCTATTGACTGAAGAGTTGTATGTATCCAATCTCTCTATTTGATTAAATAAGTTTTTACGGTCAAAGATTGCTAAAAAATCTGAATTTCACTTAAATTTAAGATATTTTAGCAATTTTTGACCGTAAAAAATTATTTAATCAAATAAATTGGATACATACAACTCTTCAGCCAATAGTCATATAAAAGACCAAAATTTGAGGACCTCTCCCATTAAAATATATGCAGATCCTGAATCTGGAGTCGACGGCAGAGCAAAAATTTTGAAATGGCCACATTTTTGGTTAAAATCGATCAAAATATTTTTTTTGGGTCTCATTTTATCATAAATTGAATATATTTTTAGGATATTACTTCTAAATATATCTAATTATGAAAATTAATTTTTTTCAGGTCATTTTATGAAGAAAATTGTAAAGGTGTCTGACCCCCTTTATTGTTTATTTAATTATTTGGTGCCGCAAATTCTTCTACAAGGAGGTGTTTGCCAAGATCAGAAGATCGTTTTCCCGCAGTTTCGTTGTCCTGTCATAATTTGAACCGGAGTTACATCTCCAAAATTCGCAAAGCTGCGGATATCCTTGCTTTTTATGCAAGTAAGCTGCTTAATTGTTTATTTAAATAATTAGCACCAAAAATTTTTTAACGCTGATTTATATATTTTATCATTGCTACTATGGGTTGTCATCACTCATATGTGACTCGCGTGCTTGTAAACAATATTTAATGCGAAATTTTTACATGCCTCATTTTGCCCCACTATTTCAGTGCGGGTTTTGGGGCGTATAGAATGTGTAGCGGGTAGCTTCAGCTTCATGCCTATGTCCAATTCTGGGCCTCCGAAGGATTTTGGGATTTCTGACCCCGACTATAATACAGCAGAAAATTATCACCAAAATATGCCGCCGCTCCGAATTCGCTATTGGAAACACTCGCCAAGATAACCGAAACTGGCCTGCTAGCTTAGTATTAATCTGGGCCTACGTACAGTTCTGGGATCTACGAAGAATTTTGGGATTTTTGGCTCGGACCATCTTACAGCAGAAAATTAGCACTAAAATATGCCGCCTCTCCGAATTCGCTAAGGCAAATACTCGCAAACATACCCGAAAATGGTCTGCTAGCTTAATATCAATCTGGGTCTATGTCCAGTTCTGGGACCTACGAAGGATTTTGGGACTTTTGGCTCCGAGCATCTTGCAGCAGAAAATTAGCACCAACATATGCCCTCTCTCCAAATTGGCTAAGGCAAAAATGCGCCAAGATACCCGAAAATGGTCTGCTAGCTTAATATTAAGCTAGCAGATCGCATGTTTCTCGGAAACGGCTGAAGCAGAAAAACCCGGGTGGGCATAGAAAATTAGCAGAAAATTAGCTGAAAATTATGGCATTGTTTATAAACCTGCGTCATAAAAGTCTGCTAGCTTAATAGACGTTTTCCCACATCCTACTTGGGTTTAAAAATTATTTAAATAAACGTTTTGCGTATTTTTTTCATGTCCACATGACTTCCTTATATGCGTGAATCTCATATCCCCCGCCTACTTGGGTATAAAAATGGTTTAAATATTTCTCTTGCTTATTGTTGCATATCTACGTAATTCCTTAATATACGTGGGCCACATATCCCCACCCTACTTTGGTTTAAAAATTGTTTAAATAATTGTCTTGCTCATTGTTGCAGGGCTACGTAATTCCCTAATATGCATGGACCCCATATCCCCCGCCTACTTGCCTCCCCCCCCGCCGCCAGTCATCAGTCGGCCAGCAACTTCAACTGTAAAAGGTGGCAACCCTACCTACAGGAGACGACCAAGTCTTTTCAAATTGTAGTCCGCGCGTCTTTTTCATTGCAATTCATCGGTAAATTGGAGAGATCGCTGATTATAGAGCAAATAGAGGAGTAACTTGGAAAAAGGGTAAAATAGAGGATTGAAAAAAAGAGGAAATAGAGGAGACAGTTGCATCCCTGTAATAAACGCAGGCCTCTAACAGTTATAATAACAGTTATACTATATAGAGTATCATACTCACAAATCGGCGTACTCACTCCAAGTTCCGAGTCATCTGAATTTGTCATCTGTAACCCTAAACCGCTACTAATCCTTTAAATATTTGCGAGGGTAAAAATTTCCATTTTCTATCATCGATCAACCGCGATACTTACTCACATACATTTTTTCCGAGTAACAATAGTCATACAGAATCACAACCGCACCTAGCCTGACGGGCAGTATTATTTGGTAAACGAAAGCCCAACAATGGATAATAAAATTATGATTTAAAAATATATTAAACAATATAGACTATTTACGTTTTGAGAAATAGATTTTGGCGTATGAGGTGGCTAGCGAAATTATTGCTTAAAATTGTTATAAATAATCGACTTGTACCATTTTTCATGGTTGTAAATAATTGTAAATAAATCGTAGATTACGTTAGCGCTTTGAAAAATTGATTTTGGCATATGCGGGGCTGGCGAAATTATTGCTCAAAATTGTTATAAATAATCGACTTTTACCAGTTTTTGTGGTTGTAAATAATTGTAAATAAATCGCAGATTACGTTAGCACTTTGAAAAATTGATTTCGGCGTATGGGGGGGCTGGCGAAATTATTGCTCAAAATTGTTATAAATAATCGACTTTTATCAGTTTTTGTGGTTGTAAATAATTGTAAATAAATCGTAGATTACGTTAGCACTTTGAAAAATTGATTTTGGCGTATGAGGGGGCTGGCGAAATTATTGCTCAAAATTGTTATAAATAATTGACTTTTACCAGTTTTTGTGGTTGTAAATAATGATAAATAACTCGTAGATTACGTTAGCACTTTGAAAAATTGATTTTGGCGTATGGGGGCCTGGCGAAATTATTGCTCAAAATTGTTATAAATAATCGACTTTTACCAGTTTTTGTGGTTGTAAATAATTGTAAATAAATCGTAGATTACGTTAGCACTTTGAAAAATTGATTTTGGCGTATGGGGGGGCTGGCGAAATTATTGCTCAAAATTGTTATAAATAATCGACTTTTACCAGTTTTTGTGGTTATAAATAATTGTAAATAAATCGTAGATTACGTTACCGTTCTGGAAATTGTGGTTTTTTTATGTGGGGGCTGGCGAAATATTTCCCCCCCCCCCCCCTTTTGTTTGTTTATAACTTTGTTTATACACTTGTAAAAAATCGATTGTGGTTGTAATTAATTGTAAAAAAGTGTACAAAATTATCCAATTGCTTATTTTAGGATTAGTGATTTGGGGGGGCGGGGGAAATGGAAGTACTTCCGATGGCGCTGCTCTCTTCCTCTCTCTCTAGTCTCTACGCATATATGTGTGTGCGGTAGTCATCGAACAACGTGTTGCAACCGACGCTCGCGCGCTTCATGTGTTACGAGTTACGACTAACGATGACGAAAGTTCGAACGTGAGAGAGTGGTCATTGTTGCTTCTACGTTAAGAGGGTGTGGTACTCATGTACTCCGTTTTACCGGCAGAACTCGGTAAATTCTATATTATTAAAATAAATATAACGAATTACGTCTTATAAAGAGATAGTTGCCCTGTGCAATGTAATAATCTACCAGCTTGCGCAGTTTTGAGCCCAAATATCAACGGCACCCTAAAAAATTTTGCGAACAAAAATAACCGAAATTTCGTTCGCCAATTTACGAGTTCGATTTGCAATTTAATAATTATTACGTAACTATTTTAAATATAATTTTCTTGATTATTTTTGTATTTATGGAAAATCAGATATTTATTTATTTATATATTTATTTATTTATTCGACGGGCTAAAACCCTTTATACAAAAGATAAAAGATAAATACAGGAGATTGGATTACAAACTTGCTTATCATAAAGTAATAAATATATAATATTTTATTATTTAATAGAGAGAGATCGGACGGCACTCTTAAAGAGCGAAATATTAAGAATCGCTGTAATGTGGGAAGGGAGGGTGTTCCATGAGCGTTTTAAACGATTAATAGTCCCTTCTTAAAAAAGTGATGAGCGGCCATATTGAAGTATCTAAAGGCTTGATTTTGATTGGTCGATAAGAAGAAGGCGCGAGAAATTTACTGTTTGGAATTTAATGTTTGAATTTTTTAATGAAATTTTTACATTTAGAGTAGTATAAAAATGATTAAGTTCTGACTTTGAAAAAATACTTAAATAAGTTAAAAGTAAAACGTAATGAAGATAGTATACATAACCTCAAAAACAGAAAAGTACGCGCGAAGTGCGTTTGAATATCGCTTGTAGAGTAAAAACCGGTATTCGAGCTACAGGATTGTTCAGATAATGGTCTGAAATGACGTAAGTTGTACGCAAGTTCACGTTCGGTAAACAAATCACCAATTGAAAAACAATTTATTAAGTCATTTAAAACTTTAAATGTAAAAACACAATCATGAAAATAATGCAATGAACTGATAGTTTGAATGTTGACGGATAAGGCTATTTCAGTGTAATCATGATTGAATCTATGCATAGGCTTATTAATTTTGTAAGAGATGTAACGGAGAAATTTATGCTGAATTGATTCTAATTTATCTGCTAAAACTGAAACATGTGTTGACCAGATGGGTAAACAGTATATTAAATTACATAAAACTAACATATTGTAAATGTGAATAATCAATTGTGTATCTTTAAAATTAAATGTTGTACGCTTGATGAGAGGAAGGACTATTTTGTTTTTTAGAAATACAGAGCGGGGAGTTTTTTCTTTAGTGTGTGTATTCTTAGCGATGACTTTGAGACGTTTGGAAATATATTTGTTAATAATATTTGACGGATAGTTGAAGCATCTCACTCCAAAATTCAATCGCATCCTACATAAACATAACACGATCCCCATATACCAATCCGTAAACAAACAACAATTTAATAACCTTAGGCAAAGAACTTTTAGATAAGATGCATACGAGTGGTATTGTTTATCAAATAAAATGCCATGATTGTACTTCCACATACATAGGCATGAGTAAAGGGAAACTATAGACTCGGACTAATGAGCATATTAGAGCCGTTAAACAATGCTCAGAAAAATCTGCTCTAGCGACACATGTGGAAAAAACGGGACACAAAATCGACTTCGGAAAAGTTAACATTTTAGACACGGAAAAGAATTTTTACAAACGCTCCTTTTCAGATATGCTAAACATTTACTTTCATGACAATACCCTTAACTGCATTCAAGATTTAAATTTCCTAAAAAATTCGTATAAAAAAACGATAGATCTTATAAAACAATATTGTACCGACTAATCAAAATGCTTTTTATTTTCCTAACTATTTACTTCCATATTCTATTCGATGAGATTCGCTTCCACATTTTCCTCTACTTCTAATCATTTCTCTGGATAAGACGGACTGAGTATAGCCGCCTTCCCCCTACCGTTCCGTATGCCTCCTACCTCTCTCCCCTTCCCCCACCCTCCTTAAAGTCAATAGCTTCTTAATTTCGTCGGACTTTTGCGATTTCCCTCCAGTATTGTTCCACACGCCAATTACCAACAACAGGAGTAGCGGAGCCATAATGAGTGGAGAGGACAGAGTTTGGCGTAAGTTCAATTGTGCAGACAAAACAAGTTTTCCTAATTTTCCATAGTATTACTAACTAAATTCAATATCCCTACACTTTTTCCCAGTTTGGCCTTTTCTTTCCGTACTGAGGTCCCGTTCGAACTCAAAAATCTTTGACGAACTTTAATGTGACGTAATTTATTAAAAATGGTATTCTATTATTTATATTTTTCTACAACTTTATACCTAATTTATTTGTTTGTAACTGACTATTTGTAAACTATATTGTAGCCCTGAAGAGGGGAGTAGCCCGAAACTCCCGAAACGTCGGCAAGTTAATAAACGCCAATATTAACAAATCTTGTTCGTCAGCGTCCGCTTATTTAATATTCCAAAAATTTACGTTATTAGAATTTTTTCTCGAAGTATTTAATAGAATGACTTTCACCTTAAACTTAAAATTGAATACTAATAATTGTAAATTTTATCAGTTTTATGATTTTACTATGCAAAAATTATAATTATTAAAACTATGCAAAAATTATAATTATTAATACTATGCAATTTTTAGTTCCTCCAAATCATTCATATATTTGTTTAGCAATAAAAGTAAAGAAATAACGAAATAAGACATGTAATAAGTATAATAAAAAGCTTTTATTTACCTTTCTTGTCTATTACAAAATTTTGTAAAATAACTTTGATAAACTTCTTTAACAAATTGTCAAATTATCACTGCTTCTATATTCCACCTTGCACAACTATAGTTTTTAATAAACAAATCATGCCAACTCAATTAAAGTAACTGCTTTCGATTTTATCTAAATAACTATTAATTGCTCTATTTTTTATTAATGCATAGGGGAGATCGGGGCAAGTTGCCATACGGGGTAGGTTGGACAAATGCTAATAACTCGTGATTCGAGTAACAGAGGTCAAAACTGTCGATGTCAGTAATGTACATTGGAACGAGGAATATTCGTTTTATTTTTCAGTCGAAAAGCATTATGCGCTATGGAGAGACACAAGCAGAGATGAATAGAGAGATTGCCAGCGCCCCGAAAAAAAGTGAGGCAAACTTTTGCGCGCGGCGCGCTGCTGTTTCTCGCGGCCGCGACATGGTACTGTACACACGCTACCTGATTGGCTGTTAAAACGTGTGTACGATTCCGAGCGGGGGAAGCGGGAGAAGACGGCTCGGCGGCTTGGTGCACGTGCACTGAACGTGTGTATGCTACAGTTTCTGTTTACTTCTCCCGCAACAATCCGACAACGGCCGAGCGGCCTGACAATCGCCGCTTGGTCGAACATTTTTATTATACACGCAAATTAACGAAATTTTTACCTCAAAACTACTAAACCCAAATTCTAAATCACAATCCAAGCCCGAAGGGGGAAGATAAACATAAATGATTTTAGTGTTATGCGTTTATGTTGTAGCGGTAGCCGTGGCGGCTAAGGCGCGCAGCTACTTTTGCCCTAATCTCTTGGATCCAAGTTCGATTCCCGCTCGCATTTCTTTTTTTTCTTTTTTTTCTATAACATATGTAAAATTTCTTTCATTATTTTATTATTTCACACACATTTTTTTACCTCAATTTTTTGTTTTCTAAAAGAATTGAAACTTTACTTGAAATTGAGATATTTTTGTCCCAGATAATATTGCAAGTAAAATTTTCGTTTTTCAAAATTATTTCATTAAATGCGCTAATTTTATAAGTACTGTAATATTTTGGATAATATCTGTTTACCCAGTTAAGAATATTTTGAGTAAATTAATTCACTGAAAATTAATTAATTAATTAAATACATCGTTATATTTATTTTATATTCAAAATAGTCTATGTCCAATTGACTTTTTATTGACATTTTTTTTAAGGATAAGGAAGGATCAACAATAATTATCGTTGTGCACGCAAGTTCAATTTCCGAAATACATATTCCCATTCACGTTCTCTAATCCCTAAAACATATGTTATTTGTTATAGACGTGAATTTCTATTAATATTGTTGATTAAATGGTAATCAATAAATATCACAATATTAAGTGCAGAATTACCAAGCATCTTACAATTTATTATACAATTTGAAAAATATCTTTAATCAAAGAGTAATTAGAATACCGCTTACCTGTATATCCGAAACCACGGTTTGCCACACGAATATACGATTCGGCGATGTACAAAAAATGCGCTTGTGCTTTAATTACACAGGCACACAAAAGAAAAGTGGTCTGTTACTGAAACTTGACATACCCCCTCTTATGTATTTTGACGCGCTGAATCCGAATCCGAAGCCAGAATTGCGCTATCACCCATCAGTTTTTTTTAAATCGTGTAAAACCACCCCTAAATCGAAAAATCCGGGATATTCCGCTTTTAATGTTGGGAAAATTTTTATAAACTGCCTAAAAATTACTGCACATCTAAAGCTGTACACATTTTGATACGCTGAATTCGAATCCGAAGCCAGAATTGCGCCATCACTCCTCAGTTTTTTTTTAATCGTGTAAAACCACCCCTAAATCGAAAAATCCGGGATATTCCGCTTTTAATGTTGGGAAAATTTTTATAAACTGCCTAAAAATTACTGCACATCTAAAGCTGTACATATTTTGAGGCGCTGAATCCGAATCCAAAGGCAGAATTGTGCCATCACCTCTCAGTTCTTTTTAAATCGTGGAAAACCACCCCTAAATCGAAAAATCCGGTATATTCCGCTTTTAACGTTGGGAAAATTTGTGAAAACTGCCTAAAAATTACTGCAGATCTAAAGCTATACACATTTTGAGGCACTGAATCCGAATCCAAATGCAGATTTGTGCCATCACCCCTCAGTGTTTTTGAAATCGTGGAAAACCACCCCTAAATTGAAAAATCCGGAATATTCCGCTTTTAACATTGCGCAAATTAGTACAAACTGCTTAAAAATGACTGCAGATCTACTGCTATACATACTTTGAGGCACTGAATCCGAATTCGAAATGAGATTTACTACATTCCCTCTACTCTTTTTTCAATCACGGAAAACCACCCCTACATCGAAAAATTCGAAAAATTCAGCTTTTGACCCTTTCAACCCCTAAACCCTGAACCCTTGAACTTATAACTCTTAAACCCTAAACCTTGAAGCCCTCAACGCTAAAACCTTTTAATCCTGAACCCTTTAACCCTGAATCCTTTAATCCCCAACTCTAGAATCCTTAAACATTGAACCCATAGCCCTTTAATCCTCAACCTTTTAAACTCTTAACCGTTGAACCCTGAACTCTTAAACCCTTAAACCCTCAGATCCTGATCCCTTAAGCCCTCAACCCTTGAACGATGAACCATTCAACTCTGAACCCTTAAAGCATCAACCCTCAAACCATTAACTGTCCCTTAAAACCCTTAAAAAGTGAAAACTGAAACCCTCAGCTCTTAAACCCTCAACGATTAAACCTTGCGTCTTTAAAAAACTAATTCAATTTTCTCTTTTTCGCTTATAGCGGGTTCTTTTATCCTCAAATGACCTGTGTAAAGGATTTCTGGATCTTTTTGTATCACCTGGGTTAGTTTCTCTTTCCAACATCTTGCAGTAGTCAGCCATCATATTAATACCTCAAGTGCCTTGATATCTCCTCTCCATTTCTATAAGGTCTTCGTGAAATCGCTCACCTTGCTCTTCGCTGTAGTCACCTAAGTTTTCAGGAAAGTATTGCAAATGGGCGTGCAAAAAATGTAATTTCACACTCATCAAACAACCTAAACGTTCGTAGTTATCGAATAAATCTGAAACAATTTGTTCATATTCCTAACTTTTCTGATTACCTAAAAAATTTTTAGCAATACTTTGAAAACTGAGCCATGCTAACTTTTCTGTTTCGTTCATTGTGTTGATGAAATTAGGATCTTGAAACATTCTTCGAATTTCAGGGCCGTCAAAAATTCCTGCTTTTATTTTAGCGTTACTGAGACCTGGAAAATGATCTGACAAGTATTGGAAACATGCCCCTTCTTTATCTAATGCTTTAGTAAACTACTTCATTAAACCAAGTTTAATGTGCAGTGGAGGAAGAAGGATTTTTAATGGATCGAGCAATGGTTCTTGAAGCACGTTGTAAGTACCTTGATTAAGCGCATTTCTTTTTGGCCATTCCCTCTTCCTGTAATGATTTATGCGATCTCCGCTGTCCCATAAACATAGAAAGCACGGAAACTTTGTAAAACCTTACTGTTGTCCTAATATGATGGATATGATTTATTTTCTCTAGGACATACTTCATATTTTCATAACTTTCTTTTAGTGTCGTGGAATGAGCTATTGGGATGCTTGCGTATTTATTTCGATTATGAAGAGTACTATGAAGAGTCGCCATTCACTGGACTTGTAAATATTAGGTTTTAATTCATTAATCAGGCTCTTTACATCTGTGCAATAAACTAATGTTTTATCCTCATCTACAGTGAAATATTTTGTAAACTCTTGTTCCCGTTTTCTATAAACAGAAGATGTAGTTCCAGGTTCCACTAATTCCCGCCTTTTAAATTCCGCTGCCATGAATTCTGCAACATCTTTCGAGACGCCAGTATTGCGAAAAAAGTCATTTAAATCTTTTTGGTTAAATGATTTAGGATTGCATAACATAACAGAATATGGAACATACTTGTCTTTACTTTTACTGTCATCTTCATTTTTTCTTATGACGTCTTCTTCAATATCTTCTTCCATAAAATCTTCTTCTACATTCATAAGTTCACCAGCATCACAAATAGTTTCCTCTCTTTCAAATCCATTGGATATATGAATATCTGATTTCGTAATGGGTTTTATTGTTGAAGAGACATTAGCGTATTTTATTTTAGATTTATTTCTCGAGTTAAAGCCGCTTGTAATAGTTTTGCAAAAATAGCAGTCATCGCATGACTGTGGTTTCTGCCATATAGTTGGCGTGGTAAATTGTAAAATTTCCTTTCCATTGCTTTTTTTCATCGATTCAACATCGTTAGACAAGTCATCCACCTGTGAAGAGCTGCGGTGGTATGATGACGACGGCTGCGGGCCCACTTACTCACCCTGACCAGTCGCCCTGGGTTTCTGAAGCACTGCATCGTGAATAGATATATCACTTATATCTGCACCCAGGGCACCTCCCCGTGGTGACGGTGGGCAACGGATAAATTTTTTTCTGTTTTTTTTTTCACTTCGGTTTTTTGTATAAATTTTTTGTATATTCTGGCAAAGTTCCTGGAAAAGGGCGTTTCGCCGTCATGGCAGATATAAGTAATATATCTATTACGATGCAGGGCTTCGGAAACCCAGTATCGGCGACTGGTCAGGGTAAGCAAGCGGGCCCGCAGTTGTCGTCATCATACGACCGCAGCTCTTCACAGGTGGATAACTTGGCCAGTGTTGAGTATAATGCCACAAGAAACCCCTCAAATAACCACGATTGCCTTGGAGAACCAAATCGGTTTTGCTACATATGTGGTAAATTTGAGATAGCAAAGTACCGCAGACCTATTACGGATTTAAATAGAAAAATTTTTCTTGACTGCTTCAAAATGCAGATACCTGTTGAAAATACATGGTCGGTTCCTCAAATGATGTGCTGTACTTGTCTAACGATGTTGAATCGATGGAAGAAAAGCAAAGGAAAGAAAGTGTTACAATTTACCACGCCAACTATATGGCAGAAACCACAGTCATGCGATGACTGCTATTTTTGCAAAACTATTACAAGTGGCTTCAACTCAAAAAATAATTCTAAAATAAAATATGCTAATGTCTCTTCAATGATAAAACCCATCATGGAATCAGATATTCATACATCCAATGAATTTGAAAGAGAGGAAACTATTTGTGATGCTGGTGAACTTATGAATGTAGAAGAAGATTTTATGGAAAAAGATATTGAAGAAGACGACATAAAAAAAATGAAGATGACAGTGAGAGCGAATCGATGGGAATTAGTAAAAGTGAAATGGATGAAAGTGAAGACGAGTATGTTCCATATTCTGTTAAGCCATGGAATCCTAAATCATTTAACCAAAAAGATTTAAACGATTTTATTCGAAATACTGGCGTCTCTAAAGATGTTGCAGAATTCATGGCAGCGGAATTTAAGAGGCGGGAATTAGTAGAACCTGGAACTAAATCTTCTGTTTATAGAAAACAGGAACAAGAGTTTACAAAATATTTCACTGTAGATGAGGATAAAACATTAGTTTATTGCACAGATGTAAAGAGCCTGATTAATGAATTAAAACCTAATATTTACAAGTCCAGTGAATGGCGACTCTTCATAGACTCTTCAAAGCAAAGTCTAAAGGCAGTTTTGCTGCATAATGGAAATAAATACGCAAGCATCCCAATAGCTCATTCCACGAAACTAAAAGAAAGTTATGAAAATATGAAGTATGTCCTAGAGAAAATAAAATATGAAGAACACAAGTGGCAAGTTTGTGGAGACTTGAAAATCATATCCATCATATTAGGGCAACAGTCAGGTTTCACAAAGTTTCCATGCTTTCTATTTTTATGGGACAGCAGAGATCGCATAAATCATTACAGGAAGAGAGAATGGCCAAAAAGAAATGCGCTTAATCCAGATACTTACAGCGTGCTTCAAGAACCATTGCTCGATCCATTGAAAATCCTTCTTCCTCCACTGCACATTAAACTTGGTTTATTGAAGGAGTTTACTAAAGCATTAGATAAAGAAGGGGCATGTTTCCAATATTTGTCAGATCATTTTCCAGGTCTCAGTAATGCTAAAATAAAAGCAGGAATTTTTGACGGCCCTCAAATTCGAAGAATGTTTCAAGATCCTAATTTCATCAACATATTGAACGAAACAGAAAAGTTAGCATGGCTCAGTTTTCAAAGTATTGCTGAAAATTTTTTAGGTAATCAGAAAAGTCAGGAATATGAACAAATTGTTTCAGATTTATTCGATAACTACGAACGTTTAGGTTGTTTGATGAGTGTGAAATTACATTTTTTGCACTCACATTTGCAATATTTTCCTGAGAACTTAGGTGACTACAGCGAAGAGCAAGGTGAGCGGTTTCACCAAGACCTAAAAGAAATGGAGAGGAGATATCAAGGCACTTGGGGTGTTAATATGATGGCTGACTACTGCTGGATGTTGAAAAGAGAAACTAATCAAAGTGATAAAAAAAGATCCAGAAATCCTTTACACAGGTCATTTGAGGATAAGAGAATCCGCTATAAGCGAAAAAGAGAGAATTGAATTAGTTTTTTAAAGACGCAAGGTTTAATGGTTGAGGGTTTAAGAGCTGAGGGTTTCAGTTTTCACTTCTTAAGGGTTTTGAGGGACAGTCAAACCATTAGGTTTCAAGGTTGGTGTTTTAAGGGTTCAGAGTTTAGTGGTTCATCGTATAAGGGTTGAGGGCTTAAGGGTTGAGGTTCTAAGGGTTTAAGAGTTTAAGAGTTCAGGGTTCAACGGTTAAGGGTTAAAGGGTTGTGGGTTCAATGTTTAAGGATTTTAGGGTTGGGGATTAAAGGATTCAGGGTTAAAGGGTTCAGGATTTAAAAGTTCAGGTTTAAGGGGTTCAGGATTTATGGGGTATGGGTTTAAAGGTTCCAGGTTAAAGCGTTAAGGGTTTTAAGGTTTCGGGTTTTAAGGTTATAAGTTTAAGGGTTCAGGGTTTAAAGGTTAAAAGGGTAAAAGCTGAATTTTTCGAATTTTTCGATGTTGGGAGTGGTTTTCCGTGATTGAAAAAAAGGAGAGGGAATGTCGTAAATCTCGGTTGGAATTCGGATTCAGTGCCTCAAAATATGTATAGCATTAGATCTACAGTCATTTTTAGGCAGTTTATACAAATTTGCCTAATGTTAAAAGCGGAATATTCCAGATATTTCGATTAAGGGGTGTTTTCCACTTTTTAAAAAGAACTAAGGGGTGATGGCATAAATCTGCCTTTGGATTCGGATAGGATTGAGCGCATTTCTTGTTGACCATATAAGGGTTCGGAGTTTAGTGGTTCATCGTTCATGGATTCAGGGTTGAGGGCTTAAGGGTTCAGGATCTAAGATTTTAAGGGTTCAAGAATTCAGGGTTCAACGGTTACTGGTTTAAACGATTGAGGGTTAAAGGGTTGTGGGTTTAATGTTTAAGGATTTTAGGGTTTGGAATTAAAGGATTCAGGGTTAAGGAGTTCAGGATTTAATGGTTCAGGTTTAAGGGATTCAGGATTTATGGGTTCAGGATTTAAGGGTTCAGTTTAAGCGTTGAAGGTTTCAAGGTTTAGGGTTTAAGGGTTATAAGTTCAAGGGTTCCGGGTTTGAGAAAGGGTCAAAAGCTGAATTTTTCGAATTTTTCTATGTTAGGGGTGGTTTTCCGTGATTTAAAAAAAAGAGAGGGAGTGTCGTAAATATCGTTTCGAATTCGGATTCAGTGCCTCAAACTATGTATAGCAGTAGATTTTCAGTCATTTTTAGGCAGTTTATACCAATTTGCCCAATGTTAAAAGCGGAATATTCCGGCTTTTTCAATTTATGGGTGGTTTTCCACGATTTAAAAAGAGCTGAGGGGTGATGGCACAAATCTGCCTTTGGATTCGGATTTAGTGCCTCAAAATGTGTATAGCTCCAGCCTGCAATCATTTTTAGGCAGTTTATACCAATTTGCGCAACGTTAAAAGCGGAATATTCTGGATTTTTCAATTTAGGGGTGGTTTTCCACGATTTAAAAAGAGCTGAGGGGTGATGGCACAAATCTGCCTTTGAATTCGGATTTAGCCCCTCAAAATGTGTATAGCTCCAGATCTGCAGTCATTTTTAGGCAGTTTATTCAAATTTTCCTAATGTTAAAAGCGGAATTTCTGGATTTTTCGATTTAGTGGTGGTTTTCCACGATTTAAAAAGAACTGAGGGTAATGGCACGAATCTGCCGTTGGATTCGGATTCAGCGCCTCAAAATGTGTATAGCTCTAGATCTACAGCAATTTTTAGGCAGTTTATAAAAATTTTCCCAACGTTAAAAGCGGAATATCCCAGATTTTTCGATTTAGGGGTGGTTTTACACGATTTAAAAAAACTGAGGGGTGATGGCGCAATTCTGGCTTCGGATTCGGATTCAGCGCGTCAAAATGCAGAAGAGGGGGTATGTCAAGTCTCAGTAACAGACCATTTTTTTTGTTTTGTGTGCCTGTGTTATTTTATTGAACCCTCAAAGAAACTAACATGAAAATCCTAAGTCAAAATCCAAACTGGTTAAGATGATGAGCCTAAAAGATATTACTCTTTGCATTTTTATTATACACATTTATTACTCTAGTGGAGCAGGCTTGCAAATAATTAATTAAATTTTCTATTATAATTATTCAGTTTAATAAGAATTAGAATTTCAATCGTTAATTAAGCCCACGTTTAATTAAAAATTAGCTTTTCAATCGTTAATTAAATCCCCGTTTAATTACGAATTCAAATTGCAATTGTTAGTTGATCACGCGTTTAATTCGGAATTAAAATTTCAATTGTTAATTAACATTCTTTAACACATTATACACGAAAATCACGCCGCATAAGGCGGAGGAGTTTAACAAAAACTCGAGTATACTCTACGCGGGACGATCCTGCTTTTGTAGCGAATGCGCATTCGTGCTGTCGAGACTATATCTTACTTTTCTTTAATTTCCCGACTCCTGCGACACGTTTTTTATTTATAATATATTGCAGAATAGTATTTTAGAACTCTAAAAAGTATTCTTGAGGATTTCTGCTAGAAAATCGAGCCTCGAAACGTGAATTTGGGTCTATGTGGCACGATCCTGCTTTTGGAGCGAATACGCGATCGTGCCGCGTAGACCCAAATTCACGTTTCCAGACCCGATTTTCTAGCAGGAGGCTTTAAGGACATTTTGCAGACTTTTTAAATACTATTTTTATATACTGTTCTGTAAGATAATATAAACGACGAAGCCGCCGCAGAAATCGGGGGAATTTAAGAAAACTCTGGTGTAGTCTACACGGCAGGATCGCGCATCCATTGCAAAAGCAGGATCATGCCCCGTAGACTATAGGTATACTCGGGATTTCCTAAATTTCCCCGCCTTCGGCGACGCGTTTTTTGTTTCTAACATGTTCAAGAATGCTATTTTACCCATGTAATTAACGATTGAAATATTAATTCTTAATTAAGTGCGGATTTAATTAACGATTAAAATTCGAATTCTTATAATTGATGACGGTATAATTAATATTTTCGCAACCCTGTAATGGAGTTGAAATTTTAATAATTTCAAAAACCATATTTTAGTCAATAATAATTCTTCTATCAAATAATCGAAACAACATATTTCTGCGAAATATAATCAATTATAGTCTGTAATATAAAAAAAAAATTTTATGTTATAGACATTTATTACTCTGGTGGAGTTGAAATTTAAATAATTTCAAAAACCATATTTTAATTAATAACAACTCTTCTATAAAATATATGGAATTATATACATACTTTTACAGCGACCTAATCATTTTACTCGCTTTCCCATTCTTTAATTTTTTATTCTATTTAAATGTATCAAATAGCCAAGACTTTTGACTTTTGGGACAACTTTTAGAAGGACGTAAATATAAAACTTTTTATGAGCTAAGTTTTTATTAAATGGTGTTAATCATATAAGAGAAAGCAAACTCTCTAACATTCTTTTGAAAAATCTTTTATATTTACATTTCATACTTCTTAAAATTGTTGTAAATAATTTAGAAAATTTCTAAAAGTTGTCACAAAAGTCAGAAGTCTAGGCTATTTGATACATTTAAATAGAATAAAAAATTAAAGAATCGGAAAGCGTCTAAAATGATTAGATCGCTGTAAAAGTATGTATATAATTCCATATATTTTATAGAAGAGTTGTTATTAATTAAAATATGGTTTTTGAAATTATTTAAATCTCAACTCCACCAGAGTAATAAATGTCTATAACATAATAATAATATAATAATTATATTATTATGTCTATAACATAATAATATAATATTTTTTTTATATTACAGACTATAATTGATTATATTTCGCAGAAATATGTTGTTTCGATTATTTGATACCCTGGTAGAAAATAAACCAACTCGGATGGCTTATCTACTAACTATTGGCCAATAATTTAGGCCAACGAATAAGAAAAATATTGACCAACGGTTAACTAACGGTTGGTGGACTATCAATCAATAATAAAACATTGAGTAACTCATAAAACAATAATAGAAATTAATAAGAAATATAGATATGTAAAAAGATTTTGATACATAAACAATAATAAAAATTATTGTAATGCATTAAAAAAATATTTGAATGAAGTTGGGAGTAAATTTATTTGAAGGTTAAGTAGACAGCGTAGTACATGGGCTATGCTCCCAAATTACTGTCCGCATCCCGCTTTCCGCAAGACAAGCACACATGCACATAAATACACACATATTACATACACACGAGTGCGATCGCAGGTTCATGTGTTATATATAGGTAAAAGTATTTAACGGCGCAGACTCATACGAGTCACGTGACGGGATTGCCGGGATTGCGTGGTTTTGCTTCACTGTAAAGGTCAGATGGTAACGGAGCACCGTGTAGAAAATGGAGCAATACGAGTACGAAGAATTTATGTAGGATACTTTCAAATTTTAAATGTAGAATACCTTTTATGTAGGATTCTTTCAAATTTTAAATATAGGATACTTTTAAATTAAAAAAAATGTAAGTATCCACCTGTACATGTCCTGACTTACGTCAAAAAGTCACGCACACTACACATTAACACGCCCTAACCTCAATTTGAACAAACAAAACTATACCCGTTACCGATTTAACCATATTTATCTGAAGAAAAATACTATTAATATGTGGGTTTTGATTATTCTATGAATAATACAAATTTTGAGAGTTTTATTTAAATAATAAGTTGTGTAAATGATTTTTATTTAAGATTTTTAACATTAAGCATTCATTGACCAAGCGCAAGGGTGATTTTTCTTAAATTTCCCCGATTTTTGCGGCGGCTTCGTCGTTTATATTATATTACAGAATAGTATTTAAAAAGTCTACAAAATGTTCTTGAAGCCTCCTGCTAGAAAATCGGGTCTGGAAACATGAATTTGGGTCTACGCTGCACGATCGCGCATTCGCTCCAAAAGCAGGATCGCGCCACGTAGACCCAAATTCACGTTTCGAGGCTCGATTTTATAGCGGAAAGCCTCAAGAATATTTTGTTACAGCTCTTAAATACTATTCTGCAATATATTATAAATAAAAAATCTGTCGCAGGAGTCGGGAAATTAAAGAAAAGTATGATATAGTCTCGACGGCACGAATGCGCATTCGCTGCAAAAGCAGGATCGTGCCGCGTAGAGTATACTCGAGTTTTTGTTAAACTCCTCCGCCTTCTGCAGCGCGATTTCCGTTTATAATATGTTAAAGAATGTTAATTAACAATTGAAATTTTAATTCCCAATTAAACGCGTGTTCAACTAACAATTGTAATTTTAATGTTTAATTAAACGCGCATTTAATTAACGATTATAAAGCTAATTTTTAATTGAACGTGGGTTTAATTAACGATTAAAATTCCAATTCTTATTAGAGTATGGCTTATACCAGCAGAGTTCTCTGCCGTACCGACCACAACGTTTTTAATTAAATATTAATTGTTATAAGTTTTTCCTTGAATTCTGAGAGTCGACGCACAAAGGTAAACTTATTATCTAATTCCTGGTCAAATTTTAGATAAATCTATTGGAAAATAAAGACGAAATTTGAAAAATCGCAACGTTGCATATTACTATATTAACCTCAAAATTTGACATCTTGCGATTTTTCAAATTTCGACTTTATTTTTCAACAGATTTATCTGAAATTTGACCGGGAATTAGGTAATAAGTTTGCTTTTGTGTGTCGACACTTGGAATTCAAGAAAAATCTTTTAACAATTAATATTTAATTAAAAACGTAGGGGTCGGTACGGCAGAGAACTCTGTCGGTATAAGGCATCCCCTTAAACTGAATAATTATAATTGAAAATTTAATTAATTATTTGCAAGCCTGCTCCACTAGAGTATAAATGTGTATAATGAAAATGCAAAGAGTAATATCCTTTAGGCTCATCATCTTGACCCGTTTAGATTTTGACTTGGGATTTTCATGTTAGTTTCATTGAGGGTTCAATAAAATAATTAAAGCACAAGCGCATTGTTTGTACATTGCCGAATCGTATATTCGTGTGACACACCGTGCTTTCGGATATACCGGTAAGCGGTATTCTAATTATTCTTTGATTAAAGATGTTTTTCAAATTGTATTGCAACGTAAGATGCTTGGTAATTCTGCTCTTACTGTTTTGATAATTATGGATTACATTTAATCAATAATATTAATAGAAAATCACTTATATTACAAATAACAGATGTTTTTGGGGATTAGAGGTCGTGAATAGGAATATGTATTTCGGAAAATGAACTTGCGTGCACAACGATAATTATTGTTGATCCTTCCTTATCCTTAAAAAAGTCAATAGAAAGTCAATTGGACAAACATCATTTTGGATATAAAATAAATATAACCATGTATATGAGGCGTTTCATGTCAACTGCCCCAGCGCGGCGCGCGAGCATCAAATCGTGCTGTTTCCAGCTCATGTTTAAGATACTGAAATGTACTTGAAAAATTGTTATGATAAGCATATCCAATGTATTTTTTCCTCAGCTTTCCAACGGTGTAGGCAGTTTTTCCAAAATTTTCCATTTTCACCTTCAAAAAGTACAAAACGTGTTATATCTCGACAACGATATTTTTAATATTTTTTTTTACCCTCTAGATCGAAAGTTGAGCATTTTTTTACGTAGGAAAGGATATTTTCCAATGAGTGTCCAAGATGTTTTCTGCGAGATATAGAACGCGAAACAGTAGACGCACCGCTTTTCCTGCGTGCGGTACTACGCGGTACAGCGCGCGGACTGCGCCCGCCTCGTTGCCTATATAATAACCTTTTATAATCTTTAATTCTTTACCTATTATTCTGGATTCTTAATAATGCATGGAGTATTATTTTATTAATTATTTTATAAAATAATAAAATTTCAAAATTAACTGCAATATAGTAACTCTTGTACTAACGTTTCTTTTTCAGTGTAGATAATATTTTTTTTTTTGTTTTTACGTGTTATATCTCGAAAAGTATATTTTTAATATTTTTTTTTACCCTTTAGATCGAAAGCTGTGTATTTTTTACGTAGGAAATGATATTTTCCAAAAAGTGTCCAAGATGTTTTCTGCTAGAAATAGAACGCGAAAGAGTAGACGCACGGCGCTGAAAAGACGGTTCCTACACGCGGTACCACGCGGCACGGAATTATTCATTTTTCATTCGATAGGTGGCGTCCATACTTTTCAAACTGTATGTAAATCATCACGTCGAAAGTATATAATTACCATAACTTTTTATCTTTTTCCTCTTCGAATTTTTTCGAATTTCTTGTCAATAGCCTTTGATTATTAAATCATTGGTGACTCTTGATTTCAATATTTTTGCTTTCTCAAAGAGAAAGTTTTCCATTTTTGTTTATTATAGCAATTAAAATGGATTCATCTTGGAACTTGAAATGTATAAATCCTTTAAATAAAAATGATCACCCTGCAAATTTATAAACAGAAATCAAGTTTATCTCCATCTGATGCTAATAAAGCTAAAACAGTGTGTGATGATGAATATCACAAAGCTGGTATTGCAGTTCTCGAACAACTAAAGAAAAAATTTTCTGAGTCAACAAATAAGCAAGAGAGAATTCAGCTATTAACTCTCGCACCAAAGTTTTAGTCTCGTAGGGACTTGCTGCGAGAATTCGATTGCAGTGAACAGGAAGTTCGCGAAACGAAAGATTTGGTAGCGAAGAGCGGAGTATTTTCAATACCTGCAAAGAAACATGGCAAACTACTTCCAGATGATACTGTAAATTCTGTAAAAAGTTTTTATGAGAGAGATGATATAAGCCGAATCATGCCAGGTTTAAAAGATTATGTATCTATTAAATAGAGCATTGGCGAAAGAGAACATGTTCAAAAAAGATTACTGCTTGGTAATTAAAATGAGCTGTATAATTTATATAAAAAAGAAAATGAATGCGTTAATATTGGTTTTACTAAATTTACAGAATTGAGGCCACCACATTGTGTTTTAGCTGGGAGTAGCGGTACACACAATGCATGCGTGTGTGTGCATCACGAAAATGTGAAGCTCATGCTAAGTGCTATGGACATAGAAAATTTAACTAAAGACACTCAATTGCCTCTTAAAAACTACCACGATTGCATCCAAGCAATTGTGTGTAATGATGTACACGGTAGATGCTATTTGGATGACTGTTTGGATTGCCCCAATATGTCTATATTACGAAAACATTTACTTGAATGTTTTGATGAAAATGATATTTTTCAAATCGAGTATTAATCATGGTTTCAAACAGATAGGTGTACAATAACTTCCAAAACTCTAAATGTGCACGAATTTATGGACAAACTGGGGGAAAAATTAATAAAATTAAAAACTCAGGATTTTTTCGCTAAGAAACAATCACTTTTTATAAATAACTTAAAAAGCAATCTTCAAGAAGAAGAATTTCTCGTGTGTTGCAATTTCGCAGAAAATTATGCTTTCGTTATACAAAATTCTACACAGTCCTTCCACTGGAATAATAACCAGGCAACAGTTTTTACAATTGTAGTGTACTATAAACAAAATAATGACCTCAAACATGTAAGCATTGCTGTAATTTCCGACAATTTAAATCATGATACCATAGCCGTTTATGAATATCAAAAAATTGTAATACCTTACCTTAAAACTAATTTTGCAGTCAAGAAAGTTTATTATTTGACTGATGGAGCAGGTCAGCATTTTAAGAATAAATCAAATTTTCAAAATCTTCTTTTTCATGAGAAAGATTTTGGAGTTACTGCTGAGTGGCATTTTTATGCCACAGCACATGGCAAAGGTGCATGCGATGGTATAGGCGCGAACCTAAAACGAGGTGCAAAACGAGCTAGTCTACAAGTTTCTTCTAGTAATCATATTTTAACGCCAACAGAGCTGTACAACTGGGTTAAAGATTACTGCAAACAAACCAAAGTTCTTTATAGCAGTAAAGCATCGTATGAAGAAACGGTTTTGAAACTAAAACCAAGACTGGACAAGGCTAAATCTGTACCAGGCACGTTACAATACCATGCTATTATTCCGATAGATGAAAGTACATTGAAGCTCAAAAAAACCTCTCTGAGTTCAGAGTATAAAATCTTTCCGAAAAAAACTGCGAAAACAAACAAAAAAATATTATCTACACTGAAAAAGAAACGTTAGTACCAGAGTTACTATATTGCTGTTAATTTTATTATTTTATAAAATAATTAATAAAATATTACTCCATTATTAAGAATCCAGAATAATAGGTAAAGAATTAAAGATTATAAAAGGTTATTATATGGGCAACGAGGCGGGCGCAGTCCGCGCGCTGTACCGCGCGCAGGAAACGCGGTGCGTCTATTCTTTTGCGTTCTATATCTCGCAGAAAACATCTTGGGCACTCTTTGGAAAATATCCTTTCCTACGTAAAAAATGCTCAGCTTTCGATCGAGAGGATAAAAAAAAATATTAAAAATATCGTTTTCGAGATATAACACGTTTTGTACTTTTTGAGTATGAAAATGGAAAATTTCTGGAAAACTGCCTACACCATTGGAAAGCTGAGGAAAAACTACATTGGATATACTTATCATAAAATTTTTTCAAGTACATCTCAGTATTTTAAACATGAGCTGGTAACAGCAAGATTTGGCTCTCGCGCGCCGCGCTGGGACAGTTGACATGAAGTGCCTCATATATACTCTCAACATTTTTTTTCTTTACAAACATCTTGTTTAATTAATATTGTAAAATAGTTTTACCAAAGAGTATTTTATATAACAATCGGGCAGCGTTTATTTATTTTTGTTTTCTCTCTTCTATTTTTCCATGCGTATTTTAGAAATTTTGCTACTGGTTGTATCGCTCTGTTATTATTATTCATGTATTGTACGAATTATGCTACTATCTGTATTACCGTATTACTTGATCAATTCATGTATCTTTAATTTTGCGCCAAAGCATATAAAAAGTTATCTATCTATCTATCTATCTATCTATCTATCTATCTATCTATCTAGCTATCTATCTATCTATCTATCTATCTATCTATCTATCTATCTATCCATCTTTTTTTTGCTTCCTCATAGAGGAAGCTTTGTAATGGTGAAAAAAATTTTCGAAAAAAAAATGTTTAAAAAGATGTTTTAAGGCGATATATGTGTATATTAGTTGATTTTGATCATTTTTGTTTTCGTGGGTGTATGTGTGTGTTTGTGTGTCTGTGTGTGTGTGTGTATATATTTGAACTCTTCATATCTGCGAAACGAATCGACCGATTTTCGTCGGGTAAAGCTTATTCTCTTTGTCTCGCGGGAAAAGAAAGGTACCCTGATGCATTTGAGTTTTTATTGATTTCCTTTTGTTTTATATTTGTTTTTTGGTGGGCGTGGGGAGAGAAAGCTACCCAGCCAGTGGCCATACGACACCGGAACCCCACCGGCACCGCGTGAGCATTCCTTCAGTGGGTTCCGTTCTGATCCGCTGGACCCGTCGTTATCGCTACTCCCCCGTCCCCTTAGCCTTGCGGCCAAGAGATTAGGGGTTCGGGTTCGACAGTTTATCCGCATTTCGATGTCCCTCTTTCAGGGCGCCTCCATCTTCTTTTTCAGCACGCGCACATTCACACATACACACACGCGCACGCACACACGCACGCACCCACCCACCCATCCACCCACTCACACACACACACACACACACACACACACACACCACACACAGACCCATCTCTTCGCGGGTCGGCCTTTCCATCCATCTAGTCCAAGGGTCCGTGGTTCCTCATTCGTTGCGTTTCCTCTTCTGTTTTTCGCTTCTTTGTGATTACGTGCCCAAAAGTAGCACGCAATCTTCTCCCATGATTCCGGTCCACATAGCATGACTTCGACCAGTGTCTCTGGCTCTAAGAGTGCGTCAATACTCTGTTGTAGTTGAACCCGCTCCTCCATGTAGAATCTGCAGTGGAAGAACGCGTGTTCCGCGTCGTCCCATTCCGCGCCATAGTCCTGGCAGCTTGGATCGTTTTGCCTTTTATACTTAAACAAGTAGGCACCGAAACACCCATGTCCACTGAGTGCCTGCGTGACGCAGTAATCGAGTCTTCCATGTTCTCGGGTCGTCCACTCTTTGACGCCCCTAATAAGCGTATGTGTCCACCTACCTTTAGGGTATACGTTCCATTCACCTTGTCACTCTTACAGTAGGACTGAGTGCGCTTCCTTTTTGATATCCAGTAGTGTGGCTGTCTCATCCTCTCGTTGCTGCCTCTCCCACACGTTGGCTCTTTTCTTAGCGAGTAGCCTGCGAGGAGCAAGGTTGCACCCAGTGATATGGTACGATATCCGCCAATAACTCGAAGTGCTATTCGTCGCTGTAAAGGAGCCATATTCTTCATGACTGCGCTATTGTGCACATGGGTACCTCACGGAGGCGAGCCGTAGAGTAGCACCGAGTGCACCACTGTCGCCAGAAGTGCTCAGCTGCCTTGTTTAGGTCCTCCCACATTGGGCATCAGCTGTTATAGCGCTGTACCTACATTATCTGCTTTGGTCGATGTTCGTCTGATGTGGTCTTTGAAGTTCCAGTACCTGTCGCTCCATAAGCCCAGGTACCGTATGCTATCCTGGAACTGTATGGCCATCTAGTTCGAGTTTGGGGTACTCGAACTTTCTTCTCTTTGTTACGAGAACAGTCTCGCTCTTCTCCTGGGCTAGTTCGAGGCCGTGTGCTTTCATCCAGCGGCTGACAATTTCTAGAGACTCGTTGCATTTCCACTCTATTTCTTGTATAGTTGCGGCTACTGCCACCATGGCCAGATCATCCGCATATCCTACTAAAATCACGTTCTTAGGTAGTTTGAGCCGCAGCAGCCCGTCGTAATGTATGTTCCTGCTGTGATTGCGACTCCTGTGGTGCCATAGTCCGTTTTTACCATCAGCGTTCTGTCCTCTAGGTAGCTGCTAGCCACCCTCATTAGATATTCAGGGAGTCTTCTGTTAAGGGCTTGATATATATGTTCCCAGTTTGCCGTGTTAAAGGCGTTTTTAACATCGAGTGTTACCAGGGCACACAAGCCTCCCGGCTGCGGTTTCATGCAGAATGCTTTATCTACTCTTTTCTGCACTTCCTGCACCGTGTGCAAAGTGCTCCGATCTGCACGGAATCCGTATTGCATCTCCGACAGCCCTTCATTCTCCGGGTCGTCTAATTCGCTCTGCATGCGGTTGAGAATCATTCTCTCATATAGCTTGCCCGTAGAGTCAAGCATGCATAATAGTCTCCAAGAGGATGGTGCCTTGGGATCCTTGTTTTTACCCTTCGGTATGAGGACCAGTTTTTGGCGTTTCCATTGTTTCGGGAAATGACCTCTTTCCAAACACGTGTTAAATAAGTCCAGGATTAGTTGAGGTTTTTCCCGAATAGCCGCTCGCAGAACTTCTTTGGGGATCCCATCGGGTCCCAGAGCTTTACCGGAGTCCAGCCTCTTTGCAGCCAGTTTAAGTTCGCTTATCTGGAACAGAGGTACCTCTAGTGCTTCATCGCTCGGGTAGCTCTCTCTGGGAGCTCCTTTTGGAAAAAGCGCTTCTACGATTTAAGTACAGTCGGTACATCTGTTGGTGTGACCGATCCCCGACTCGTCTGGAGTTTCCATATCACTAGGCCATAGGGTGTTCAGCATTACCTCTTACTTTGCCAGCCATTTTTTTCCGAGTTTCTGTAATGTTCGAAAATGAGCAGAATACCCTCATCGTGTTCTTTAGCCGTTTGGTAAAGCAAGTCTTGCGTGGCTTGGACCCCGTGTAAATTTATAAATTTATTTGTAATTTATCTATCTATCTATCTATCTATCTATCTATATATCTATCTATCTATCTATCTATCTATCTATCTATCTATCTATCTATCTATCTATCTATGTATCTATCTATCTATCTATCTAACTATCTATATATCTATATATTTATCTTTTTTTTTTGGGCCTGAGGAGGGGAAATCTTGCATGAGACACCCACGTGGTGGGTAGTGTCGAACTTCCTACCGACTAAAACCCCCCCCTCGTATAATAGCCCTCGCAGCATCTGGCACCCACCGGAACTCCTTTTCAGTATTACGTAGGTGGGGCTTGTTCTGGTACCGGAGAACCCTTCTGCGAAAGCTGTATTTCTTAGCTTATCAGTCTTTTCTTCTCATTTCTCTCTCTTTTTCATCTTTGATCTTGATTGCCATCCTGATAGAGGAAGCTATCCTGTTCTAACTGTCTGGCGATTTGAGCATGGTCGCTATTATGTTGTCTTTGGACAATAGCGAACCGACTTGTGCTGCCAGTTCCCCCCTGTCCTGCTCGTGTATGGTGCAGACGAATATCGTATGTTCCCCGTCGTCTTCTTCTTCTCCACATAATCGACTGTTGCTATTGGGTCTATGCCCTCTCTTGGCTAGGTACCCTTCAAAGCACCCGTGGCCGCTGAGTCCCTGCGTGAGGCGGTATTCCATCGAGTCGTGTTCTCGGAGTACCCACTTCTTGATCTTTGGTATGAGCGTATGCGTCCATCTTCCATCCTTCGACGAGTCCCATTCCACTTGCCATCTCTTGAAAAGGGGATCTCTTGCTTTCACCCGTATGGTGTTTCTCTTTTCTTCGGGCAAGTGTCCTTGTCTCATTCGGTACTCTTCTTCTTCGACCCATATTTCTCTCCGCTCACGAGCTAGCAATCTGATCGGAGGAACCCCTGAAAGTACATTGGCTGTGTCTCTTGACAATGTCCGCCATCCACTGATTATGCGCAAATATTCATCTTGCGCTGCACTGCGCCCATATGTTTATCCACTAAATATGCAGAAATGCAATCTCCTCAAATAGGTGCCCCATATAGTTGAATAGACTCAACACATGTTGCCAGCAATTGTCTGTGTGCTGGCCACGTTCCTCCTACGTTGGGCATAAGTCGCATCAGTGATGTGCACGTTATCGACGCCTTCGTTGCGGCTTGCTTCATGTGGTGTTTGAATGACCATTTACTATCTAGCCACACTGCCAAGTACTTTATCTCCTGTTTGAGAGTGATTACTTCCTCTTTGATCTCAAACCGGGGAGCTTCGTACTTCCTTCGACGTGTTACCAAGATAGCCTCACATTTGCCCACTGTTAGCTGCAAAGATCTACTTATCAGCCATTCAGCGATCGGCTTCAGGGCTTCGTTAGCAATTATCTCCACTACCCATGCTTTTTCTGTCACCACTAGTAGGGCTAAGTCGTCGGCAAACCCAATAAGCGATGCCCCGTTCGGTAGTTTCATCGTCAGCAGCCCGTCATACATGCAGGCCCACAGGAAGGGGCCCTTAATTCATCCTTGCGGTACTCCCGCCGATAGATCTGTAGCTATTCTGCCTTCCTCGGTTGCTATTGCTAGTTTCCTATCCTTTAGATAGCTGTCCATGATCCTGAGGAGGTATTGGGGCATTTTCTTCTCTTCTGCCAAAGCTTGTTAAATGCACTCCCAACTAGCAGAGTTAAACGCATTCTTCACGTCCAGCGCTATTATAGCGCAGAATCCTCCCGGGCTCGGTAGTTCGTGGAGAGCCTCCGAGACACTCGTCTACCTTCTTCAATGCGTGATGGGTTGACAGCCCCTTGCGGAAGCCGGACTGTGCTGCGGAGATTCCCTCGTTGTCCTCTTCTTCGCACACATTCTTCATTCTATTGAGAATGAGCCTCTCGAACAGTTTGCTTGTTGAATCAATCATTCCCAGTGGTCTCAATGATGAAGGATCAGCCGCCGTGGCCTGAGTACTCTTGGGTATCAAGACCAATGTTTGCCTTTTCCATCTGTCAGGGGAAATTCTTTGCTCTAGGCATTTGGTAAAGACGCTCATGAGCATCTGGAGATTCTTCTTTGTTATCTGGCGGACGACTTCGTTGGGAATTCCGTCTAGTCCCGATCTTTTTCCAGGGGATAGTCTGCTCGCTGCTGCTTTCAACTCTAGGGGACTGAAAGGCTCTCCTGCTTCTCTGTGTTCTTGGTTTAGGAAGCTAGTCCTAGGCTCTCCCGTTGGGAATAGTACTTCCATAATTTTCCGGAGACTTTTTTCGACTTCTGGCACGCTTGATCCTTGCGACTTCCGAAGTTTCTTCATCACGATCGTGTAGGGTAGGCCCCATGGATCGCTGTTGATCGTCTCGATGAGGTTTCTCCAGCTCTCCGCTTTGCATTTATGGATTGCTACTCTGAGCATCCTTCTGGCTTATTTGGGTGCCTCTTGCTCCTCTATCGCGTTTGGCCTACTTACTTTCCTAGCCCTCTGGAAGTCCCTTCTACGTTTGTTGCACTCATTCCTCAGTCCCGCCAGCTCCTCGTTCCACTAGTAGGCTGGTTTTCTGTGGTAGGTTGACGGCCTGCGTGGCATTGACGCATCACACGCATCCGTTATAGACCTCATAAGTACTTCGCCTGCTTCTTCTGCAGTAGCAGAACCTTCCAAGTTAGTTACCCTATTTCGCTCTAGGAATTTGTCGCGGTTCATTCTTTGGAGGGACCATACTCCTTTTGTTTTGTACTTTCCTCGTTGATTCTGCTTCCCTAGGAGTTTCGTCCATATATGTCAGTGATCGCTAAGTCACTCTGCGTCTAACACCTCCCAGGATGAGATGTTTTTTGTGACTTCCGGAAATGCAAACATCAGGTCCAAGACTGATCTAGCAATTTCTTTCTCATAAGTATGCACGCCGGTTGGTTTGACACTACGAGATTATAGGCCGCCATCATTTCTTCGAGAAGATCGCCTCTTGGGTCCCGGGGCCCACCTGTCCATGTCCTTGCTTTGGCATTGCAGTCGACCGCCAAGATAAGTGGGTCCTTCCACTTTCGGATATGTTCCTCTAGCGCAGCCAGATCTAGCTCTACGAGCGCGTCCGTGACGTTCGGAGAGAAGTAGGAACTGAATAAGGCCAGCTGTCCTAGAGCCACGCCTACGTAACCGTTACCAGATATCACTTCCCTGGCCCTGTAGTGTTCGTCCTTGCAGAAGCATATTGCCGCATCGCCTCTCTTGTCCTTAAACCACATCGCGTTGTGGAGATCCCGGTTTTGCTCTAAGATAACGAGTATACCTACTTCTCTTTCTCTCGCGGTCTGTATGGCAAGGTCTTGTGCTTCCCGAGATCGGTTGAGGTTGATTTGCAACATGTTCACGCTAGCGAATTTAGCCATTTCCGTTTAGGTGGTGGTTCAGTTTCCCCCTAGCTATCCGAAGAGCGGCGCATGTAACGCCTCCCGTTCTGTGGCCGTGGGGTTTCCCAGTAGCTTCGCAAGCAAGGCACTTATATGGCTTGTCACACCCTGCAGCCAAGTGTCCTAGATCTCCGCATTTGTAGCACAGCTTTTCCGTGATATCCTTAAGGCACTCTGCGGCGACGTGTCCGAATTCCAGGCACTTAAAACATCTGATGACTAGCTCCTTTTCGCCGGCTGTTGCATTAACCCAGCCGACTCTAACTTTGCCCGGCTTTAACACTTTTGCAGTCGCTATGACTCTTGGTACCACTACGAGTGCCACTTTGGTCCCTCTTGGTCCTGCACGGAGTGCCTTTACTTCGACTTGATCTGAAGTCGCCTCTACTAGGGCAGCGATAAAAGCTTCTCTGATCTCTTCTTCTGTGGTCGTTTCCTCCAGGTCTCTTAGCTCTATGGTGACCGTTGGAGCCATCGGTCTTACGAGAAATTGGTTCCCTACTGCTTGCCGGATGGCTCCGCTTACCTCCCTTAGCGTTGAATCCTTCCGAAGTTCTATGAGAAGATATCCATCCCTGGTCTTGCGGATCTTGCCCACCTTCGATCCGACATCGTTCGGACTCGCCTTAGTCTTCAGCTCCTTTAGCATATCGGCGTAGGACAACTTATTGTCCCCGCTCGCTTATATGAGTACCGCTTCTGCCTTTGGCCACGGAAGTTTCCTCCTCGATGTTGTCTTTCCAGGAGCCGTCTTGCCTCTTGTTGGGACAGGATTTCCTTCCTTGCTTTTTCCTTTCTTCTTCTGCTTTCTGATTATCTCCCAGTCGGTTTCGGCCTGCTTCTGTTTAGCATTTCCCGTCTTCTCAGGGCTCGGGATTCTGTCTCTCTGGAATGTTGATGTAGGAGCAGAATTCAGCCGTTCCTTCTGGACGATGACCCTTCTGTTCTCGCCGACGCTCAGTTTTCTGGCCCTCCCTATTGAGTCGTCGGGTGGGCTATTTGTCACTATCTTCTTTGAGCTATTTTCTCCTGCCCCCCCCCCCCCCCTACATCGTCGCCTTTTCCAGTTCGCTTTGGAAGGCCGCTTTAGCCTCTTTGTTTTTCTGCCTGTCTTTCAATATTCGTCACAGGAATGACATCGCAGCTACGTGGTCGTTTTTAACCTTGATATGCATATTCCTTGCTGTAGTCACCACCTCTTCTATAGAAATCATTCTCTGTTCCAGGGCAGCCAGGGAGTATTGCTCCAACTTGTCGTTCTCTGATATTTGAGCCCACAGCTTTTACAATAATCTTACTAGTGCCGTGCTTGCCTGATTGACTCCTTCTACTTCTTCGCTCGTCTTTTGAGATGCAGTAGGGGCCAAGCGGTTATCCCCTTCTGCATCAGCCTGATTGGCCACACCGTGCTTTTCCCCCCCCCCCCCCCCCAAATCCGTGGTCCGTGGGGCCTGCACCGACCACCGGGGCTTCCACCCGATCGAAATCAATGGCGGGATTTTCCTCATTGTCGAGGATACCCACTTGGGGTACATTATTTTCAAGCACACCATTCATTCTTGGTTTATTATTCGGGATGCCTTCTCCTAGCTAGTTTTGGTACGCCACGGTATTTTATTTCCCGGTACCTGTCATATCTGACGAGCTTGCCCCTATCCGCCGCACAGTGGGCCCAAACTGCATTTTTTTTCGAAATAAATATCTCAGCGTAGAATCAACCGATTTATAATTTTTCTTTTTTAAATGTAGGTAATGAGTTATAGTTTTAAGGAAAACTATAGAAAATTGCGGCATAAAATTTTTTAACCGGTAAATTTGATAAATACGCGATTTTTCCAGATAAAGGAAAAACTGAGTTATTGATGATATTGACAAAATTTTCAATAAACAGTATAACATTACGTATGCACGTACGCACGCACGCATGCACGCACGCGCGCACACACACGAGCACACACACACACATCGATATGGACATTTCCTAAAAATAGTTTATTTCGATTCCAAATTTGCAAAACAACATTCCTAGCATGTTTTCAAAACATTTTTTTTACTATCACAAAGTTTTCTCTAGGAAAAAGCAATAAGTATTCGTGATATTGAAAAATTTTACTTTTTCGATAATGGGTTTATAGTATACTATTTTTCGCCATACCCGGGCCGAAAACACCACATTCCCGTTTTGAGCCGGGCGGGAATGTGGTACTTTCGGCCAGGGTATGGCGAAAAAGTTATTACACGCACGCGCACACACACGCATAGACACACTCATACAACACGCACATTCCCGACGAAAATATTCTTAGTCAAATTTTAACCCTCTATAATTGCCATAGAAACTGAGATATTGCTATTCAAAATTTGAAAAATGTTTTTTTGCTGTATTTTACTAATTTTCAAATGCTTGTCAAGAAGCGAATTTTCCATCTTTTTTGAAGCTTTAGAATTGATTATTTTTGTCATTTAAGAGCTTTTCGAGCGAACGCATAAACCAAATTTTTCGTCTTGGAAAGACTCGTTCATTTTTGCTAATTCAAAATTAGATTTTTTAGACAGTACACAATTAGAATTCCTCGACATTATTGGCTATATTCATATATCTCCATATTTCCAAAATGACTCGAAAAAAATCTTCTCGTATAATTTCTGTAAAAACAAAAAATCACACAAAGTATCAATTTTTAAAAAATGATTTTAGCCATTTAACATTCAGCCAGTAAGTACTTATCTAATAAGTTATTTTTCCCGTTGATTATTTTCCCTATTGATTTGAGATTGATACACGAAGAATAGATCAATTCTTCTTATTACCAGTTGACTACTTGTATTACTAACTAATTAACTATATATATATATATATATATATATATATATATATATATATATATATATATATATATATATATATATATATGGGTCGGTCCTGTACTTTTTTTTAAAAAGTGTGCGCGGGGGGTCGTCGATTTTGTCGACGATTTTTTTTATGAAAGTACATATAAAAAAAATAGCTTGTGCAAAATTACAGCCCCTTATCTCATTTCTAATTCCTGCTGGAATTTTTTTAAACCCTGATTTTGACCTGTTTTTAGCCAGTTTTCAAAAAATTCTAAAAGGCTTAAATTTTATCAAAGTGAGGTCGGTGAGGTCTCATTTTTTTTTGTCTTTCTTCAAATTTTAAGAAAAAAAATACACTGATATGTAATGATGATTTAAGTTTTATTGGCGATCTGTGATATGGCCATTGCATTTCATCATTTTTAGATCATCTTTAAACCTCTATATCTCGTAACTGGTTCCACATTTTTGAGCTCACTAGGTCTCATTTTTTTTGCCTCAATGAGACCTTTAATTCCTTTTTTTGAGGACCTAAATTGATTGAATAGACTTCAAGATACAGCCTTTTGAAGTTGACGTTTTTATCAAAAATCGCGAAAATCAACCGTGGTCATGGTCACAGTGTCAACCGAATTTTAATTAAAAATCATTACAAAAATACAAAAGTATTTTTCATTAGAGTATGATGTTATCTAACTATACTTTTTTCCTATCATAGGAACAAGTCAAAAAATAATTTTTTGTCGAGCATTATAATATCTAATTTTTCGATACCTAAAATAATCAAAAATGGCTCTCTACTGACATGAATTCTACCATCTTATAATTATTTTTGCACGTATACGTAACATAGATACAAAGGTGGTTCCTCGACCTTTAAAATCCGTAGTCGCTGATTTTTCTAGGACCACTAGAGCCAAAGTTGTAGCCGTTTTTATAAAAAAATATTTTTCAAGTGGTAAAATTAGAGCTTGAGAAATATAGGAAAAGTTTTATTTACAAGATCAATCATAAGTTTGGCATAATTATCCTAAAAAAAGTGCTGAGGCTGCATATTTTGAAGATCTTAGGCCGTGTCTACACTATGCGAGAAGTACCTGCGATCAGCCCAAGCGATACGAGCAAGCCATGCGCGCATGCGACGCGAGCAAGCGATAGTAATGGCTTTAGGTTGATTAAATTACCTATGCAGACTTTATAGATAATTAAAATTGAAAATAAGAATTTAAGTAAAATTTTTTTTGTAATATTCATTTTATTTTAACTATTTTATAATCATTATCAAACGAAGTAAGTTTTCCTTTTAATGTTGAATCATCAATGGGTATAAAGCAGTGATATTTTCTTGTATTCTGTATAGTTCGGGTCAATTTAAAACGGCATTCTAGTACTTTACGCCTTTTCTCAATTGTTTCTTGACTCACCCAAATAGATCTAAAAACCAAATATTCTATATTTTTATAACACATAATGATTTATTATTCAAATACATAATCAAATAATATAGTCAAAAAATCTAAATTATATTATTTTTACCTTATTCCATCAATATTTTCACTAACGTAATCATACATGTCTTTTGGATTTAAAATTGGTTTTTCTGATGTTCTTTGTAAGGATGCCCTACGCACTGTTCGTTTAACCACTGCTCCACATCCATCACACGGACTTTTCCCATGGCTAGTAGAAAACAAGTTGTGCGACTTAACTTTTAAGCCAAAATCCTCCTCATGATGGCAGATATTAATGAAATTGTTCCTACAGTAAATAAATACTATCTTGAAGGTAAAAATTATAAAAAATAAAATAAATCTGTTTAATATTGTGTACATAATAATACAAACTATTTGAACTTGCGTCGTAGAAGTTGTTGCTTTTTTTAAATTTGATATACAGAAAAAATAAAGAACTGTTTTAGTAATTTTATCTTTAAAGCTGTTTTCTACATAATGTAAAATTTTAACTCGGGTGTAACCTGCAGGTCCAGGATCTTTATGGATTTTGATGTTCTGGGTCTCAAAATAGTTTTTCACACAAATTAAATATACTTTCAGAATATTACTTTGACATATTCTTAATAATTAAAATTAAATTTTTTCAGGTCATTTAATGAACAAAAATCTAAAGGTGTCTATTTTGTTCATATAATACGTATTAATATACTACAATAAAAGTACTCTTACTTGTTTTTGTATTGGGTAGGTGCTCCATCTGACATATAATGTACATTCTCAATAAACGGAAAATCTCGTTTTAGAAGTGCAATGAGTTGCCCTTGAAAAGTGTTAACTGCACAAGCATCATGTTTTAAACAATCACTAATAACATATACAGATAAGGTTTGTAATTTGTCGTTATTGTCTTTATAATACACTACAAACGGGTGTAAAGTTGCTTGTGTATTATTAAAATAAAATGTTTGGATCGAGTCTTGACAAACAAATAAGAAATTTTCAGCAAAATCTTGAAGTATAATACATGTATCTGGAGTAATAATTGTTTTGCAATGTTTTAAATAACATTTTTGCATTTCAGTCACATAATGATGCTTTGTTAACTCCCATAAGTCATTGGCTAAATTTATAATAAAATTTCTTGTAGGTTCTTTTACCATAATAAGACTGACTCTATTATTAGATTGTGATTCAGCATTATTTACCCAATTATGATATTCAATCTCTGAAACATCTTCACATGAGCTTGATTCCAATATTTTCAGAATTTCTGCTTTACCAGGACAGTTTTCACAAAGATATAGCATACAATCGCTCCAATCTGTTGAACAAACACAATCGTTTAAAATTACTCGGTAGGATAAATTTTTGTTGATGGCAGACAATTTTAATTTGACATTTTGGTGTATAGGACATACACAAATTGTATGTGTACCAGGTGCTCCAGCACTAATACATTCTTTTGGCCTTAAAGAAGCAAATATACTGAAACCTGGTTTGCGCTGATCTTTAAAATGCTGTTCATATTCTTCTTCCACCCAATTGTTGTATAGATCCTTCAAATCATACATCAACAGTCTTTTTTGTAACTTCTCTGTGATATTAGTAATAGGATTTTTAACACTGATGCAATCTTTAATGCCGCTACATATTCTACTATTGTTTTCATCTCTATAATACTGAGTTACAGATTCTCTAACTTCATTAGAATGAATGCTGTACACTTTACGCTTAATAGTTCCTAAGACACCTGGAAAAATATATTTTGATATTAATTTCAAATAGTGTATACTTAATCACAAAATAAAATCATAATAACAATATTATTTTTTTTAATTTAACGATTATCAAGACGATAAAATTTAGCTCAATGTTCATTCTATTTTAATTACTAATACTTGTTATATTGGAAGAAAAGAAATAGTTTAGAATTAATTTATTTTTTTTATTTTTTTTTATATTAATTTTAATAGTTCTTTTAAAATCCAATAATTACTTTATTATTTTTTATCTAATAATGAATAACGAAGGGTACCCCATGTCAAGATAGGCAAAATGCCACTATTAATGAAAGCGAAAAATGACAGTGATTTCATAGAAGTATACTAAAAAAAGAATTTTCTACGATTTTTCCGGGGACCTATCTCCCCTCCTTATACCAGTAAGGCCTAAAAATCGTATTTTTTGGAAATTATTTTTTTCTCCCGTTCCTCAATGTTAAAAAATTAAAAAAAAAATATGAGATTACAGCTTGTAAACAGAGAGAACATTGAGATTTCTCAAATATAGATTCTTTCTAATTAAATCGGATTTCATTTAAATGTTTAAATTACAATTCATGTATTATTTTACTTAATCCGTAAACAATACTTAAGCAATACGTAAGCAATACGTAAGTAATACATAAATAATAATACTTAAGTAATAATACATGAGTAATATAAATAAATAATTATGAGGATTTTAAATTAAATATTTTATAGGGGTTCCCTTTATCATTATAGTTGCTTGAACAAAAATTACATAGGTTTTAATAAATTAAACTAAAATTTTCTATTAATAATTCTCAAGTGTAATATAATATATGTAACCTAATGTATAAAGGATTATCGATTCTATATGTTTACATTATGTCTATAATCAAGATTTTAAGAATTTATTACAACCCATTTTTTAACTTACCTACAGTAATTTTAAGTTCTTTTGCTTTATTAAACATATAACGTGAACATTGGAAATAATGTTTTGCTTGTTCAAATTTCCAATGATTTGGAAGTAATGTCAATAACGATATTTTTTTACCAAAATTAGTTTCTTCATTATAACACTTAATTATGTTTCCAATCATTCCGTGAAATGACATACTATCCTCTTGCAGCTGTTTAAGATTGCATTGAGTTGGCAAATTAAGATTCAATGTTTTATTAACTGTTGTACAAAATTTCGTATTCATTGATTCTAAAACACTGTATGTTTTATTTTCCAAGCGATAATCACTAAGTTTCTCTCGTTTAAGAGAAGGTTCATCAAATCCATCGAGCATTTTATTTAAACGTTGAAATCCTTGGCTCAATAATATATCTTCTGAACTTTCTGATGTACACACTTGGCTACTTGAAGAAACTTGACTACTTGAAGAAAGCTGCTCATTATTATTTACGTTTAAACCATCATTCCCAGTGTTTTCATCTTTTTCTGCATTTTTTGTTATTATTGATGTAATTTTGAACTCACAGTTTTTACAGTACTTATTACCTGGATCTAAATTTATATTATAAATGTTACGAAATTTATCACATTTATCAGCACTAATCATTACTAAATTATTCTCAATGGATTTTGAATGATTATTAAAACAATTGCAACACTTCCTTTGTCTACTTGTATATCGAGTATCATATTTATGAAGATGATGGTCGCAAATAAATTTATTTTCTACATTAATATAAAAATTTTTAATCCTAAATGATAAATACAGCTTTAATTCATTACTAACATTACTAATTAGATTAAGAGATTTATTTCTTGTGTAATGCTCTAAATGACATTTATCATCCTCATGCAATTCACCAATATAGCACATCATTTTCTTTCAATTCCTGAGAAGATAACACTTACAAAACACAATTGTACAATTTATAAAATTCAACCGAACCAATACTGATATACTTGGTAATAGTTCTGCTCAACTACCTTCACAATTCTACTTAGAAATATTCATTTCATTTTTTATTGTAACTTGTACTCATCGTTTAAGGACATTCCGTGCCGTGTGTCGTGTAACGGATGACGGGTTCACGGGTGTCTCGCACAGAAAAATGCATGTCTGTCATCTATTAACTTACGTCAACACAGATTAAATGAAACAATCTATGTATGTTTCATTTAACCTGAGCTTATACGTATAACGCACGTAAAACTATAGAAAACCTGCATTTAAGACCATGTCTATACTAGGTATGCGAGAAGCGCAACCGGTGCGTGTATGCGACAAGCCATACGTTTTGCACAAAGTACTTGAAATACTTAAAATGGTAAATAATATCGTTGTATACGATTGAACGTAAACGTGAGTTTATATTATTAGGGTTTGTCAGCGAGAAGAAATAAACGGGAAAATTAGACTTCAAGAGTCTATGCAACCAACTCTACTCGAAAGTGAAAGTTGATTGCAGAAAAAGGTATGAACGCTTATGCGTACGAGTAAACAGGCAATACGGCATTGTATAGGTAAAACGGAAAGTGGTAAGG
The DNA here is from genome assembly GCA_036365515.1 of Torymus aiolomorphi. NCBI lineage: Eukaryota > Metazoa > Arthropoda > Insecta > Hymenoptera > Torymidae > Torymus > Torymus aiolomorphi. Next base: position 168,164,014 of record CM070875.1, on the reverse strand, counting down.
TAAAAGGAATGTGCATAAAGCACGTAGCGACTAGGCGCCGCAGGACTCTATTTAAGCCCGCTGGGTGATGTTTTTCATAGTGGGAGCTCATCGGACGCTTGCCATCTAGAGGGCACTTTGGATACTTCAATCCCGAATAATCGTAGTAGATCAGTTAGTAGATCTATATTTAGCGATAAATAATATCGTCAATAATATCGTAGTGAAATGATATTATTTATCATTTTAAGTATTTTAAATATTTTGTCCAACACGCATTGCTTGCTCGCATCGCTTGGGCTGATCGTACGTGCTTCTCGCATAGTGTAGACACGGCCTAAGATCTTCAAAATATGCAGCCTCAGCACTTTTTTTTAGGGCAATTATGCCAAACTTATGGTTGATCTTGTAAATAAAACTTTTCCTATATTTCACAAGCTCTAATTTTACCACTTGAAAAATATTTTTTTATAAAAACGGCTACAACTTTGGCTCTAGTGGTCCTAGAAAAATCAGCGACTACGGATTTTAAAGGTCGAGGAACCACCTTTGTATCTATGTTACGTATACGTGCAAAAATAATTATAAGATGGTAGAATTCATGTCAGTAGAGAGCCATTTTTGATTATTTTAGGTATCGAAAAATTAGATATTATAATGCTCGACAAAAAATTATTTTTTGACTTGTTCCTATGATAGGAAAAAAGTATAGTTAGATAACATCATACTCTAATGAAAAATACTTTTGTATTTTTGTAATGATTTTTAATTAAAATTCGGTTGACACTGTGACCATGACCACGGTTGATTTTCGCGATTTTTGATAAAAACGTCAACTTCAAAAGGCTGTATCTTGAAGTCTATTCAATCAATTTAGGTCCTCAAAAAAAGAAATTAAAGGTCTCGTTGAGACAAAAAAAAAGAGACCTAGTGAGCTCAAAAGTGTGGAACCAGTTACGAGATATAGAGGTTTAAAGATGACCTAAAAATGATGAAATGCAATGGGCATATCACAGATCGCCAATAAAATCTAAATCATCACTTCATATAAGAGTATTTTTTTTCTTAAAATTTGAAGAAAGACAAAAAAAATGAGACCTTATCGACCTCATTTTCTTAAAATTTCAGCCTTTTAGAATTTTTTGAAAACTGGCTAAAAACAGGTCAAAATCAGGGTTTAAAAAAATTCCAGCAGGAATTAGGAATGAGATAAGGGGCTGAAATTTTGCACAAGCTATTTTTTTTATATGTACTTTCATAAAAAAAATCGTCGACAAAATCGACGACCCCCCCGCGCACACTTTTTAAAAAAAGTACAGGAACGACCCATATATATATGGGTAACTTCATGTCAAGTGTGACAGGTCAAAATTTTGAAATTGCTCAAAATTTTTTTACTAGTTCCAAATTAACCCCAAAACACAACCCTAGAGTTTTAGAGCAAAATATTCAATGGTTCAAAAGTTAGAATTAATTGAATATTTGAAAATTTTGAATTTTTTCATAAATCTTCAATTTTTGTGATTTTTTAACTCAAAAACTTGAAATTTTTTGTATAGCACATTAAATGGGAAAAAGTTTCCAAATTGTAAGTAGAATTGCTCTGAATTTTTCCAGATTGATGCCAATTATATTCTAATTTATACGTAATAAAATACCATACAAAATATGCTTAAGGCGGTTGTGACGTGATTAATATCCCTCGACAGAGGCTAAAAATTTGATACAAAATGTTACTTTTAAAACGAAACCTTGATGAAAGTGGAGTGCAAACTCAGAAATAAGTAACAGACAATAGAAACTGTACATATGTGTGTGTGTGTGTGTGTGTGTGTGTGTGTGTGTGTGTGTGTGTGTGTGTGTGTGTGTGTGTGTGTGTGTGTGTGTGTGTGTGTGTGTGTGTGTGTGTGTGTGTGTGTGTGTGTGTGTGTGTGTGTGTGTGTGTGTGTGTGTGTGTGTGTGTGTGTGTGTGTGTGTGTGTGTGTGTGTGTGTGTGTGTATATATATATATATATATATATATAAAAAAACTGAAACAGGAAACCGGAAGTGGGAAGAAAACGAATCTCGAATGAAGAATTTAGAAAAAGGAAACCAGACATAAAATTTTTCACTATTTAAATTTCTAATATTAGAGCATCTTTTTACATGAAACTGTTTGTGCAGCATAGTATAACCCAATAGCATGTTGTTATTTTAATTTGAGTTAATATAAAAGCGATTGAAAATTGTAGTAAATGTTTCAATTTCTCGGGCACTCATTTGAAAGTATATGTAGCGCGGTCGATCCTCAGGCTCCTTCTATACTTGCCTTCGGAGCGCTCCCGCGCGCTCCTTGATATTTATATTTAAAAAAATAATGCATTATATATATTTATATATACATTTCGGAAACCGGTACCTTTAAGGATCTATAGCTTTTTTCTCCAGAGTTCGTATATGCTTGACTAAATAAATAAGTCCCTCTCTGCGTTGAAGGTATTAATATAAATCCTCAAAAGTACCGTTTCATACCGAAGGAATTTTGAGGATGTCCTCAAAAGTCTGAAAAATCCTCAAAGTATCGAATCCGTGCTGGCATAGATCCTCAAAAGATGCATTTGATATATATATATATATATATATATATATATATATATATCTATATATATATATATATATATATATATATATATATATATATATATATATATATATATCTATATACCGGGTGTCCCATTTTAAAACCACTAGGCAAATATCTCGAAAACTAAGGGAGATGGAAAAAAACTTTTAATACAAAAGTTGTAGGGTTGAGAGGGGCCCAACTAATCGTGAACTTGTTTATGACCTTGAGGTCAATGATCAAGGTCATTTGAAGGTCAAATCGATTTTTTCAAATGAGAACCCCCAGTTTTGACCTCGTAAATGGAAAGAGCGGAAAATTTTACGTTCAGATATGTCCTTGAGTCAAGGTCATGGTCATGGTCATGGTCATGTTTAAAATCAAAATCAATCAACGCATCAGAACATTCCCATAATTAGGTATACGAGACAAATTGTTAAATACAAAAGTTGTAGGGTTCAGAGGGGCCCAACTGATCGTAACCTTGGTTATGACCTTGAGGTCAATGATCAAGGTCATTTGAAGGTCAAATCGATTTTTTCAAATGGGAACCCCCACTTTTGACCTCGTAAATGGAAAGAGCGGAAAATTTTACGTTTAGATATGTCCTTGAGTCAAGGCCATGGTCATGGTCATGGTCATGTTTAAAATCAAAATCAATCAACGCATCCAAACATTCCCATAATTACGCATACGAGTGTTAAATACAGAAGTTGTAGTGTTTGGAGGGACCCAACTGATCGCGACCTTGACCATGAACTTGAGGTCAAGGATGATGTCGTTTGAAGGTTAAATCAATTTTGTTTAACGGCAACCCTCACTATTGACCTCGTAAATAGAAAAACCGAAAAATTCTGATATGACCTTGGGTCAAGGTCATGGTCAAAGTTATGGCCAGTTTCCATGCAGTTACGAGCAAAGTCGGAGATGACCCGGTCACCTAAGGCAAGGTCGGAGATTACCCGGCCAGTTAAGGCAAGGTCGGAGATGACCCGGCCAGTTAAGGCAAGGTCGGAGATGACCCGGCCAGTTAAGGCAAGGTCGGAGATGACCCGGTCAGTTAAGGCAAGGTCGGAGATGACCCGGCCAGTTAAGGCAAGGTCGGGGATGATTAGGCCAGCTAAAAATTCATTGGAAAATTCCACGTTCATGTGTATTTAGTCATAGGATCCAAGTATTTCGGTCACCATTTACTGAAGAAGATGCTCAACACTTATTAACTTTTGTTATTATTTGATATAAGGGGTTAACCCTGGTAAATATTGATAATAGTAAAAATAGTAAAATTTTCCGCTCTTTCCATTTACAAGGTCAAAAATAGGGGTTCTCATTTGAAAAAATCGATTTGACCTTCAAATGACCTTGATCATTGACCTCAAAGTCATAACCAAGGTCACGATCAGTTGGGCCGCTCCAAACCCTACAACTTCTGTATTTAACACTCGTATGCGTAATTATGGGAATGTTTGGATGCGTTGATTGATTTTGATTTTAAACATGACCATGACCATGACCATGGCCTTGACTCAAGGACATATCTAAACGTAAAATTTTCCGCTCTTTCCATTTACGAGGCCAAAAGTGGGGGTTCCCATTTGAAAAAATCGATTTGACCTTCAAATGACCTTGATCATTGACCTCAAGGTCATAACCAAGGTCACGATCAGTTGGGCCCCTCTGAACCGTACAACTTTTGTATTAAAAGTTTTTTTCCATCTCCCTTAGTTTTCGAGATATTTGCCTGGTGGTTTTAAAATGGGACACCCGGTATATATGTGTGTATATATATATATATATATATATATGTGGGTGTGGGTGTGTGTGTGTGTGTAGTTCCTTATGTCAGCTCTGATATTATTTATTATTTATTAATTATAAACTAAGTTTTCAGCAAAATCCAGTAATATTTTATTTCTTGTCCGCCATTTTGAATTTTCAAAATCTGAGTTCAGATTTGTAATCAGCGAATTCAGAAACCTCCTATATACAGTTTTCGGCAAAAACTGGTAATATATCAATTTTTGTCCGCCATTTTGTATTTACAAAACCTGCGCTCAGATTCCTAATCAGAGAATCGGGAAACCTATAATATACAATTTTCAGCAAAATACATTAATATTTGAATATTTGGCCTCCATCTTCGATCCTCCATTTTGAATTCTGAAAATCTGAGTACAGATTCATAATCATCGAATCCAGTAATCCTGTACATACATTCATATATATATATATATATATATATATATATATATATATATATATATATATATATATATATATATATATATATATGAATATATATATATATATATATTTATATATATATATATATATATCTATATATCTATATATATATATATATATATATATATATATATATATATATATATATATATATATTGTAACGATGTGCGTTTTCTGCACCTCTATGGGAAAACAAAAAGAAAAACGCGAGTAGTTGATTGAGTGCAAAATGTGGCGGACGGCGACATGCGATACCTCGACACCGAGCTATGTGTGCACGGTTGTACACGTAGCTAAACACGTTTTTTGTCTCACTCTGTCGAGGTACGTCGCTTCCGAGGCGGGTAGCAGACGACACCGGTGTAACTGCAGCCCAGAGTCCACGCCGACGGCGACGCTGCGCAGAGAGGAAGAGAGCGAACAGCAGCAGGCAGCACTGAGGCGATGAAAGCCGAGCCACCTGCTCGCACGCTTGCAGGCAACGCACACGGAAATTAAGACTGTGCGCCGAATGCGAACGTGCCCAAGTGGGCCCGGCCGCCATGTTGCAGAGAGAGACGCCGCCGGAGGAAGATGCCGGCCGCCGACACACACTCGCGCCGTACCCACGCACTACACGCACACAGACAAAACACCGACACGAGCACGCGCGGCCACTACTACTTATTGCAGCTGTGCGACGGCCACGAGGCGGGCAGCCCGGCGAGACGCGAGACCGAGAGAGAGAACGTGTGCGACGACGCGCCGATGCTGCTCGTACTGAGCGAGAGAGGGGGGGACGGCAGCCTACGAGCTGCACACCACTTGCGAGGAAGAGGGAGAGAGAGAGCGCGAGAGCCGCGAATTATGAGAGCGAGGGAGAGCGAGAATCGGGCTCGGTAGCCTGCGAGCTGCACATAGCCGAGAGCGTACGAGTGATAGAGAGAGAATGCGCAGCGGTGCACATGTATAAGAGAGAGAGAGAGAGAGCGAGCGAGAGCCGCGAAGAATGAGAGCGAGAGAGAGCGAGAATCCGGCTCGGTAGCCTGCGAGCTGCACACAGCCGAGAACGTATAAGTGATAGAGAGAGAGAGAGAGAGTGCGCAGCGGCGCACATATATAATAGGCAGAGAGCGAGCGAGAGCCGCGAAGCATGAGAGCGAGAGAGAGCGAGAATCCGGCTCGGTAGCCTGCGAGCTGCACACAGCCGGAAGCGTATGAGTGAGGGAGATAGCGAGCGCAGCGGCGCACCAGTATGAGTGAGAGAGATAGTGCGCAGCAGCGCACATGTAGGAGGGAGAGAGAGTACTAGCGATAAGGGCACGACCGCCGCATCAAAGCGTGGAGGCGCGACGCCGTCTAAAGGCGCGCCGCTACTAAGCATAGAGAATTAAGCCAGGTTATGCCGGTTTAAAATCCGCGCGTAACAGGTGGCAGCAGGAATCGACTCGGCAATCGTTGCCCTCGCGCATGGCCAATCACAGCCACCGTTCGAGTAATTAGAGCCCTAATTGGCTTGAATGAATAAGTTTTACCACAAAAGGAAAAAGAAAATCGCGACACGCGCCGATACCTGCTGCCAACCTGCCCACTGACCTATCTGACTGAATGAGAGCGAGAGAGAAAGAGAGAGACGCCACCGAGGAAGAAGACGGAAGCGAGCAGGCACCGCTTCCTTCTTCTTCACCTAGTCCTGGATTGTCGCCTAGTGCACATCTCATAGTTCTGGAGTAATCATTGTAGAGTCTAAAGTTACGGTTAATTAACATTTCGAGTGGTAATAGGAGAGTGCGTTGTATTAGTAGTGTGAGAGAGTAGTGCTGGAGAGTTGTGATAGAGTATTGCGAGAGAAGGAGTAGTGCCGGAGAGTAGTGTGGGAGAGTATTGTTGGAGAACGAGGAAAAGAGGATCGTTGTCTGCCTCCAGAGGAAAAGAGGATCGTGTCTGCCGCCAACTTGTGACTCGCGCCGTAAACCACCGTAGAGAGAGAGAGGGAGAGAGAGAGAGAGAGAGAGAGAGTTGGAGGTCCGTACGAGCGACAGACGTGCAACGGTAAGAATTTAGTTGCTGTCGTCAGGAGGCATTTTCGTTTCTGCCGCCCGACCCTCAATTTTATCAATTTTCTTTGTGCATTGCGAGCGATAACTCCCAGCGGGGAGGAAGTAGAATCGGTTCGCTCTCGCGTGTGCGCGAATACCCGGCGTGCGAGGCCCCGAGCGGCCATTGTGTCAACCGCGTTCCGCGACGCCAGAGTGTTCACCGTCCACCGCCGGAGAAAAGAGACTGAGTCGTGACATTAAAGATCATCATCACTAGCTATATCGGTGTTATATTATTTTGTGTGTTTGTTTCGTGTTCCCTGCGGACGTACGCGAGTGGCTCTTCGTTACGCGGAGAACCAGTGCGTCGTACTCATTCGCGTATTTCCTGTAGTCACCGAGGATATCGGCCGCCCCAGGCCGTCGCAACGCCGCCCACGCCCAGAGAGGAGGAAGAGTCCATAGCCAGGCAGAGGAGGAGGGGGTAACGCGCCGTCACCGTGGTCTGGCGCCCTTCAATTAAATTTTGACCGTGCTTGCACGTTACCGCACCGGGAGTTAGGATTTTTCGTGGGAGTTGGGGAGCAGGTTCTGAAATTCTATCGCGAGTTAAATGCCCTCAGGGCGAGCAATAACGTTGTGAAGGGGCGGGGGGTTGCAAAATTCGCAACGTTACAATATATACATACACGTCACATGTTCGTCTGCTTTTGTATTTTTGTAAACACGTGCGGTGAATGTAAGTAATTAGGTTATACATTATACATTATTAGGCACGACCGCTACTCGCGAGAGCCTTATAATTTCACCAGAGCGAAAATTGTAAGAATTCAAATACTGAAAAATTAATGTGTAAAAACCATGTTCCACTCCCAGCGAGTGCGTTTTAAGCGTTTTCTGAGATGTATGTATGTCTGTACGTCCGTATGTACTCAAGTTTCTCGATTATCTCAATGAATTTTCGACCGATTTCATCGGGATTGCGGGAAAATACTCCCCTAATTATACCTAAGTGCTGGTTCTATATTGAGATAGATCAATGACAAATTTTTCAAATGCGAGCACAAAGAAATATCTCAAAAAATCGATTTTTAAGCCTAATGTCTAGAAAAATTAATTTTAAGCTAATATGTACAGATCTATCTGCTAAAACTAATTAAAATACAGCTTATTTCTGTTGAACACTTTTTTGTACGAGCAATATTTGCCCAGATAACTGCGAAAAACGGCCAAAAATGGTCAAAAATGAATGATTTTCGGCTATAGCTTCTCAGGATTTGATTTTACACAAAAATGTTAAATACAAAAGTTGTAGATAATATTGAAACAAAACTTATTTCTATTTAACATTTTTTTGTAAAATCAACTCCTGACGAGCTAGACTTATAAAAACGATTTTAAACGCCAAAATACACATAAAATGAACGATTTTCGGCTAAAACTTGACAGGATTTGATTTTACACAAACATGTTCAATACAAAAGTTCTACATAATACTTAATCAAAACTTTCCCATTTAACATTTTCATATAAAATGGATTCCTGACCGCTTAGACCTATAAAAACGATTTTTAATGCCAAATACACCTGAAATAGTCGATTTTCGCTTATCATACAAGAATTTGACTTTCAATAAAACTGTTAAATACAAAGCATGTAGATATAGTTTAAACAAAACTTATTCCCAATTAACATTTTTATGTACAATATTTACTGGATCATCTAAACGTATAAACATGATTTTTAATACCCCAATACACGTATAGTGAATTTTCGCTTATTATTTCACAGAATTAGATTTACACAGAAGTATTCGATACAATAGCTCTAAATAAGATGGAAAAAATCGACATAACATTCCAAAGATAATATAATTACAAAAACATAATTATAAGATACACAATTATATTTGATTACAATATTCAATGGGATAAACACATTGGAAGAATAATTAAAGAAACAAAATATCTATTTTCCTGTTTTCTACAAAAAGATTTTTAATAACAAATTTAAAAAATTTGATATAAGATTACCCAGCTTAACCTACTATGTTCCCAGGACCTAAGCGATTGAACTAAAAGAATCAAAATTGTGTAATATTATATAAGTACATGTTAAAGGAATATCATATATACAAAAAAAACTTTTGTGTAATGTATGAGCTATAAATGTTGTAATATGGTAAATTTCAATGCATAAAGAATGCAATGTTCTAGCTGACTCGGTCTTACAGCATGTAGAAAACTATTAAATAGGCAAGTCTCACTGGGTAGAAGTCTGCGGAATACATAATGATGTGTTTTAATACAACAGATACCCTGAAGCAAGTTCTTACACCCTGATTAAACTTAGAAATTAAATAGACGAACAAATGATGGAGACCTTAAACCGTTGTTTCACTGAAGACGCTGAAGACACAAGCAGCAACTTAACTGTACACATAGTCACTAGTGTAAGAGCCAAACAAGGAAAGTTGAGCACCTAAAAACCACATATAATTAATAAATAGATGACTCAGACAACATTTACACACCCAAGAAACAGTCTGCAGCAGTGCCCGTCGTTTACACTACTCTCGCTGCCACAGATACCTGCAACAAGCGAAAGTACCATCAGCTCACCCATCAGAGAGATTAGGAACGAGAAAATGCTTACTAAATCTGCTCTCGCCGCTGAAACACGGCCTTCCCATCAACGACGAATCATCGACAATCGACGAACACGATGAAAGGGCGAACACGATTCACCAGGGCGGCATACTACAGCAGCTACAGTCATCGCTGGGGACACCGAGAACCAGACGAATCGATTGTTGACAACACACACCATGGACACATGTGCGCCACGGCTGACGGTGACGGCACGCCGCACTACTCAGCAGTAGCAGAAAGCGTGCGCGATCATATATATAGATATATCTTATACCTGGCGGTCGCACGAGTCGCATGTGTTTTTCGGCTGTTCTTGGCGTGCGAACGCAGCCTAGCCGAGGCACGGTAGTATACATAGGTCTGGAAAGTGTGTACGACCGTGAGCCGAGGTACCTAGCGTAGCCGTTACGACTGCTGCAGTATAAGTATTCATGCACGCAGGTCGCAGGGCTAAGCCAGATTACCGTTGCCGAATGCATCAGTATTGAGCATTCTCCTTCTGTTTTTCTCCTTTTCGCGGTATTAGTATATATATATATGCATATGTGCGCAAGTATTTTTTTGTAATTGAAATTGTATAGGTATATGTAGTGTAACGTCCGTGTTACAATGTCGCGAAAACGGTAAGGTAAGCGCGATAATTTGTTCCGGTTTCGGTCTACGCCTACACGTAATAACCACGGGAATTGGAATTCGTGAAAGTAGACAATCGGACTTTAAATAATTTAATAAAGGAACGTAGGTAACGGAGATAAGCGCTAAGCGATGGCAACTATTAGTAGAGAGAAAGGAAAGACTAGCTATTTTGAACGTTTCTTACTTTAAGACGAGTGTTGATTGGCTGGTGCTCTCTACTGGTCAAGGCGGCAGCTCCGATGTTCGCAGTGGCGGGAGTTTCAAATGGCAGGCGAAGGTTCCGAAATAAATACGCTCCAAATGTGAATAATAAGTATTTATTTAAATATATAAGTGTTACTACACTGATTAAATACTGATTGTAGTCGAGATATAATATCAACAATTATTCGCGAGACTACAATCAGAGAAGCGTTGCAATAAGATTCTAAGTCGATTCTGCTCGAAAATATTCTAAGTCAGAATGTATAATTCACCAAAGATTCTAAGTCCAATATAATCAATCGACGGACACGGGCTTCGCCCTACTAATACAAGAGATCGGAAAGCTTCTGCCTCGAGAAGAGGCGCGAGGCGCCTTTTATACCCGCTCCGCGAGCGTGTTTTACGACAAATCAATAATTCGCTCATTCGTGCTTATGGCTTTTCCAGGAATTAGGATTTTAGGGAAAGGCAAACAGGGGGAGAGCGTGGGTGCGTAATTAGGTGAGGGAAGAATGTGACGTAATGACTTTTTGTTCGGGCTCGTGTTACCACTCGAGTCTTTCAGATCTTGGTCGGTTACCCACGGTAGATGCTATACCTTAGAGTAAGGAAAAAATATATGGATGGACAAGTTGTAGAGTTTGTGTTGCAGATGGAGACGTTCAGTCGTGCTCGACGTGACGCGCCCCCCCTAAAGACATGCGCTACCGGGCAGCGTTGCGTACCCCGCCTATTCCTTTCAAATCTGGGGTGGTGGGAGCTAGAATCGTGCAAACATCCTGCGCGAGTACATACAACTTTGTCATACATTTTTTCTTTTTTTTTTCTTTTTTTTTTTTAATACATATATAGTCCCTAAAAACACATTTATAGCGCCTTTTATGGATCACCACCATTGTTCATTGACCACGTCGGACTCCAGCATCGGTCTAGTGGGCGACGCCCCACAATCCTGACAGCGGTCTTCTTCGAGCGCCCAAACTTGCTCCAGTCGGTCGCACGTTAAACATTCGTCCAAACAATCCGGTTTGCCGCTAAAGACCTGACACTCAGCGCAGTTGCGCCAGGCAGGAATGCTCTGTCCGCATTCAGTGCAAATGCCATAGGTCTGATCGTCGCCAAAACCTTCGCCTCCGTATGGTAAATGTAGGCGGTCTGCATACGTGGTGCCCTGGGTGTCTGCCTCAAATAAGGCGTAATCGTTGTTCTCTAGCCTCGGGTCACAATGCCTGGGTGACCACTCTGGGTGTTGGTTATAGTTATTGTAATAGCGAGTAACCGACCTTGACCAGTGGACCCCGCTCCACTCGTTATTTTGCTGCAAAAAAGCCAGATATCGGTACTACTAAAACTGCGGAAGATTCGATCCGCTGTGGCCTCATAGTCCTTTTCAAGCCTTTCGGAAAAAGGCCCGGGACACTCCTGATGCCTGCCGCCCTAAGTATGATCCATCCAAGCTGTACATCTGCGGTATATTTGATAATGTACTTCAGAGCTGTAGCTGCGTGGGGCCCAGGTGCGCCGAGTGACCCGAGTGACATACACCCTCTTGGCCTCGTACTTCAAAGTCGGGACATAAGCATACCAGGTGAGTTCCGCGGCGTTGTCCATGCCTCGTGGTCCGATGCAATTGGTAACAGTTTGGACCCTAGGTGTGATTGGTTGGTTTCCAGGCAAATCTACACATAAAAGATATATACTGAGTTTTTTTTTTGTGTGTGGTCCAAATGCCATTGTTCGGTCACCAAGCTCGCGTCTTTCTGGCTGAAGGTAAGGGTGCGCATTGAGTTTGTGCTCAGCGCTTGGTTACCTCGCGATCTGCCACGGTCGCGTGGTAGCTTACCGCCCGTCGGCATAAGCGACCGTATTTTCGGTGCTCACTTGTGCTGCGAGTGGACACGGTCAGCCGAGCATGGCATGACACGCCCCCTCCCCTCTTACAGACCTCTGCTGCGGGGCGGCGCTTGCCAGAGTCTCCCGCCCAAGTGTCACCTCAAGGCGGGAGCTGAGTCTTGAGAGACTCGGCCCCACAGCATTGCTGTTTGTTGTGTTTTTGCCTCTTTTTTTTTTTTTTTTTTTTTTTTTTTATTTTACAAAGTAGCGATTACAAATGGCTGAAAAGGGAGCAGGAAAAAAAATTCATAGCATCAGTTCGTCTGGTGGTTCCGGGTTGCCACCCTCCCAGAATCCGGCTTCGGCTCTATTCTCGTTCTCCCATTGTTGGAATTGCCGCCACTGCTGTTGTCTCCATAGCAGATCGTGCTCCTCTTCATCGTTCCAGTTTTCTTCGGGCAGAGGCTGCCAAGCATTCAAGATGGGTGCGCCTCCGCATGCTGGACATCTTGTCTTCTGGAGAGCTTGCATGTGGTCCTCCTCGGTGCAGTCGAAACACGTTGCCAATGTGCCGGGGCCCACGCTGCTTGCTACGCAGCGCGTGCAGTTCCTCCAAGCCGGCAGGTCAACTGCACAGCCGTCGCATTGACCATAGCACAGTTGGTCCCCGAAGCCCTCTTGTCCATAGGGCGCAGTTAGCCTAAGGCCCAGGCTCACTTCTTCGAACACTCGCTCCGCCTCGATCCTGCTGCGCTGACGATGCCATCGTGCGGCGGATAATGGTCCGCCGCGACTGACCATCCTCCATTTATCATTGGCACTCATGAGTCTGAAGACCCTAAGTGCCGTCCTCCTTTCATGGCTGGTACTGGCTGTTATTTTTTTTATTGCTGCTTCCAACGTCTCGTCCTCGTCAGGCTGGAGCGACAATCGGCAAAGTGTCTAGAGGTTTCTGTACACTATTTGCGACACTCGGTCGCTAGCCTCGGCTAACCCGTTCTCGTACTTGATGAAGGTCCCCATGGCCAGCCGCATCAGCGATTTTGCGTAGAATCTGCGCTCCATATCTGTGGTTACGTGGACTTGCTGCTAGGACTGCTAGTGCTGGACTGTTGTTGCTTTATGCTGGTGGCCAGCCGCCCTACCTTCCTACGCGCACGGGAGTGGGACTGAAAAGAAAGGGAAAGGGAAATTTGAGTGAGGGAAAATGCCTTCTGAAGCTACACGTTTTCTTGTATGTCTATATCGCTCTGGCAGCGCCCTACACTGTCGTAGATGACGTGCTTGGTTTGCTGCCCTTTACCGGCAATAGAGGTGTTCGTGCCTCTTCATAATGAGACACCCCTGTAAACTCGCATCTAAAACGCGGGTCTAAGACCCGCTTTGGCACGTATGCATTTTCGGTAGGCGCGTTCGCTCCTGATTTGGTTTTAAGAAAACGATAAGCCAAATGCATAAACAAACCCAAAAATACAATCATTGCGAATGCCAAAACAGCATAGAATATTATAAACAACCAATCTTTACTAGTAATTTTAGTGGGGTCTATGTCATTTTGTCTTGCATGTGGCTCCTCGTTTTTTTGTGAGTATGAAAATTCTTTATGTAAATCTAACTTAAGCTTAGGTACTATAATATCTCCCTCCACATACTTTCCATCGAAACCGTATACCGTTTGTTCACCGATACGCATTTTACAATTCTTAGGGAGTTCAATAATTTGGCTGCCTGATATTGGTATCTTATAACCTTTACCTGAACAAGATACCTCTAGCCTAGCTTTACTTAATGTAGACGCTAACCACAATCTTTTATTGGTCATTCGTTGGAAATAATACTCTTTCCCATGCGAAAATTCAATATTGCAAGATGGCAGTTTACCATAATTAGGCTCTGTTAAAAGCATTCTTTCACATGACAAGAGGCTTTCATAATAAAACTCATTTTCGCATAAGAAAAAGGTATTTCTTTCTTCACACTTTTGTAAATCCGATCTATTCAAAAATAGATAACGGTCAGTATCCGAGCTAACAACTATAAATTCTGCTCTAGGTTTTATGAACGCTGCTATAGTTTTATCATTTAGACTGGTTTGGAAAGCCGGAAAAGATTGCATTTCGTACATTGTAAATATATCCTGATCCGTAAAAGGAATTATTATTTCTATAAAAAATTGATTTTTGACAAAAACTATATGCGCTTTAACCATATTATCTAGCAAAATTGAACCGAAATTCGATATATAAAAAGGCAATGCCAACCTTCTTTCGTCTCTAATGGTAAGTAAATGTTTATTTAAAACGGCAGATGTAAATAACATCTTTTGGTATCTTAATAAATTGCTCAAATCGTTTGCGAGTCGCTTGGCTCTAGATACAACTTTCATAAGACCGAATAAATGTTCTAACATTAATTTCATACTAGTATCAGCCCCAAACTTTCCCCATACTGTTTCGTTACTCCCCTTACTAATCTCATTTAATTGCCCCAGAATTGCCCTGCTTTCAACTGCGTAATCGTTTTCGATTACACAAGTACTCTCTACCTCTCCCGCCATAATTTCGAGTTTATTTTCACGTAGGCTTTTCATTAAACTATCAATCGCGACATGGTTTTGTAATAAATAGCTAGTAGGAGGTACATGATAATCCTCTCCTCTCGGAACCACGACGAGTTCATAAAACAGCTCGTTTTTTCTAAGGTTCTCAATGGCCGCATCCAGACTACTTAATTCTAGGTGTACAGTATTGATGTACTGCACAACAGTGTCATTTGGCCTGCTTAAAATCGCGTAAGCTGCTATTAATGTTCTTAATTCTACTCGACTCGCGCTCGCGGTTGATTTGATGACGTCGGTGTTGATCGATGTCATGACGCTCCATTTTTCTTTAATAAATACCACCTCTTTTGATTTCGCGAAGACCAAGCCAGGGTTGTCTTCTACAGCGTGGTAATATGGTAAAAGGTCGACCGCTGCGACGCTGACAAAAATTATTGCCGCTGCGCAAAATTTGAAAGCTATCTCGCCCTTCATCTTTGGTCCACGTAAACTTAAAATAGGGTAGCTGAAAACAAATACTTATAAGCAACGTATTTTGGATGGTAATATAACAATAAACAACTATAATTTTTATACACACGATTTTATTATTGCCTTATAGTGCAATTTTAATTAAGTACAAAAACAAAATTTTTTTTTTGATAAATTCTAAGCCTAATACATGCGTAAAAAAGAATGAATTTAATTAATACTCCTGCCCATGGCGCTTATCAATTGTTTCCTGCTTAAATTGGCGATCGTTCCCAATAGTTTGTTTCGTTACATTTTGTAAGTTTAAGTACGTAATCCGGTTACCGACTAAATTACTCGGCTCATTGACCAGCCTTGATCCCTGCAGTGTTACGCCTCTATTAGTTGGCCTCTGCTGCAGAGGTTGCATTGTTGCAGGAGCTATTGTTGCCGCGGGTACGAACGCGCTGCTGTCTAAAGTCCCACACGGATTTTCATTAACGCCGTTTACGGGCAGGCCGATGTTCCCCCTTACTTCCATTTGACCCAGCCCCTGCTGCGCAACACCGGTCAAAGTGTTGTTTCCTATATTTGCTTTTGAGCTCTCGACTAACGCCCCGCTAACTGCTGTCTCCGCCGCCACCTGAGCTTGCGCGCAGCTATTAAACGCCTCGTTCTGGTACCCTTCCTTGTTTTGAGCGCCCGCGTGATCTTCACGCCACATGGTTAACACGTTGTTGGCCGCCTCGACCAAGCAATGGTTATACCAGTCAACTGCTTTCGTACTCATATGAACACTAGCGTTAATCGTGTCAATCTTGTAGGAAATGGGAGATTTCTCTAACTGTATTTCAACGAAAGGACTTCGTGTTGTTACCTGCCTAATATTCCGCCGAACATAACTAATTATCGAATTACATAAAACACAAGTTATAGGCGGGGACATGTACAAATTTTGTCGACAAGTTCGCGTTGTATCTATGCGCTACTCGCTCGAAATCCCTAATGACAGACATGCCTGCTCCGTTCTTTTTTTTTTATTTTTTTTTTTTTTTAATACAGTACTTCGGCAATCGGGTATCTCAGTAACTCTTCTCCAGTGAACATATAAACTCTTATACACTTCTCGCACGCTGCTTCTCTACGCAAAAATAACAACTGCCGATGACAAATTTTGCAATTAGTTGGTACTTGAATGCCCGGCTGTACTATAATGTGATAATCAATGCAAGGCGTAAGCAAACGGAAAGGATCCTTAACGCACGATTGGTAACAGTGTCTACAAAAGAAGTTAATCGACTCGTCGTCGACGTACACTACTTTGTCCCCTTCTCGTACGCTCCAGCAGGGATGGTCACGCAGCCGTCCTAACGCTAGCGCGAAGTCAGACCCTTTGTTTTCTTTACCCGGCTAGAAAAGAAAAAAATTCAGCATTATTAAGTCTTGCTTAGTGATACAGTTCTTGTTATTTTTAAACAAGTTCACTAAACTCTTTTCTTTAAATTGTTGAAGTTAATTTTAATCTTTATGAAAACAGACCGAAACCGTCCGCATAGTCGCTAAATCCTCGAGGTGAAATGCAATTTGCTGTGCGTGACGTCGCGTTTGCGCGAAGGTTTCATAAAACTCGGGTTCGCACATGTATCTTTTTACTGGGAGTTGCAGACCCGATACGAAGCAAAAAATAGTTAGTCTCTCCCTAGCATGTTCACTCTCAGTCACTTCAATAATTTCTTCCCTAGCCAAACTTTCCCCTTTCTGATATAATTCATAAGTTCTTTGCATTCTATTGTCATACTCCGCATGACTTTCGTTACGACCTTGCGCGGCCCACACCAGACGACGCCTTAAAATAATTAAATCGTCGAGTAAGGCTTTTTTCTGATCTGGCCGCATTTTAACTTAGCTCAATTCTTTCGCGATAAAAACTAAAGATATTTTTATTACAAAATCTACTCGAAATTACTGACAAACCTATATTATTTAAAGAGATTCGAAACCCTTTTTTGGCTTACACCTGATTGCGAGGCGGTAAAGCGGGTACGTTTTCATCGTTTAATACCGGGTACAATTTATTTCCAACAAGTATATTTTTAATGCTATTACTGTCTGACCATTGGGATTCCAATTGGTACTTTTGAGTGGTGCAGGTGAACGGAGCTTCAGCGGGCGACGGCGCGGATGGACCGCGTACCAATTGAGCTTCTTTCGGCTTTTCCTCGTCGCACTGCTTTCCCAAGTGCAATAATAGCTGTGTTAAAGAATTCCAAAGGGCTCCTAAAATATGCACAGACCATCCATAAAGACTGTGTGAAGCGTAACCGTGTATAATAGTATCAAGTACGAATTTAATTAAACGGAAAATCATTAATATTGTTATGAACGCTGCGCTAGCGGACCCAAAGGTAATAAATCGCGCCCATATATTGTCCCAAGCGGAATCTGCGATGCGGAAAAGATCATCTTCGTCGAATAAACCCGCAACAGACACACCTCCCGACACCTTCCCCCCCGCCCGACGCTCCGTAAGCTAAAGCGTGAAGGACCGCCCCCTGCTCATTCGGGAACATAATATAATTTTTGAGCCGCTCTAGATCACCATAATAATAAATTCCACTGCTTGCTAAATCGGTAGGGTTGTAATATGCCCACGTTTGCTCAGTCTGTGGTTTCAACACCGTGGGTGCGTCTTGGACTGTAAGTTGCGGCAACATTTTATACCAACGTTCTCCGAGCAAATACATAACCGGAATCATTGCATCGCACATAGCCTTAGTTCCAATTTCGCGCAAAATGTGTGTACGCGGCGATAAGAATCGCGGTTTGTCCTGCCAGAGTACCGGTAGCTCCTGATAACATTCGTCCGTCTGTCTCACTTTCACTTCTACCTGCACACACTTTAAAATATGCACCACCTCCCCCGCTAAGAGACTGACATACCCCGGCCCACCCATTATTTGGTAAGCTAACAAATCCGGGAGATCGTAGCCATATTTAATGCGTTTAGTATTACTTTTCTTTCTAACTCACACTGCTTTGCAATTACATCAGTGTATAATCTAGTCATTTGCCCCTTAATATGAGCGTCTACATATACAAATTTTGAGTTGACGTAAGCAAAAATGTCGGTGTTACTAATAGAAACACTCTTTTGCACCAGCAATTTTTCGTTCGCTGGGTCGACCAAAATAAACAATCGCGGGTGTTCCGAGCGAATTAACTGATAAGAGCACACGTTTACAAGGCCGACATCCTTAAAAGCGAAGGACAATCCTTCGGCTTCTAGGACGTAGAGCGGTCGCCGCTCGCTATCGCGCTCCACAATCTTCATCACCGGCCCGGTGTACAACGCGGTATACCTGCGATCTTGGCACGTCCCGGTGGGAATGGCTTCCCAAAACGCGTACCCGTAAATCATATCCACGCAATTATCATCCGTGAACTGGCATACCGTCCCGGTCTCTAGTTTAATTTTATTATATTTAAGTTGACCGAATTAAAACGCTCTTCCAAACGGATCGTTACGTAACCGTGCACCACGACATCCGCAAATTCACCATATGGATCCGCGTAATGTGCCGCATTAGCGCACGAGCCGTCCGCTTTTAATGTTCCAGCGAACGTGAGTGGGTGCGTTACAGTGTCGTTAATTCTCAGATTTTTTACAATATTATCGGCTATTGAGACTGATTTATGCAAATGCATTCTCATACATTCGTCGCGCGTAACTTCGTGCAAATATTTTGCTTCTCCATTTTTCACAAAAGACATATGCGAAAACATCCCGCAGTGACCGACTGTCCTTTCTATTTCAATTTTACAATATCTGACTAGCGTATCCGCGTACTCATTCAATTGCAGAAGGCTTATTTCTATTTTAGTGATATTAAGTATCGGTTCCGGAATGTCGCAGTCCGCTACGTTGACCAACGAGATAGAAGTAAAATTGGTGACTTTTTGACCGCAGTCGAACCCTATCAATCCAAAAACGTAATTAATTGTTAGTGCTGTAGTCAGGATAAACATCAAAATCCTCATCTGTAAACAATAAGTAATTAATTATTCTTCAAGAAAGATTACTGTACACATTTTTGCACTAATCCAAACTTTCGGGCTGCGATTGCGTTTTTACATGCGACAAGCGTAAGCGGTTACTATGCACGACCTTGGTTTTATTTTCATTGATCTGTAATTTTACATTTCCATTATCCCAGACCTCACTTACTAAATAAGGCCCGGAATATTGGTTTTCAAATTTATGCGGCTTCGGCCCGCTTTGCAGCCACACATAATCGCCTATCTTGATCTCCTTAGGATTTGCCTTTTTGTCGTAATAATTTTTTGACCGTTGCTTGGCAGCGAGCAATTTTTCTTGGGCGCTTTCTTGTAAGAAATGCAGCCTTTCCACCAAGACCGTCATATAACTGGAGTAAGTAGGTAATAAATCTTCCGGCTCTAAAGGGTCGCTCGAAGGAACGCGCCAGCCTACCAAAAACCAGCTCGTGCGGCGTATGCTGTGTGCCCTCGTGCTTACCCGTGTTGAAGTTAACATTGCTAGTTCGACCCACTCATCCCAGTCTAGATTTTTAGTCGCGAACATTTTTAAAAATTCGCTAAGCGGCGAGTGCGATCGTTCCAGCGAGCCAATAGATTGCGGGTGGAAAGCAGTAGTTTTTACTTGCTTAATTCTAAAGCGTTTAGCTACCCGCTTAATTAATTTACTAAGAAAATTAGTGCCTTGATCAGTGAGCATAGCTTGTGGTGCGCCGAAAATGCAAATAAAATGTTTAATGAAAGCATCAGCTACAGATATGGCCGTTTGATCTTTTAACGGAACGCCTACAGAGAATTTTGTGAATTGATCTTGCATCGTTAAAATATACTCTGAGTCGTTCCTCGTTTTGGGTAGCGGGCCCACAATATCCAAACTTACAGTGAAAAATGGAATGCATGGATGGTCAGTAATAATCATTTTTTGCTTGGTTTTAACCCGTACTAATTTCTTTAATTGGCATGGAACGCATTTTTGAATAAAAGTCTGTATGTCTTCTTTAAGATGCTCCCATTGAAATTTATGTTTTACGCGGTTTAATGTTTTGTTAACGCCTTTATGGCCACCAGCTGCCGAGCAGTGAGCTTCGCGAATAATATCCGTTCTCTTGCTCGGTTCTGGATGTTGTATGAGTCCCTTGCAAATTATTATTTTTAAATCTTCTTTAATTAATCCGTGCCTAATGCCCGCTAACAATTCTTTAAATTCTACATTCTCGATATGCTCGCTCTTTGCCCAACTAACTGAAGTTATCTGCTTTTCAATCAGTATTTCATTTAATTTCTTAATTAATTGTTTCCAAATTTCTAAGGTTGTAGCTAAACTATTCTTATTGTCTCCTCTAATAGGCATGACGAAATGCATTTTCTTGTTCACCTTGATAATTTTGGGTTCGCCGACCGATAAATTCTCCAGCCGGGGTAGTTTGCCTAAATCTTTTAATTGCCTAGCCCCTTCGTCGAGCGGGGTCCCTTTTGCGCATACCACGTAAAGGTAATTGTCCTTCCTCATGAACAGCTTATCCCTACAATATACAACATTTTCGCGGTATGTGTCGCTTTCTAGGCTAACTCCTCCTGGGTCGAGGACGCTTTTTTCTTTTAGAGTTATATCCGCGAAGGGTGCATAAAATTCTGGAGAATTTTCCACAATATTTTTTTCTGTAGCCCTGACACACTGTTCGGAGCTGGCTATACTCACAGCTGGAGATGTAGGTCTGCCCGAGGTTTCATTTTTTTTATAGTGGCCCGAGTCTAGGTGTTCCGTGAATGCTACATTTTCTTTATGCATGACAGGATGCTCGCATTTCTCACCTGCGGTGGCTATTTTCCATTTTCGAGGTAACAGTGCTTTTATGGCCTGCTTATACATTTCGTTGGGCTGGCGGCCAGCGCGGGTGCGCGTGGCCATTGCGTGCGGAGCGGGCGGCTCGCCTCTCTGAATAACGGGAGAAACTAAAGCTTGGTCGACAGACTGGCTATCATTGTCAGTATGTCGCCCCTCTCCCCCTACATTAACTTGCGTCGCGATGTAAACAGTTTCCATGACCGGATTACGCGACAAGGCGTCGGCGTTTAAATTCAGCTCGCCTTTTTTATACACCACA
This sequence comes from Torymus aiolomorphi, assembly GCA_036365515.1. Taxonomy (NCBI): domain Eukaryota; kingdom Metazoa; phylum Arthropoda; class Insecta; order Hymenoptera; family Torymidae; genus Torymus; species Torymus aiolomorphi. The sequence goes on along the minus strand of CM070875.1, from coordinate 168,142,676 downwards.
TCAAATTGATAATCTAACAATTTTAACCGCCAACGCGTGACTCTAGATCCGGGGTCGTTATGCGAGTTTAACCATACCAAAGGTCTATGATCCGTAATGAGTGTAAACTTATTTCCGTATAAATATGGTCTAAATTGCGTAACCGCGTAGACGATCGCCAACGCCTCTTTAGAGAAAGTGCAATAATTCTTTTCAGCTTGATTGAGTGCGCGCGAGATAAATGCTATTGGCCTATCCTTTCCTATTTCACCCTGCGATAAAACGGCTCCTATGGCATATCCGCTCGCGTCAGTGGTGACTAGAAATTTTTCTTCAAAGTGCGGGTGCGCCAAAACTGGTGGTGAGCACAAACTATCGCGTAATTTAACAAATGCTTGTTGCGCGTTTTCATCCCAAATGAACTGTTGTTCTTTTCTCAATAGGTTGGTTAAAGGTTTCGCTATTTGCGCAAAATTTTGAATAAACCTTCTATAATAACCCGTTAAACCTAAAAATTGTTTAATATTTTTTTGATTTTTCGGTACGGGAAATTCCTTAACTGCTTTTAGTTTCTCTGGGTCCGGCCGCAGCCCATTGCTGCTAATGATATGCCCTAAATAATTAATTTCTGGTTTTAAAAATTCACATTTTTCGGGTTGTAATACTAAGTTTGCATGTCGCAATTTTTTGAAAAGTTTTCGTATTGTTTCTATATGTTCTTCAAATGTGGTTGAATACACACAAATGTCGTCAAAAAAATGTACTACGTTTTTCATTCCCGCGATTACTTTAAGTACCAGAGACAAAAATACCGGCGCGCTAGTTTTCAGACCAAAAGGTGACCTAATAAAGTGAAATAAACCGAGATCGCAACAAAATGCTGTTTTATCTCTATCTTCCAGCTTGATTTTAATTTGGTGGTATCCCGCGTATAAATCAAATACCGAAAAATACTTCGCGTCGCCCAGCTTATCGAGAATGTCTGCTATATTTGGTACCGGGTGATTATAGTCTGGTATAATCGCATTTCATTTTCTAAAATCAACGACGACCCTGTATTTTCTTTTCCCGTCGGGTCCTGGCTTTTTGTCAACGCAGAACACTGGCGCCGAGTAAGCACTTGTAGACGGCTCGACGATTCCTTTTTCTAACATCTCGCTAACCTGCCTATTTATTTCTTCTTTCAGAACGGGCGGGTGTCTGAATTGCTTAATTCTAATAGGGATGTTAGTTGTGGTTGGTATTTAATGTTCAATTACATTGGTCGCGGGCATAATATCTCCCGTCAAATAAAATCTGTCGGCAAATTCGACCAACAGTGATAAAATATCTATTCTGTGCCCCCCCGCCAAATGTTCGAGTCTGAGCAGCTCCGTTAGCTTAGTCACACGATCGCTTTCGGCCATTGTTTCCCCGCCCCTTACACACATTACGTTAAGGGCGCGCGGCGCTGCTCTTTTACTAGTTGATTCTTCTCCCTCTATTATTTCCGTAACACGGTGTGGGTGCGAGCTATGTTTCCAAATCGACCGCCCTAAACCATTTATTGCTCTTTTAATGCGATGGAGCGATTGGCGGAAGGCACATAAAATGTCCGCGCAACCTTCGCTGCTCATCACCCTATCCCCCCTCAATTCGTTCAAGAAGGATATCGCGTAGAAGCACGTGACGGCCAGAGTATTGCCGTATAAATGGATAGGCAGGATTCCAGGGGACTTTTGTAAATAAATGAATGTTTCAATTTTCATTAGCAGTCCCTCCAGGAGTTGAATAAACCGAACCCTGTCATCAAATTCGAAGTGTGAGAAATGACTCGTTATTCTACTACTTTTATTCTTAGCAAATTTCCATTTATTATTCCATAATTTCCCTTGTTCACAAACTAGATTTCCAAGCCTACTAAAGCAATTATGTCTTATTTTCGAGTTTTCGTGCCTCTCATTTCTATGACGCATTATTACAAAAGCTTTAACCTTATTTGATACAAATGCTACTTGTACATGCTTTGTTTTTACTGATCTTAGTATTTTTCCATTACGTTTATTGTTCAGAACAAAATTTCTATTTTTAACTATACGTGCTTTACAAATACTAACAATGCCATTTGACCCTTTACAATTTACTCGTCGTTGTATATTTTTCCAGTTAATCCAATCAGTTACAAGAACATGTTCACCAAAATTAGTTTTCAAATTTTTATTGAACAATTTTGACTTCTCGCTACTTGCGCCATACCTAGACGATTTTTCACCGAGCAAAATCTTTTTCCAAAACTTATTACTCATTTTTCGCTTTAAATTTCTAAATTTGACAATTTTATTTGGAAATTTACTGTTTTTACGACATTTAATTTTCAAATTTCTATTTATATTAATGATTTTTGTACGAATTTTATTTCTACCAAACGCGTTTTCGAAATTACAATTCTTCCTTTTACAATTTTTCAAGTTACAGTTTTTCAATTTCTTTTCAAACGATTTTTTGGATCCAAACAAGTTTTTTAATTTTTTATTTTCATTATTCGAATCTTTTGATATCTCTACTTTCTCTGTTTTCCTAATTTCTTTTTCTAATATTTTCCCTTTTTTTGTTCTATTATTCCCTTTCAACTTCTTATTCATGTTTTTACTTATAGTTTTTTTATTTTCTATTTCTTCGAGTATGACGGGTGGTTGACATGGGGCGTTTACTATATATGGAAAGCAACGTTCATTAGCAAAAGTGCGTTCATGCAGTGTAACTACTTTATACGGAATGTAAGGACTGTTAGGCTGGCTAATTGCCGCGTTGGTTTTTTCCATTTGATTCAGTGTTGGGGAAATTCTCGCTTGTCCGGAATTGCGATCGTTCCCGTTCACTGCATCTAGGAACCCCTCACGCAGCTCGGCCCGCGTTAACTTCACGCTTTCCTGGTTTTCCGTTTTATCAGTATGTACACTATTCATACACCGGAGGGTGATTACATGTGACACTATGTCTAACGTGTTCTCTTCGTAATTAATTTTTGCCCCATATCGTCTCAAAATCTCACTACCGATTAACCCGTCTTCCTCGATTGGAAAATTATCGGGCACGAGATGAAAATACAAAGTCAAATCACGAAATAATAAGGGTACTTTACCGCACGAGTTAATCGATTCTTTAGTAATGCCTTTAAGCTCTAGTATTTCATTCTCAGCTACAATTGCTTTAGAGGGTTTTTTACTAATTTTTAATAATGATGGTCCGGCGCCCGTGTCCAACATTAATTTTAAAGATGTTTTATAATTTTCAAAGTGCAATTCTACAACAGGGGACCTACTGTTTATGCTTAGAAGTACTGATTTCTTTATAAATTTTAATTTGTGCTCGAATTCTTTTGCTCCTGGCGCGCATCGTTTGATTGCCCCCAGGTCGCGCCCTGTGCCGTGGGGCCATTCGAGTTTCCCGTTTGTCATTGCGATTTTTCCAGATTTTTTTTTCTAATTCCGGGCACAGATTTTTCCAATGCCCCTCTTTTTTACAATAATTACATTGTTTAATATTGTAATTTTGCTTAGCTATGGCAGGGCTAGCCGATCGCGGTCTATATTGATCGCGTGATGCTTGGGGCGTGGTTACTCGCGCGGCGGCCAATGGTCCTGCGCGTGGCATAGATGGTCGCGTTTGAGTCATCGTCGGCCCCGCCCAAGGTACCGGCTGTGTCTGTGCGTTCTGCGGTAAGAATGCTTTCAAAGCCCAACAATTTTTTGCTACATGATTCTTTTTTTCACAAAATTGACAAGTTTCAACGACTTTATCCTGAACGATTTTAACTTCGGCTGAGCTGTTAGAATTTTTATTCATTTCCTTGTTAGTTTTACTTTTATCCGGGGCTTCGTGTTTCTCAAAACTATTTACCTCGCGCTCGATTTCAATTGCTTTTTCTACCGCGTCTTGAAACGTTTTTACGGCGCCCATTCGTCTCTTAATTTCGCAATCCAACCCGCGCGTGAAAAATTTTAGTTTGTCGGCATCTACATATTGTCTAAATTCGTGACTATCTCTCTTGTCTCTCTTTGCCGCCTCTTTTAACTCGATCACTATGCGCCTGACTCTATTAGCAAAGGTAATTACGTTTTCCGCTTCCTTCTGTTTGGCCGCGGCGAGTTCTCCGATTAAAATTTGATGCGATTTATATGAACCGAAATTTGCTTCAAAATATTTAATTAACTCACTGACGCTATTGAAATGTAACTCCTCCATAGACTTTGCCGCTTCACCGGTTAAACGTCTCCTAATTAATTTTGCTAGATCTACTTCATTTGCGGCTGGCACCATGCTTACTGCTTCTCTTACTCCAAATAAGAAGATACTAAGTGGAATGTTGTTACCATCAAATTTAGGAATACAGTCAAGTGCATCTTTAATCGAGAGATTTTTTAACGGTGTTAGAGTGGAATGCGGACGAAAGTGATTAACGTTGCTATTCATATTGTTAGTAAAACTGTTCAGCGCCTGGAAATAAGGAGTACTATGTCCCCTTTCTACGTTCGGCGTAGCGCAGTGCGCATTATATGGTAAATTTGATTCTAATTCCCCCTCCGCGGCGGTTTTAAATTGTAAAGCTTCACCGTCGTCTGTAATCTCTGGTTTGTTGCTTAATAAACCAGGTAACTTATCTGTAATTATTTGCTATTTTGTGCTTGCTATGGCTTCGATTACTTCTTTAACGCTAATATTCTGTTCCATAAATTCTCTTAAAATATCTATCATAATCTCGTCCTGACAAATTTTTTCTACTACGGTTGGGTTGATTATCTCCCTTAAAGATAGCTGTAATTTCTTTACTTCAGTGGCTCTTTCCGGTTTGACTTCTGACGCGACCTGATATCTAGTTCTTAATTCGTTTACTAACTCGTTAAGCGTAGCAGTCGCGAGACCTGGCTCTACTACGGGGAGCGCGCGCCTCAATATCGCAGTTGCCTCTGCGTTTCTTGCTATAGTGCCGCTTGATTCTGCCATTTTCTAACACTCTATTAATTATAAACGGTAAAAAGGGAAGAAAGAGAAAAATGTATACTAGTTTGAGATGCGCAAAAAAAATTTTACACTACTTTCACTTTTGATCCCGGAGTTGGGCCCCCAATTGTAACGTCCGTGTTATAATGTCGCGAAAACGGTAAGGTAAGCGCGATAATTTGTTCCGGTTTTGGTCTACGCCTACACGTAATAACCACGGGAATTGGAACTCGTGAAAGTAGACAATCGGACTTTAAATAATTTAATAAAGGAACGTAGGTAACGGAGATAAGCGCTAAGCGATGGCAACTATTAGTAGAGAGAAAGGAAAGACTAGCTATTTTGAACGTTTCTTACTTTAAGACGAGTGTTGATTGGCTGGTGCTCTCTACTGGTCAAGGCGGCAGCTCCGATGTTCGCAGTGGCGGGAGTTTCAAATGGCAGGAGAAGGTTCCGAAATAAATACGCTCCAAATGTGAATAATAAGTATTTATTTAAATATATAAGTGTTACTACACTGATTAAATACTGATTGTAGTCGAGATATAATATCAACAATTATTCGCGAGACTACAATCAGAGAAGCGTTGCAATAAGATTCTAAATCGATTCTGCTCGAAAATATTCTAAGTCAGAATGTATAATTCACCAAAGATTCTAAGTCCAATATAATCAATCGACGGACACGGGCTTCGCCCTACTAATACAAGAGATCGGAAAGCTTCTGCCTCGAGAAGAGGCGCGAGGCGCCTTTTATACCCGCTCCGCGAGCGTGTTTTACGACAAATCAATAATTCGCTCATTCGTGCTTATGGCTTTTCCAGGAATTAGGATTTTAGGGAAAGACAAACAGGGGAAGAGCGTGGGTGCGTAATTAGGTGAGGGAAGAATGTGACGTAATGACTTTTTGTTCGGGCTCGTGTTACCACTCGAGTCTTTCAGATCTTGGTCGGTTACCCACGGTAGATGCTATACCTTAGAGTAAGGAAAAAATATATGGATGGACAAGTTGTCGAGTTTGGGTTGCAGATGGAGACGTTCAGTCGTGCTCGACGTAACAGTAGTTAGGAACACCCATGAGTCCGTGAGCAGCTAGTTTTTTATTATTATTATATATTTAATTTTTTTTTTATTATAAATATCGGAAGTGTTGCAATTTTCTCTTTTATAAAAATACAAGGATCTCCTGAATATTGCGGCCGTGCCTATTATGTAAAAACGAAGTTTTTACATAAGGAGGGGGTGGGCGACGAGCGAAGCGAGGAGCAGGTGTGTGTGGGGGCGGGGGGGATGGCGTGCCGAAGGCACGCTGGGGGGCGCAGCCCCCCTAGTTATATACGAGATCTCTGATCTGATATAACTTTTTTATTATTAATAAAGAAGACTTGCATAACTCGTATTTTTATGGAAGAAGATAAAAATAATATTATCAGATGAGTATGATCTGATATAACTTTTTTTACTGTTAATGAAGAAGACTCGTATAACTCGTATTTTTATGGAAGAAGTTAAAAAAATATTATCAGATGAGTATATAATTATTATAATTATTATAAAATTATTAATTTAACCTTTCTTTTTGTTTTGATTTAAAGATTGTTGCTTTGTGAGTGTATTTTTTTTTTTTATGTTCAGATGAATCATCAGATATAAAACATGTTAGTTTATAGGGTAGTTACGTGTAAGGAGATGAGTGAAACATTTTTTCTTTAATATTTTTATAGAAAAAGATACAGAAGATATAAAGATGTCAGTTTTTTGAATTTGTACATATAAGGACCGCATTGATTTTGAAGGATTTTTTACTTTTTATGGAATGATTTTATTATATCAGATAAGTTTAAACGTTTCTTTTCGTTTTCATCAACATGTTGTTTTTTTAAAGAGAATTGTTGCTTTGTGTATTGTTATGTTTCAGACTAATAGATTATATATAACAACTTTCGCTATTTCATGATATCTGATTTTTTTATTTACAAGTAAAGCACATTTTACCATTTGTACACATGACCTGCAGGAAATAGGAAATAGATCTAAAATAGTTGCTGGTAAGATATTATATTTAGAAAATTAACTTATTTAGATTGTGAATGTGGATTTTTTGAAACATTTCTTGTAGCTCCTGTAAATACAAGTTTTCAACATCACTTTTACGGATTTTTCTCTTATTTCAGTAATTTGGATTTTAAAGTTAATGTTGTTTATTCATATGTTGGCAGTAGTATTATAAACAACTGCCTGAAGAAATGGAAATCTAGAAGAGTCATCTACAAGAAAATAACGTAGAAATATCCTGATTTAATTTTCCAATGCATATACATCCAACAGATTCTCAAAATATGACAAAAGCTGTTAGGAATTAGCTACAACTAAGATGTTTAAGACAGTATTGCACAGAAAGTGTAAAAAAGGTATTCTGAAAAGGGTAGAACTTGAATTAGAATGCAAGTTCTGAAAAGTTTATTCTTCATAAATATATCTTAAAATAAAAATAAAAACTAGATACTTTGTGAAATATTTTTCATTTTCAGATTATACAATTCTCACAGACTTTGAGCTCTGGAATAGATTCTTATCGAAGAAGCAGCACCAGTAGTAATGCCAGTAACCTCTCATTACATCGGCAAGCTCTTCATAGGCTACAATTGCTAGTATTTCTTACTATAAAAGAATGTCGAGAAAACTTTTCTCTCATAATGATTCTTTGTTCATAAACTGTTTGTTTTTCATTTTACAAGATGTCTAACAATGATGGATTTTTAAGTCAAGTAGTTTCTAGTGAAAACTTCAAAAATTTATGATACTTATTTGAAATATTTGTCCGAGCCTTGGTTTAAAAACAATTTGACTACTTCAAGAAATTTAGTCGATATCAGTGCTGTGCTGTAGTACATATTTACTCAAGCACCAATTAAAATCTATTATGACAAATGAAAATTGAATTACTGAAAAAGCGAAAGTGATGTGTTATTGTGAAAATTTCAACGAATAAAGGTGCTCAGCTAATCTAGTTTATGATTTGCTCATGGTGATTAGAGATGTCAAAATGATTCAGCGATGTCACCAGTAAATATTTTTCTACACAAGATTCAGATAATTATTTCAAAAAGTTATATCTATACAAGAATCACAGAGTATCAGAACGTAAGGATTATTTGACACGTAGATCATGATTAAATAGTCTGTAACATAGAAGAGTTCATTAAAATACATAAATTGTATAATACATTATTACACAAGTCTGTCAAATTAAAACATGGAAATAGTGAGATGCGAGATCAGAAGTTTACACATGTCTGTCAAATTAAAACATGGAAATAGTGAGATGCAGGATCAGAAGTATTCGTATCTTTGAAATGAAAAAATGCAGTTTTAGTGTAATAACAGTGTAAATATCAAAGTTTGAAATAATAATTTTTATGGAACTTTCTCAAAACATTGTAGTTCTTGGTTTATATTAATATTTTAAGTTACGTTAATTCTATCAGACTTAGGCTTCACTCCGTTCTTTGCTTAAAATGCAAATAAAAACAAAAAAACAAACACACTAAAAATTGATGAAGTTCATTATAGAGGTCAATGCGTCAAAGAATACATTACCAAGTATTTTACTAATGATATTAATTGATGATTCATCATTTTGAGAAAACATAATTTAAAAATTAGTTCTTCGAAATAATAGTACATTTCGACATTTCGGTGGGGAAGTCGATTATTTCGCTGGTGTGACTTTTTGCACGTGCGAAAAAGTCACACCACCTAAATAATCGACTTACGCACTAGTTTTATACCACGAGCGCCGAACGGTATTTTATACCACGAGCGCCGAAAAATCATATCAAAGTTGTGATTTTGAGGTTAGAGTGGTATAAAATAAGAAAATTGTGATTTTAATAGAAGATTATCTATCTAGTTGATTAGAGCTGACGGAGTTTTTTGAAGATTTATGGAACAAGCTCAGCCTGTATTTTTCTTGAGATACTATTGGAAACTCACTAATAACAAATAACATAGTGATCTGCCCGATACAAATACATTATTGTATTGTTGATAAAAATGACATCTAACCAGTGTTCATAAATATAATGTAATTCAAGTGAAATGTCAGTGCGAGTTTCCAGTTATAATAAAATGTTTTGTGTAATAAAAATAAACTAAATTACTGGTTAAGAGCTAAAAATAAAATTGCCTAATAGTGTTTCATGTCAGAAAAATGTACAGACAAGATATCAGATACATAAAAGTGTAATGCAATTACAAGTCAAATGTAAATTAAAATAAAAAAAGGTAATAGTGATTTTAATATATCATCTATCAGTTGAAAATCATATTCAAGCTAGTGAATTTTTTTGAAAACTTATGGAATAAGCTCAGTCTGTACTTTTCTAGGTGATTAGAATCTTACTGATAAAAAATAACGTAGTGATCTATCTACCCGATACGAATATTTTATTGTATTCTTAAAAAGTGATCAGTGTTCATAATAAATAAATAATATAATAAGTCAGTGCAAGTTCTCCGATCAGATATAATAAAATGTTTTTGTAATATTGTATTGTTGATAAAAATGACATCTAATCAGTGTTCATAAATATAATATAATTCAAGTGAAATGTCAATGCAAGTTTCCAGTTATAATAAAATGTTTTGTGTAATAAAAAGAAACTAAATTACTGGTTAAGAGCTAAAAATAAAATTGCCTAATAATGTTTCATGTCTGAAAAATGTACAGACAAGATATCAGATTCTTAAACTTTTGTTTTTAATTTTGCAAGATGTGTCTGATGGGTTATTAATTCAAGTGCTTTCTAGTGAAAACTTCAACGAATCCAAGTGTTGAAAATAATATAATTAATGATTGGGTTATGGTGAGGGGCGCCAAATGTTTCAGAGGAGCCATCTGTTCTGTGAATATACAGTATACATGAGATCATAATATAAATTAGTGTAATGGCTACTTTTTGAATCTGCAACTAATATTTTAATTTATTAATAAATACAGTAAATACAGTAAATATTTCTTACGCTTTTTATTTATTTTTTTTTTAACTCTTAAGAATATTTAAAATTTTTTATGATTTACTTAAAAATATATGTTATTAACAAACATTGTTTATAATGTACTTTTATTCTTAAAAAGTTGTGAAATCTCTTTAAAAAATTTTTTTACAAAAGTAAAAACTTATAGGCAAGAATAAGTTTGGTTACTATTCTATATATAGTTTTATACTTAACAAAAATTATTTATTAAACTCTCCCACCCTCTCTTTCCCACCCCCTCTCCCTCTCAACCTCTGTACCAAAAACTTTAATGAGAGCTTAAATATTTTTTCAAAACAATCAACACGTTCTTTAAAAAACTAATTTTTTAAATATATTCTAACAACACAATTTGTCTATAGTCCTTTTATTTATTCTAATCTCATCTATTCAATAAGCACTCTACAAATGGTAATAATTTTTTTCATAACTGTACAAATAATAATATTGTTAATAAAACTTTCTACGAAAGTATAAAATAAGGCAAGTATAGAAGTTTTTTCTATATAATCTATAAAATAATATTTATGATTTTTTAAAAGAAGTCAAATAAATACTATAGTAAAAAAGTCTTTCACTTCTTTGAGTCAATGTATACATGCTCAACAAATTATATGTAAGTACATTCAAATTGTTCACTGCAAATCAAACAAACGAAAGTTGTGAAATCAATTATCGATAGTCAAGTGATGCAAACCATTCTCCGAAAAACTGTATGACTATGTTCTCAGAAATTTATTCAAATTTCTTCATTCCTCTATACAAATTAAACACAAGAAAGTACTGAAATCAATTAATTGTAGTCAAGTACCGGCCATAAGAACTTTTCGTATCTCGCGTGTAAAATTCCATTTTACGCCCACGTTGTAACTTCAAAATTATTCAGCCAGCGGGCATAAAGTACTATATAACGCCCATGAGGCCCAATAGCTCACACACTCCAACAAAACTTTATAGTACCTACGTACTTTACGCCCGTGTGAGCGAAAATCATTTTAATTATATACCTATAATGCCTTCTTTTTATTTCTAAAATTCATAAGAATTTTTTCAGGTATTTACGAAAAGTCAAAGCCTATATAAAAAAATTACATAGTTACCAATACATCACTATTTTTGATTATTCCTCCTCAATTTTGAACTTTCTATAATATTACGCATCTTGGAAGGACAAGAGAAGTCTAGAGCTGCTCTAGCAGGGGTGGTCCTCCGATCTCCCGTACATACTTGGCGGGCCCGACGGTTTGCAGTTACGTGGGCTATTTAAATGTAGAATACTAAATCTTTGCATAAATTCATTTACAATATTTATACCTATAAGTCCACCATAAATAATTACATTGGCTCTAATTTTCAATTGATGCCGTTTTAAGTACAACATATCCGTACATGTGCAGAATCATGATTTATATTTCATTACTAAACATATTTTTCCTTGTGTTCGTCCTTTTTAAACGAGAATAAAATAAAAAATTCATATAAATTTATAGCCTGCTCAAAAGTCCTTTAAATTTTACTAGCCTTTTATAAGCAACATATGTTATATCCTTTTCCCCCGTCTAATAAATATCATATTAGATCTCATATGAGAATTTCAGACAGCGCATATCTCGTATGAGATCTTATATGTGATGTCATATGCAATTTTATATATTATGGGATCTCATATGAAATCTCATATGATCTTTAAACATATGAATATTTATATGAAAATGACCATGCCTTACACCTTGAACTACAAACCGTCGGGCCCGCCAAGTATGTACGGGAGATCGGAGGATTACCTCTGCTAGAGCAGCTCTAGACTTCTCTTGTCCTTCCAAGATGCGTAATATTATAGAAAGTTCAAAATTGAGGAGGAATAATGAAAAATAGTGATGTATTGGTAACTATGTAATTTTTTTATATAGGCTTTAACTTTTCGTAAATACCTGAAAAAATTCTTATGAATTTTAGAAATAAAAAGAAGGCATTATAGTTATATAATTAAAATAATTTTCGCCCGCACGGGCGTAAAGTACGTAGGTACACTGAAAAAAATTTGGCGCGCCACCTACACTTCAGGTATACGTGCAGCGCCAATTTTAGGGGGTAGTGGCTATACTTTCCATCGGAGTAACTGCTACTCCTAAAAGAGTAGCTGGTACTCTTGTAAGAGTAGGAGCTACTCTTATTCGGTATAGCCACAGCACCAGCCTGTCGGCGCGCCACCTAACCTCGCAGAAAGCGTGTAAAAAGTACAACAACTGCGCGTAGTCGGCGCGCACACTACACTGAATAGCGGCACTGCTGCTACTGCGTTTGAAGGTTAGGAGCCGCGCCGAATTTTTTTCAATGTACTATAAAGTTTTGTAGGAGTGTGTGAGCTATTGGGCCTCTTGGGCGTTATGTAGTACTTTATGCCCGCTGACTAAATAATTTTGAAGTTACAACGTGGGCGTAAAATGGAATTTTACACGCGAGATACGAAAAGTTCTTATGGCCGGTACTTGACTACAATTAATTGATTTCAGTACTTTCTTGTGTTTAATTTGTATAGAAGAATGACGAAATTTGAATAAATTTCTGAGAACATAGTCATACAGTTTTTCGGACAATGGTTTGCATCACTTGACTATCGATAATTGATTTCACAACTTTCGTTTGTTTGATTTGCAGTGAACAATTTGAATGTACTTATATATAATTTGTTGAACATGCATACATTGACTTAAAGAAGTAAAAGACTTTTTTACTATAGTATTTATTTGACTTCTTTTAAAAAATCATAAATATTATTTTATAGATTATATAGAAAAAACTTCTATACTTGACTTATTTTATACTTTCGTAGAAAGTTTTATTAATACCTAATACTTTAAAAATTAATAAATGTTAAGAATAATTTTTTTAAAAAACAATACAGAAAATTTAAAAGAAAAAATAAATGTTTCATGATATTATTTAATAGGGGGTTATCCTTATTTATTATTATCAATATTTATCTTCATATGAAATATAATCCGCAACTACAATTATAAGATTAATTTTGTATTACAGTATTATATTTTTTTAAATAATCAATTTTTGTATATAATTAAAACTTAAATAACTTTCCATATTTATTTGATCCAAATTTTTGTGATTATTCACTGAATGAATATTCGAGCATATCTAGCAAATTGAGAAAATATCCATTTTTAAAAAGAAAATTCAGTTTACACATATTTTAGAAAACGATTTTCAGTTATTAACTGTTGCTATAATATTTTTTTGAACAATTCACACTAAAAATGTGGGTTGGTGAGCAGAGCGAGCAGGGGGCGAAGCCCCCTAGTATATATAACCGGATGTGTTGTAAGAGCTGCAACTGCAAACCGGATGCCGGGAGAAAAAAACTAAAATTCTATAAAAGGAAAACGAACAAAATAATTTAGTTGTCTATATGTTTTGAAGGAGATATTCTTCTTAAATAAAATCTTTTGATTTGAGTAGAGCAATGAAATGGCTTTCTTTTAAGAGTAATATGTTTATAGTTAAAACTAACGCAATACGTAATATAGGCGCATTGAATTTCTCGCATACATATTTCAATGTATATGTGGCATGGGTCGCTCCTTCAAGCTTCTTCTATACTTGCCTTCGAAGCGCTCCCGCGCTCCCTGATATATATATAACAACGTTGAACCCTGCTTTCTGGGAACTATAGTCTCTTTCGACAGAGTTCGGTCAACGTGACTAAAGAAATAATCCCTCTCTCTGGGTAGAAGGTATCAATATTGGTTACCAGAAAGTACCGATTCACATACATCTTTTCTGGGGTCTCCCCGAACATTGTGGTGGTTATCAGAAAAGACGGCTGCACATATACATGTTCCCAGAAACTTGATTTTCACATATGTATATATAAGTACTGAAATTTTAAATCTCTTGAAACCTGGTTTAGTATTTACAGAATAACAAAAAAAAACGCAGAAACCAATTTTTAGTATGATATTTGCAAATGTTCAAAAGTTATTCTATCCTCAAAATTTCAAAATTTTGATTTTTTTCATTAAAAGCTAATTTTCATGATTTTTTAACTAAAAAATTTGAACTTTTTTATATAGCACATTGTATGGGAAGAAGTTTACAAGTTAGGTGCAGAATCAGTGTGAATTATTGTGAATGCGTTGCCGATATTCTTAACATTTGAAGTTGACAGCATACTTTTGTAAGTTGACATCTCTGGTACGCCTGGGTTTAAAATTTTGGAAAAAATAGTAAAATTCTATTTTTATTATTTCATTTTGAACCTTCCTTTGAAAAGTCTGGGATGCCCAGACAGGAACATGTGACAAATGATTTAAGTACTGGAAAAAGTAAAAAGAACAGATAAATAACTGTTATATGCTGTTCTGTCAAAGCCAATACGTACAAACAATTGTATGCGTATGATCTATGAGTCGTTTATGTTTCACTGCATACTCTTTACAGGAAATATCAATTACCTTTAGTCATCTATTTTCATTTTAGTTAACAGTTGGCAGTAATAGGAAATTAATTGAAAAAGATTAATTAAAAAGAAATACAAAGCATATCTGTAAAATTAACTCACAAAATATATTTCTACTCTATAAGAACAGTAATAGTATATTACGCACCAAGGGAGGAAAAAACTTGGACAGTCCACAGCCGTGTTAATTGCCACCCGAGCCGAAGGCGAGGGTGGCAAACACGAGCTGTGGGCTGGCCAATTTTACTCCCGTGGAGCGTATACTATTTTTTTGCCTAGCGAGGCCGAAAATACAACCTTCGCGATCGGGCGCCGGGAGCGAAAGTGGTACTTTCGGCCCGCTAGGCAAAAAATAAATTTTCCGCCCTTTAACCTCAAAATGCCATCTTAAATGTCATTTTGCGGCCTCGGACGGAAAAATACGTTACTGAAACGTGGACGTAAGAGAATTTTTACCTCATGCGACTTTTCGACCTCGCTTCGCTCGGCCGAAAAACGTCGCATGAGGTAAATAATCCTCTTCCGCCCGCGTTAGTAATATACTATTATTCGTCAATAACCTCACATTTTAACGATAGACAAAGACTGATTTCCCTTATTTTGCGTTGCACTGCTAAATTCATTTCATAACAAACACACTTTCCTTTATAATACTAGTAGTTTGCTTATAATAAATGCAAAAAGTATAAATTATTTCTTTGATATCATAAGAAAATTGTCATAAGAAATTTAATATTTTTCTAACTACACTCTCTTTATTTCATATCTAAGATAATCTATTCAACACATATTCTATGAATAAAAATAGAGAAGAACATCTTCATAATAAAAAAGTTGTAGATTTATTTTATTATATCAAAGCTGACACGTCAACCACAGCCAAACATCAATTTTTCCAATAACTTACTGTCATAAACTTTTTTGTCAATTTAGAATATCCCTTTGTCTTATTATAGCCCCACAAATTTTCAGATTTCATAAATTTTTATTTTAATAAATATCTGTATAACATTACATCTTGTACTTATTTGGTTAGATTATTTGATTACACGTATTAACCGGTAACATATGCCTTGGAAATAATTATGTTGCACGTGAAGATAATAATTCATTTTCCTTAATCAACAATGTCTATTTTGTTGATGTGCTTTGCAAATCCTACAAAAAAGTACAAGCAAGGTATCATTTTCCTCAATAATAATCATGCATGTTTTATTTCAGAAATTATTATACTTATCTAAAGCAAGCAGTATAGTAGTAGCATAGTAACAAAATATCAGTTTATTTCTATTTATTATAAAAATGTATAACTTATACAATGAATGTATACTGTATACAGCGAGGAATAACACCGGATAGCCAATCACAAGGGAACTGTGCTTACGTATAGAGTAATAGACATTAGAGTCTCTGGCGATGTCAATTATACTTTTTGAAACGTATAATACTCTATGTGTATCATTCGTACGCCGAGTATCTTAACATATATCCCTTAAAACACAGCGAAGTACAATTTTTTCCTGTAATAGCGATCCACATAGAGCCTAAATATATATGGAAATATGGAGCAATCTTTTGCTGATAACGAACTATAACCGGCACACAGGGTGTACTGCGCTTCATGTGGATAGCGCGTAAGAACTAAGGACATGTAATTCGTGCCCTACGACGCCACGATCTTGTAGAGACTCCTTAAAGTACATTTTTCTTATTCGTGAGATGGAATGGTGGAATTTTTCAGTAGATCAGCTAACTTCGCGTTTGTTTTTAATCAGCCAACTTCTCGTTTATTTATGTTGGCAGTTTAAAATTAAAAAAAAAAATCATCATCATCATAGAGTTAACAATTAAGTACCTACGCACACAGTGGATTTAATCTTTATGCTTGAAGTTGCACCATTTAATAGAGTTTAAAAAAAAGTACGTTCATTAAAGAGCTAGTGATAATAGTTAAGCCTCGGCCTTACACACGAATAGAAGGAATAATTATAAATAATAAAAAGGAGCAATAAGAATCTAAAATAAATATGGGAGATTCTACGGAAGATTTGAGAGGCAGTTCAAAGACGTATAATTTTCCCTCAACAAAAACACATTATGATAGATGCTGTAACCCTTTAAAAATTGATAGACATCGTGTCCCAGTGTCTCTCCGAAAAATCAGTAAAAAAATTCAAGAGGCATATCCACACTTGTCAGAACATCAGCTAATTTGTTCATCTTGCCGGAAGCAAATTTATACAATCCTCACTGATAGTTTTAGAAAAGCACAGTTGTCCAGAGGTAGGCTTTTTACTTTTTTAATGTAATACATTTAGTATTATCAATCATTTTAGTTGAAATATTCTTTATTTGATGTATTGCATTATTAATTTTCCATTTTTTCAGCTGCACAATCGGAACCCTCCACTTCAGCTACCCCACAGTTTCCAGTCCTCTGTCTACACAGAGAGAGAGTCTACATACTCGTATAGTGGCTACTTACATGAAATTTGAAATCAAATGTTAGAAGAAATAGAAAAGGAAAATGAAGCCATAGAAGTTCCTAGTAGCCTAGTCAAGGACGCTGTTGAATTTTTTGATCAGTTAAAAGAAATTTATTATAGTGATACGTGCAGTCGATCTCAAAAAATTCAAATTTTAACTTTAATGCCAAAATCATGGTGCGCAGCAGATATAATGAAAAATTTTGATGCAACTTGGAGGATGATAGAAACTGCTAAAAAAAGTGTGGCTGCAGGAGAGATATTGGCAACACCTACTCCAAAAAGGGGTTAGTTATCTTTAAGATTTATTTAGTTTCTTTCGCAACAATAGTAACAGAGATGTGAATATTGTATCTGCCTCTATGATTTTAAGAAGCTTTATCCACCTGAAAATAATAAAAGACTGAAATTTTTCTAACATATTATTTGTATTTTTGCTTCCTCACAGAGGAAGCTTTGTAACGGTGAAAAAAATTTTCGAAAAAAAAATGTTCAAAAAGATGTTTTAAGGCGGTATATGTGTATATTAGTTGATTTTGATCATTTTTTTTTTCGTGGATGTGTGTGCGTGTGTGTGTGTGTATGTGTGTGCGTGTGCGTGTGCGTGTGTGTGTGTGTGTGTGTGTGTGTGTGTATTTGAACTCTTCATATATCCGAAACGAATCGACCGATTTTCGTCGGGTAAAGCTTATTCTCTTTGTCTTGCGGGAAAAGAACGGTACCCTGATGGATTTAAGTTTTTATTAATTTCCTTTTGTTTTATAACCAAAAAACGGTTTTGAATTTTTAGTTTTTTTTTATTTTTTCATATCTTACAGTCATTATTACATAATATAATAAACTTTTCGTCGAAGGTATTTAAATTACCTATATTTTCCTTTTTTAAAATTTAAAATATCTTCACTCTGTCAATTGTTATTAAGGAAAACTTTTTTATATTTCATAAATTAATTTCTCAAAAAATAGTTTATTTATCGACTTGAAATAAATAACCAGTTATTACACCAATTGAAGACTATATGTGGTTAAAATTTCAAGAGATTATCTTCATTTGTTTTTTAGAAAAAAAAATTATTTTAAAAAAATTTGCCTTTTCGTTATCGCACGATAACTAGAGCAAAAATTATCCAATCGTCCTGAAATTTGGCACAGAGGTATAGCTTTTATATACCTTCAGATCCAGTTCGTTGCCCAAACAAATCGGTCCATTACGAAAAAATATATTTGAGGTTAATAGTATATTATGCACCATGGGAGGAAAACACTCAGACAGTCCACAGCTCGTGTAAATTGCCACCCGAGCCGAAGGCGAGGGTGGCAGACACGAGCTGGCGGCTGGCCAATTTTACTCCCCTGGTGCGTATACTATTTTCCCTCACATCGAGGCCGAAAATGCTATATTTCCGTTTCGGAGCCGGGCAGGAATGAGGCACTTTCGGCCCGATGTGAGGAAAAAATTTTTTTTTTTAATTTTTGAATCCCATTTTCTCAGAGATTACTTGATTTATCGACTTAAAATTTTAAACACTTATTAAACTTATAGAAGACTATATTTGGTTAAAATTTCAAGAGATGATCTTCATTTGTTTTTTAGAAAAGAATTATTTTAGAAAAAATTTGCGTTTTCGTTGTTGCACGATAACTAGAGCAAAAATTATCCAATCATCCTGAAATTTGGCATAGATATAGCTTTTATATATCTTCAAATCGAGTTCGTTGCCCAAAAAAATCGATCTATTACGAAAAAAGATATTTGAGGTTAAATATTTTGTTAACAAATTTTCGAATCGCGTTTTCTCAAAAAATACTTGCATTATCGACTTAAAATTTTAACCACTTATTAAATTTATAAAAGACTATATTTGTTTAAAATTTCAGGAGATTATCTTCATTTGTTTTTTAGAAAAAAATTATTTTAGAAAATATTTGCGTTTTCGTTGTCGCACGATAACAAGAGCAAAAATTATCCAATCGTCCTGAAATTTGGCACAGATGCAGCTTTTACATATCTTCAGATCAAGTTCGTTGCCCAAAAAGATCGTTCCATTACGAAAAAAGATATAATGCACAGTTTAAGTTGAATCCGGACCCATGACCCTCTCCTAGTTAGTCTAACCGTACAAGATAAAGTATTAAATTTTAAATATTAGAAGTAAAAATTAATTAAAGGGATCAATAAATTATGTTTGAGGAAGCTACGTGCCAATGAATTGGCAGCGGTTTTTTTATTGATAATGAATTTAATTTTATTATTATTTTATTTTCAGGTGAAAAATGATTCCTAAGGTTTTAGACAAATATGGTAGTTGCTATTGTCAGTTTGTTTTATAAATAGTGAATTATGCTGATTTGTTAAATCAAAAGTATTGTTGCGTAATACTTCTCACAGTATACATAAACATAATTTCACAAATTCATTATTAAGAAATTTATCAATAAAAAAGTCAATATGTTTCTAGAAATGCGTATTTAAATAGATTTTGTTTTTAAGTTTTTTAAACAATTTTTCATATAGATTCTTATTAAATTAGTTAAAAACAAAAATTATTAATTTCTTTTATAGGTAAATCTTTATCTTCTGAAGTAACAATATTGGTGAAAAATTATTACACAAGAGATGATGTAATCGTCGGTAAGGCCTGGGATGAAGGACGTTATTTCTGTAAGAAATGAAAATGGTGAGAAGGAATATCTCCAAAAAAGACTGCTGCTACTGAATTTAAGAGAACTTTACCAAAGTTACAAGGAAAAGCATCCAGAGTTAAAAATTGGCTTCGCTAAATTTACAACATTGAGACCTGCAAATTGCATTTTGGTTGGTAGCAGCGGTACTCATAGCATTTGTGTGTGCAGTTATCATCAAAATGTGAAACTTCTATTACGAGATAAGATTAAAAGTTTGTTTTGTTTTTCTCTTTTTTTAGTAGAAATGTATTTATTTATTAATTAATTTCATTTATTTTTTGACGTGATTTAAATTGCTTACAAGTAGGAAATATACTATATGCTTTTTAGTCTTTTTAGCAGAAAAATATTAATTAATTACAATTTAATTTATTTTTTAACGTATTTTAAATTGTTTACTACCCTAGCGGAAATATTTAATACTAATAATAATAATTCATTAATTATTAAATTCTCCTGAAATATATCAAATTTAAAATTATTTGAAATTGTTTGAAACTGTTTAAAACTATTAGAAACTGTTTGAAACTGTTACAAAGTATTATAATTAGAAACAATGTGTCCAAAATCATACATTTTGTAACATTTACAAACAGTTTTAAACAGTTCTAAATAGTTATAAATAATTTTTAACAGTTATTAACTGTTATTAACATTTATAATTTACGACAGGGCAGTAGGAAATATACTGTATGGTTTTTTAGTATGTTTAGCAGAAAAATAAGAACAATGTTTATCTTAGAGTAAAACTTAATATACAGTAACCTTAGTGATTAAAAATTAATATTTGTTTTAATTTTTTCATGCTCTTATAAGAAAATTACTCAAATTAGTATTAAAGTCAATAATTTCAATATTTAATTAATATAATTTCAATAAGAAAAATTCGTATTTTATTTTTAGGTTGTTCCATCACCACTCTCAGTAAGCATTCATCAACAAAAATTTTCTCCTATAAAGATTACTTTAATTTACTGCTATGCGAAACACCACAAGAAAATTGTTATTATGGAAGATGCGAGAGATGTCCAAATAAAATTAAATTTGAAGAAATTTTGGATTCCATTGGAATAATGATCAAGCTGCGGGGTATAACATTGTAATTTATTACAAAGAAAATACAGATGTTAAACATCGTAGCTTGGTTATTATATCCGATTGTCTCACCCACGATTCAATCGCAGTTTATACATTTCACAAAATTCTAATAGAATATTTGAAATCGGATTTCTCATAGTAAAAAAAGTATTATATTTCTCGGATGGTTTCCCCCAACAATATAAGAACTATAAGAACGTTATATAAACCTTGCTTTTCACCAGAAAGATTTTGACATTCCCGCCGAATGGAATTTTTATGCAACAGCCCATAGAAAAGGTCCATGTGATGAACTCGGCGCTGTCGTAAAAAGGGCGGCATTGAGAGCAAGTCTGCAATCAACTGACAATCATCACATCTTAACACCTCAAGATTTATTTGATTGGCTCTCAACCACAGGAAGATTACCAAACATAGACTTTCGATTTTCTTTGCAAGCTGATTACAATTACAATAAAAGATTTTTGGCCAAGAGGTTTAAAATATCCACAAGAATAGATCATCCCCAAGAAAGGCATTGCTTGGTTTGCAGTGCTAATGGTATGGTTCGTGCCAAATCCTACTCGACTTCAGACATTTAAAAAGATTATAAAATATTTTAGAAAATCTAACGTACATAAATAAAAGAATCTGCGTTATTTTATTATGATTTATAAAAGTAAATATATTTTATATTGGATATCTAATGTTTTATTATTTGACAATTCAACAACAAATTTTGTTACTAAACGCATCTACTATATGCAAACATAAATTAAAAAAAATTTCATAATAAGGAAAAAATTAGGAAAAAAATAAAATTTTATGTGTCATAAAGGAGAAGAAATAGAAAATAAATAAATCCAAACATTTTTGAATTTGTAATGTTATTTAAACTGCAAGGACGTCTAACGGCCAATCAAAGCAAGCTTTAAGATAGACGTGTTCCCTCTCGTTCGGAAAGAAAAAATGTCTTTTTAAAGTTCTCTTCTGATTAGCTGCCAGGCTTTATTCGTCGATTTTTTGTATATGTGCGCTGTTCTTTTATTCGCGTGTGGAGCTTTCCATTTTGGAAGAATATACAAATTAATACATGTTTTTAAATTTCGCTAATTGTGATTGGTTGTCAGGTGCTATACAGCAGTCTCGCTGAATACAGTATACATTAAATGTACCTGTTGTTTGTGTGCATATTTAAACAAGAAAAG
Organism: Torymus aiolomorphi; assembly: GCA_036365515.1. Classification (NCBI taxonomy): domain Eukaryota; kingdom Metazoa; phylum Arthropoda; class Insecta; order Hymenoptera; family Torymidae; genus Torymus; species Torymus aiolomorphi. The sequence continues at coordinate 168,120,747 of CM070875.1, read as the reverse complement.
CTGAAAGTACTTGAGCTATAAAGAATTTTTAGTATATCCATGATTCTTGGATAAAAGAAATGATGTGGCATTTTATTAATACTAATATCTGCGACTTAGTTTTAGATAAGTATCGGTGTACGAATGATACACATAGAGTATTATATGTCAAAAAGTATAATTGCCATCGCCAAAGACTCTAATGTTCCTCGCTGTATACAGTACCCTGTTGAAAATATCCATGTGGATTTTACACTGATTTCCACATGGAATCGATATGGAATCCATATGGATTCCATGTGGAAATCAATGTAAAATCCACATGGATATTTTCAACAGGGTATACATTCATTGCACAAGGTATCAGAGAGCCTCAATTGTGTTTGTGTATATTACATAATTCTGCACACCAAAAAGTAGAAAGTTTTGATATACCAAAATTTTTAATAAATTTTTATAATAAATAGAAATAAACTGGTATTCTGCTACTATGCTGCTACTATACTGCTTGCTTTAGATAAGTATAATAATTTCTTAAATAAAATATGAATGTTTATTATTGAGGAAAATGATACTTTGTTTGTACGTTTTTGTAGGATTTGCAAAGCACATCATCAAAATAAACATTGTGGAACATAATTATTTCCAAGGCATATGTTATCGGTTAATAATCAAATAATCTAACCAAATAAGTACAAGATGTAATGTTATACAGGTATTTATTAAAATAAAAATGTATGAAATCTGAAAATTTGTGTAGTTATAATAAGAGAAAGGGATGTTCTAAATTGACAGAAAAGTTTATGACAGTTAGTTATTGGAAAAATTGATTAATGGTTGTCGTTGACGTGTCAGCTTAGATATAATAAAATAAATCTACAACTTTCTTATTGTAAAGATGTTCTTCTCCATCTTTATTCATAGAATATGTGTTGAATAGATTATCTTAGATGTGAAATAAAGAGAGTGTAGTTAGAAAAATATTAAATTTCTTATGACAGGTACGTGTTTTTCCTTCAATTTCATGATTCAAATTCATTAAAGATTTAATAATAGCAATACATTATTTAAAAAAAATCTAATGTTACATTTGAAATATCAAAGAAATAATTTATACTTTCTGCATTTCTTATAAGCAAACTACTAGTATTATAAAGGAAAGTGTGTTTGTTATGAAATGAATTTAGCATTGCAACGCAAAATAAGGGAAATCAGTTTTTGTCTATCGTTAAAGTATGAGGTTATTAAGGAATAAATTTATTTACTATTCTTATAGAGTAGAAATATATTTTGTGTTTATATTTATTATATTACAACCAGTAGAAAAGTTGGGGCAGCAAATTTGGGCAAGAAAGTTTTGACAAGCATGAGAGCTAATTTTACAGATATGTTTTATATTTCTTCTTAATTAATCTTTTTCAATTAATTTCCTATTACTGACAACAGTTAATAAAATGGAAATAGATTGCCAAATGTAAATGATATTTCCTGTAAAAAGTATGCAGCGAAACATAAACGACTCATACATCATACGCATATAATTGTTTGTACGTATTGACTTTGACAGAACAGCATATAAAAGTTATTTATCTGTTCTTTTTTTTACTTTTTCCAGTATTTAAATCATCTGTCACATGTTCCAGTCTGGGCATCCCACACTTTTCAAAAAAAGGTTCAAAATGAAATAAAACAAAATAGAATTTTACTATTTTTTCCAAAAATTTAGACCAGGTTCAACCAATTCAGGTGAGATCTCACATGAGATCTTACGTGAGATCTCACGCCAAAATCTCAGCTGAAATTCTGGTCCGCGAGCTGCTAAAATCCCTCTAGTAATAAAAAATCAGTTTCTGGGAATTAGGAGTCGCCCATTAGGTTACGCCACTCCCAGATAAGTCCAAAAATCTATGTTTTGAAGGGATTTAGCCATTGTTTACATTTTTAGAAATTTTACACATGAGATCTCACGTAAGATCTCACGTGAGATTTCACGTGAGAAATTTGAAACATGAGATTCCATGCGAGATCTCGCGTGAGATCTCACGTGAGATCTCATGTGTAAAATTTCTAAAAATGTAAAAAATGGCTAAAACGCTTCAAAACGCAGATTTTTGAACTTATCTGGGGGGTGGCGTAACCTAATAAGTGACTCCTAATTCCCAGAAACTGATTTTTTATCATTGAAGGAATTTTAGCAGCTCGCGGTCCAGAATTTCAGATGAGACTTGCAAAAGTACGCTGTCAACTCCAAATGTCAAGAATATTGGCAACGCATTCACAAAAATTCATACTGATTCTACACCAAATTTGTAAACTTTTTCCCATACAATATGCTATACAAACAAGTTCAAATTTTTTAGTTAAAAAATTATGAAAATTGCCTTTTAACGAAAAAAATCAAAATTTCGAAATTTTGAGGTTAGAATAACTTTTGAACATTTGCAAGTATCATGCTAAAAATTGGTCTCTGTGTTTTTTTGTTATTTTGAAAATATTAAACCAGGTTCCAGGTATATATATATAATCTATTTAATTTAATCTCGACGGAAACTTATAAGAAAAAGATAATTTTCTTCAAAACCTCAAGATCTGTCTTTTTCAAAAGTTTCATTGATTTTGACCGAACAATTTTTTCCCATACATTGTGTGCGGGGTCCTTTAGTGTGGATTTCTATTTTTTCAAAGAAATTGCGAATGTGGTATTGTCGGTACGCGGATGTTGGAAAAATAATATACGCATCATGGGAGGAAAATTGATAAGTTTTTTGCGATAAATACTATTCCGATGCGTATTATACTATTCCTTAGGATATACTACATATTAATATTCATGCTTAATTGAAAAATGAGCATGGAATAGTATATTACGCATCTTCGGAGGAAAAAACTCAATTTTCCTCCCGTGGTGCATATATTATTTTTCAACATCCATGTGCCAACAATACTACATTCGCATCTTTGAGCTGCGGGCGAAAGCGGTACTTTTGGCTAGGGTATGGTGAAAATAATTTTTCGGTCTCTATGTCTCTGTCTCTACATCTCTGTATCAATGTCACTCTCTACATCTCTGTAACAATGTCACTCTCTACATCTCTGTATCAGTGTCACTGTCTTCATTTCCGTTTCTACGTCTCTGCCTCCACGTCTCTGTCTCTACGTCTCTGTCTCTATCTCCCTGTTTCTACTTTTTTGTCTCTAATCTCTCTCTCTACGCCTCTGACTTTACGTCTCTGTCTCCGCAACTCTGTCTCTGATCTCTGTCTCTACAATTCTGTCACTACTTTTCTGTCTCTATCACTCTGATTTTGTCTATACTTTTCTGTCTCTGTTTCTCCAACTCTGTCTCTACGTCTCCATCTCTACGCCTGTATCTCTACAACTCTGTCTCTACGTTTCCGTCTCTACGGCTCTGTCTCCGCGTTTACGTAACTGCCTCTGTCTACGTCTCTGTCTCTACATCCCTGTTTCTACGTTTCTGTCTCTAATGTCTCTCTCTACGTCTCTGTCCGTACGTGTCTATATCTACAGCTCTGTCTCTAATCTCTGTCTCTACGTCTCTGTCTCTACTTTTCTGTCTCTACGTCTCTGTCTCTACGTTTCTGTCTCTACGTCTCCGTATCTACATCTCTCTCTACGCCTCTGTCTCTACGTCTCTGTCTCTAATCTCTCTTTCTACGCCCCTGGCTTTACTTCTCCATCTCTACAACTTTGTCGCCACGTCTCTGTCTCTACCTCTCTTCTCTATGCCTCTCTCTACATCTCTGCCTGTACGTCTGTGTCACTTCGCGCCTTTTTCTACATTTCTGTCTCTCCTACTCTATCTCTACGTTTCTGTCTCTGTTTCTCCGACTGTCTCTACGCCTCCATCTCTACGGCTCTCTAACTACGCCTTCATGTCTACGTGGCTGTCTACATCTCTGTCTCTACGTTTCTGTTTCTACGTCTCTGTCTCCACGTCTCACAAGGAAAGGATACTTGGTGTCCGCCTCCGATTTTCATGAAACTTCGCATATGAGTAGAGTGTCAAAAAATATTCCACAAGTATTTTTTTTATCTGCGGAAAAACATATCTAAGGGGTGAAACCGCCCTTAAAGTTCACCCCCAAAACCCGTTTTTTTTATTATCTCAAGATGGAATCGGAATTTTTTAATGAAACCAACACCTATTTATTTCTTATGAAAAGTCGAGTTTTTCGGCATAGTTTTAAAGCTGGGGGTTGCATCCCCTATTTTTTATAAGGGTAAATATGATATTTTCCCTTGTATTTTTGGTATAAAAATGTTTTAATGAGCTAAATTTGATTGAAAGTTACCATGTTATAAAGAAAATTGAAAATTATAGTTGACCTGTTTCGAGATTTAAAAATAAAAACATGTTGACGGGGTGAATTACCTCTAATTTAATTAATTACCTTTTTGTTAGTGTCTGCCTCCGATTTTCATGAAACTTTGAAACTGGTTAGAGTATCAAAAAATATTTGACACGTATTTTTTTTCATCTGTGGAGAAAGACATCTGGCGTGAAAACCACCCTTAAAGTTCACCCCCAAAATAGTACATTACGGTACAAGTGACGAAAGTTGAAGTTCCGCCACTGCGTGAAGTTGGCGCCCGAGGCGAAGTCGAGGGCGCCATATCACGCAGTGGCGGGCCTTGAAATTTCGTCTCGTGTACCGTATACTATTTTTCTTGATGTCCGGTGGAAAGTATGTTTGCCACTGACAATGATAACGCACCCGACGGGCTCGAGAGCATTGAGTTCAATGCCCGCCCCCGACATTTGCGGCACAAGCGCAGCGAGTGCTGCTGGTCGGGGGGGCGGGCATCGAAAACACCACGTGCATAATTTTAATAAGTGAATTTTATTGAAGATCATGTAAAATATTTTTATTTTACGTGCAATTGTTACAATTGTTACACGTACAATTATTAAACATGCGGTACTTTTGCTCCATTTGCAGCAACAAAGTCAACTACTTTATTTGTATCTGAAAAAATAAATGATCACTCAAGAAGAAATTCTCACAAAAAGTTCGACATTATTAACGAACAATCTTTTATCCATTTCACAAATTAAAGCAATATAAATCACTTGCATACCCGATGGGCCGCATTGATTCTGACAATGCATACCCCGTTAGTGACTGTCACACATAATATTTAAATCGTTAACATACCTCGAAAATGATATGAACATTCAAAAGGTTATGTGTGAGTGCCACTAACGGGACATGCATTGCTAGAATCAATGTCCATCGGGTGTACCTTGATGATCAGAAGTGATAGTTTTTGTTGTAAATATAGGTTAATGACTTTGAATATGTTGACAAAACCTCTAAAACAATCTATTAATAAAGTCTACAGTTGCCTAGTTACCAACTCAGAATCAATGGTTAAATGTCCTTCTTTCGCCATCGAAAACAATGGCGAAACCACGTACTTTCCACCAGGGCATCAAGAAAACAGTTTTTTTTTAATATCTCGAGATGGAATCCGAATTTTTTAATGAAACCAACACCTATTTGTTTCTTATAAAAAGACTAGTATTTGGACACCGTTTTAATGATAAGGGGTTGCACGCCCTATTTTTATGGGGGTAGATATAATTTTTTTCACACTGTTTTTGAAATAACAAAGTTTTAATGAGCCATATTTGGTAAAAAAAATGCCATGTTGTAAAGAAAATTAGAAATTATAGTTGACCTGTTTCGAGGTTTAAAAAAACACATAGAAGGGGTGAGCTACCCCTATTTAGTTACTTGTCTTTTAGTGACTAAACAAAATTGATCACAACATTCCTTTGGATTTTTAATTTTGTAATGTTTATTTTGACTCATATTTACTATTAAAAGTTAAAAAAATAAAAAATATTTTAATTTTAGTGGGGGTGGCTACCCCTATTAACATTATTATTATTAGATTATGAGCGAAAACTTTTTTTCATTTTTATTAATTTGTACAATGTGATGATTTATCAATGTAACATATAAATATTACAGAAATTGGTGAATTTGCAAATTTTATTCAATGTACGTTTTTTTTTTTTCAATGTAAAGTTTTTCCATAATCGAAAACCATATACATCAAGAGGCTGTATCTGACCAGGTGTGCCTTTTGGTATCGTTTTCAATATAAGATTTGACTCTTTCAGTGAAGTTTCTTTTACAGCGTTTTCACATTGTCCACTCCATGAATCTAATAGCAGTATAGGTGAATTCCCACTGTGAATCAAAAATACATTTTGAATCCAAATTTGAAATAGTTCCTTGGATAATTTACCGGACGCTGATGCTTCTACGTATATATTTTCTGGTTTGAATAAAGTTTTCATTACCTTAGGTCCAAATTGCCCATGAGCCTCTTTCGAAACTATAAATAACGGGGACATAAGCTGTCCCTCTGCTGATATTGCTGATTGAATAGTGTAACTATGTGTTGTAGAAGATACCGACTGAACGATGTTTTCTACATTTTTAATCCCCTCATAACAAAGAGTGCGACCATTATGTATCTCTAAATTGAACCCACTTTGATCAGAATTGCAAACGTTTTTTGCACCATGTACTTTAATGAGATTTTTGACATCGTTAACAAAATTTTCTTTGTGTTGTTCTACTTCTATTGCCTTCTGTGTACATGACATAGTAATAAATTTTGTTATTTCACGTGAAAGAATGTGATGTTTTTTTTAATATTTGTATCTATCTATGTGAAGCTTTAAACCACGGAATATTTAGTTTTGTTTTCTTTACGAGAGCCTATCTTTTTATATCAATATCATGCAGAGTCATATTTGATTCTATCGCTTCTTTAACTTTTTGAAGTACATAAGATGTTATTCTATATAGAATAGTTTTGCTGGTACCCCTTGCTTCAATTTGTAATTTCCACCGTCGCAATTGACGATCGGAAGTAACTTTTCTATATTTCGATTGTACACTTGTCAAGGATAATGGCTTTCTTTTTCCACTTTGCCAATACTGCACTGCCTGTTTCTTATATTCAAAGTCTGCATCTTCTTCATTCGGTAAACAAGCAGGAACCTCTGCATAATCTTTATTTAATTCATCCTCTTTTTCAATATCTTGTGGAAGTGTATCACTATAGTCACCCTCAAAACGTAAAGTATATTCTTCTTCTATATGTAAATTGTAATTTACACTCTCCTTAATTATATTTTCTATTACATGATATAAAGTTATCTCTTGTTCGTTAGCTTGTGATTCTTCAATTTTAACATTGTTAGGGTTAAAGATTATAGATAATAAAAATATTACAACCAATGGATTAATAGCCATTTTTTAATTTATTTGAGGCAATGACGTTCAAGCAACAGTCGTAGATTATTTATTCTATAATTATTATTTTATTTTCATGAACGTCAATTGAACTTACTTTTATTTCAGATATTTCATAATTTTATCCCCTTTATTAAAATTGATGGTTGTGTTTTTTCACGTTTTATTCGTAATCTGATTGGTCGGAAGTTTGTAAACATTTATTTGATATTATCTCGACTTCAGGCCTTCGATTTGTGCGGAGATAATTTTCAGAAATTTTGTGGATAATTTTTGTTATAGTATCTGTGAGATATTTGGGTTGTAAAATCTGACGACTTTTTTAGACAATTGTAATTATTTAACATACACTCAATAAAAGGCAAACGAAAAATTTATTAATATATCATGATATGATATTTATGTATATAATAAATATTATAAATTCTATTAACTCTAGAAAAAAAATGAAAACAAGTCGATATTCTTTTACAAATATTCTTCTTATCATGGTTATTTTTAGATAGTAGAAGCTGATGGTAGTTTTGCTTCCTCCTAGAGGAAGCTTAGTAATAGTAAAATTTTCAACTTCGTTAAAACTCTCTATAAACATCATTAGAGGTGTTAGAAGTTTGTTTCATATGATTTTAGAAAATGTCTGTATGGATGTGTGTGTGTCTGTATGTATGTATACCGCTTTATCTCCGGATCTACGCGGTCGATTTTAACCATCAGGTTCTCATTTTTTTTGTTTTCTTATTCCGAATTCGGGAAGAAAATAATTTTTGATGATTTACTGATTCGTTTTTGTTTTATTTCAAATTTTTGATTTTCGAAAAATTTATTTTTGATTTTTTTTAATGATCGGATTTAAATTTTTGAATCGGATGGGTCGCATTCGAAAGAGCATAAAAAAACCTATAATTTAAAAAAAATTATCTAGCTATCACGGTTCTCTTGTTATTAATAAAAACGTGTTTTTTTAAAAAAGCTAATAATTCCTAAACTAAACGGTCAATTTTTTGGAGAAAATTCATGATAATGCAGAATATAAATTGCTATAACCTGTGAAAATTTTAATCCATTCTGTTGGTTAGTTTTTAAGAAAGAAATTAAAAAATGGAAAAAATGTGTTCTCTATGTCGCACGTTTTATGGAGTAAACCTGGATTAATCGATTTGTAATTTCTTATAGAGGTAGATTTTGGATAGATCTCGACTAAGTTCTTTGGGCTACATGATCGGTCCATAAATTTCTGAGATATTTGAGGTTAAAATTTTTTTAACCTTCTTTTCAAATTGAAATTTCTCGAAAACGGCTCTATGTATCTGAATCGGATGGGTGGCATTCGAAAGCGAATTTAAATACCTATATTTTCTAAAAAAAATTATTTTTCTAGCTATCACGGTTCTTTTGTTATTAATAAAAACGTAAACATAGAAAAATGAAAAAAAAAGAGTTTGGTATGTCTAACCATTGGGTGAGTAAAAATGGACTTAATCGCTTCAAAATTCCTCGTAGAGGTGGATTTTGTATAGTTTTCGGTCGAGTTATTGTGGCAAAATGATTGGTCCATAGATTTAAGAGATATTTGAGGTTAAAATATTTTTAACCTTTTTTCAAATCGTAATTTCTTGAGAATAGCTCTATGTATTCGAAGGGAATGGGTAGCATTCGAAATAGAATTAAAATAGCTATATTTCCTAAAAACAAAAATTTTCTTTTATAGGGTCTTCTGTTATTATAAAAAAAAACGTGAGCATTGAAAAATGAAAAAATATAAAAAAAGAGTTTTGTATGTGCAACGATTGCTGGAATAAAATTGACTTATTCGCTTCAAAATTTCTTGTAGAGGTGTATTTTTTAGATTTTTATGTCGATTTCTTGGGGCATAATGATTGGTCCATAAATTTCAGATATTTGAGGTTAAAATATTTTTAGTAAAATTAATAAATGAAAAAAATTGAGCTTTGTATGTCTAGCGATTTTGGAAGTAAAATTGACTTAATCGATCTTTAAATCATTTATTAGATGCAATTAATAATGTGTCAACACAAAAGTATTTATGTTAAGGTATAAATAATACAAAATACCCTACCTACTTGGAACGCAACTAATACACATTCAATTCACAATATATAAAAACCTTTTCATAGTTAATATTACCCCCAAATTATTTTACTGTGATATTTTGTATAATTAATAGATAATATTTCGTAATGAAATTTCACAAATATATTGTTTATTCCACAAATATATGGTTTATTCCAGTGGAAATGGCGCGCGATACGCACGCGTGCTGTTTTCTTGCTTTTTCTAATTTAATAAGCTATTAGGTTCATTATTTAAAAATATTGCAACGAGGTATAATGAAGGTAGGTTAATGAAATTGTCGATCACTCAAAAAACATGTATTTTTTTTATGAATAACTAAAGACGGTATTATTTAAATAAAATTAAAAATATACCCCTACAGCGAGTTTTCAATCATTATGAAAGCGGATAAGATTATGAAAATGAACAATTTATTAAAATAATACAGATGTTTGTTATTTCTTAAAGAACTAATTATTTTGAAATATTTTCGAATACTTGTTTTTCAGAGAATATTTCATAAATCGACTCAAAATTTTAACCACTTATTACACTTATTAAAAACGATATTTGGTTAAAATTTCAATACATTTTCTTCATTTGTTTTTAAGAAAAATTATTTTATAAAAGTATAAAAAAAGGAATTGATAAACTAGTTTGAGGAAGCTACGTGCCAATGAATTGGCAGCGGTTTTTAATGTAGTAATGATGTGGAGATTAATGTCCATACTACCTGGGAAGAAAAAACATAGACAAAATTTTTTCCGACGTTTCGAGAGTTTATTTTATCGTTGGTTATATGCCACAATATTACAACAAAGTTTTTCACAAAGTTATCTAAAATTACTTACATAGAAACGTAAAAGTCAACAATTTCGTAGACGGAACGGTATTCCGCGAGTCAATGGTTCAATAATTAATTCGCAAGCCTTTTTATAGTCCAGTATTTCATATGTATGTGTATACGTAATATGTAAGTATGTACAAAGAAGGGATATATAAAGAGGCGTTAGTTAAGACACCAACATACCGGGAGAGGTACCAAGACAGCACGTATTCGTAGGCGGTCTCTCCAATCACGTTAAGACATACATTGATAATAATGGCTTAATTGTGAAGGCGTGGCTACTCTTCGAACGTATGTAGTCCTGGTATATCAAGCTAGTTACATTCAGAAATCATGCTACCATATGTGATTAACAACATTATGTATCAGAAATCGTATTATTCTTTAACGCATAAAATCAACATTATTTATTAAAGATGTGTAATCACTCGCTAATTTGTTAATCTCAAATTGTTTATTCATGTAATTCTTTTGTGTGTGTATAAAAAAGGCTTCTGAAAAAAGTCTTTTTCCTCTATTGCATTCTATATCTAAAATTTTTATGTTAGAAAAATCAATATTATCGTTATTATCTATTTTATGTATGTATAAAGAAGAATTATTATCTTGCATAATATATTTTCGTGTGTGTTCTTTTATACGGGTATCTAAACGTCTACATGTTTGTCCAACATATGAGGCATCACAATTTTCACAATTAATTTTATAAACAACATTATCACAGATTTTTGTTTTGTCCTTCCCTAATTTTATTATTTTGTTTAGTTTGTTTTTTGTGCTATAAATTACATTGGTATTCTGTTTTTTGAAAAAAGAATTAATGAAATTCTCTAATTCTTTGACGTAAGGTAGAACAATAAAAGACCTTTTTTTATTGATTTTTCGTGTATTGTTATGTGTGTTAAATAATTTTCTAAGCCGTTTTTTAATATATACCTCTATTACATTTTGTGGATAGTTGTTTTGTAATAATAGTTCTTTAATATATGTTATATTTTTATTATGGAAAGAAATGTGTGATAGTTTTACTACTCTATCTACTAAACTGTAAATGATGGTTATTTTGTTGCAATATGGATGTTGTGAACGGTAGTTTAAATAACGTCCAGAGAAAGTTTGCTTTTGGTACCAATCTGTGATAATGTATCCTTGTTCATTTACAATTATTTTTATATCTAAGAAACTAATACAATTATTATGCGGTAGTTCAGCTGTGAATTGTAAATTCTTATCGTATGAATTAAACGTATTTATAGTGGTATTAATAATATTTTTCGGTATACAAAGTAAAATGTCATCAACATAACGAAAATAAAACAATGGTTTAAAATTAAGTTTTTTAATCGACTCTACCTCCAAATCCTCCATAACAATGTCAGCTAGAATAGGACTAATGGGATAGTGATATTCATATTCGTTTATCTCAACTGTACAAACAGATTAATGAAAAAATAATATTGTTGGAAAAAAAAGTTGATAAAGATTTTGTTCACCTTTTTCAGAATATTATAAGACAAAATTAAAAATTATTACGGTTTCAGTTAAAACAACACTATTTAAAAAATCGCTGCCAATTCATTGGCACGTAGCTTCCTCAAACTTAATTTACTGATTCCTTTAATTAATTTTTAATTCCAATATTTAAAATTTAATACTTCAGAAAGACAGAAATAACAAAACTCCAACATAATTTATTCAATGATTAAATGACTCTAGTGATAGCCATAGATTAATTTGGATAATAAGACTCGGGTGGTGATACTATCAACTTATTTATTCACTAAAATATATAACGACATTTCGGCGTTTACAGAACGACGTACGTTACAAGGCCCTCATCAGGTTCCAATTTCTAAAAGTTAAGATACATGTAAATTCAAACAAATGTTAAATAAAAATCACGTATTATTACAAACTTACAGTTATTTCTACAAAAACAACTTTCGGCAACACGCTAGATGGTAAAGCGGTGAATACGAGCTTCACTGTCGCGTTATATTCTTATATATGTTTTGTTACATACGAGTGTGTATGTGAATAAACACAATACTTGTACCTGTCTCACATTACGTATAAAATTAACGAACTACTATGCTTTCTCAACTTAATAGTCAAAATACTAAACATTATTATTAAGGAAATTTTTATAACAAAATTTTAAATTGTTTGTGTCTAGCATTCTATTAATATTTTAATTTTAATAATGAATCTAACGGCTATTCGGGCAAGGATAAGGAAGGTAACTAACTTATCAAGCACTTTCTTTATATGTGTTTCAATACGTCTTTAAATTTTAGAAGCTATTTGAAACATTAGTGCGGTCAAGAATTTTTTAGAAAGGAGAATACATGGAAAGGGAAGGTGGTAAAGGTAAAGGTATAGGATAAAAAACGATTTAGATTGAGAACGATGAGTAGCGGTCAGGGTCGTGAAAGGATCGTCATCCCAGTGGCGCAAATGATAGCGTAGCTGCCCGGTATGCAGAAGGTTGTCGGTTCGAGCCCGACCTGGGCCGTTATTTTTTTCGTTCTCGTTTTTTATCCAATACCTTTACCTTTACCACCTTCCCTTTCCATGTATTGTCATTTCTAAAAAATTCTTGACCGCACTAATGTTTCAAATAGCTTCTAAAATTTAAAGATATATTGAAACACATATAAAGAAAGTGCTTGATAAGTTAGTTACCTTCCTTATCTTTGCCCGAATAGCCGTTAGATTCATTATTAAAATTAACATAAAATCGACGGGCATTTCCTTCAATTGATTAAATTCTATTAATATTATTCGCATTAACATGAATATGTAGCATTTCAGAGAACAATCGCTTGAATTTATTATTTTCTGTTTCTAGTATTTTTACCTTATCAAAGTTAAATGAGTGTGTTGTTTCATTAATATGTTCTACTAAAGCTGATTTCTCTCTAAAATGTTTACAGTCGCTTTCATGTTCCTTTACTCTAGTTTTGAGATGCCTGGAAGATTGGCCTATGTAACAAGCTTTGCAGTTATTACAGATTATTTTATAAACAATGTTATATTTGTCTATGTGACACATTCGATCTTTTCCCAATTGAATAAATCTCGAGAATTTGTCAATGCATTTGAAAATTACATTAATATTATTTTTGTGAAAAATTCTCTTAATAATAGAGTCAAATTTTTGAAAATAAGGTAAAACTATCAATTTTTTATTACTGAAAATCACTTGATTTGAATGAGTGAGTTTCCTATACCAGTTTGTAATTATTGAATTATTATCTTGAATTATGAGCTTCAAATCAAGAAAACTAATTTCATTATTATTTGTGGTTTCCACTGTAAATTGTAGGTTACTCTCAAAGTTATTAAACACTTTCAAAGTTTCATCGACAAATGGGAATACATATTAGAATGTCATCTACATAGCGTAAGTATAAAGGTACATCAAAACTTAGTTTATTAAGACAATGTTCCTCCAAGCGTCTCATAGCCAAGTCACACAAGACGGGACTTACAGGACTTCCCATCGCAGATCCGAATGTTTGTTTATAAAATTTATCATTAAATTGGAAGAAAGTGGAGTCAAGGACTATGTTAATACCTACACAAAACTCTTTACAAGCAAGATTTATTTTATTGCGTAAATATTTCCAATTATCTTCTATTGATTTTATAATAATTTCCTTGCTGCTATTAGTGAATAAACTAACCACATCTAAACTAATTAGTGTGTATCCTGGAGGTATAACAAATGAATCTATCCTTTCTTTGAGATGAAAACTATTTTTTACATATGAATTAGTTTTTGGAATGTTATCATTTAAAAAGTTTGTCAAGAATTTAGATAAATTATATGTCGGAGAATTAACGGCGGAAACAATAATACGTATAGGATGTTCAGTCTTGTGTACTTTAACTAAACCGTAACATTTTGCAAGATCTGTTTTATTAATTTCCGTTGGTTTTAGATCAAATTCATAATCTTGAAAAATGCCTAAATTGTACCAACGCTTTACAAATGCTGTTGTAGTTCTAATTAATTTATTGAGGGGGTTCTTTGACAATTCTTTGTAATATTTATCATTCTGTAGTTGTTTTTCAACACTGTCAATATATGTATTTTTATCTAGAACGACTGTGGCGTTTCCTTTATCTACTTTTGTCACTAGTAAATTTTTGTGTTGTTGAAGAAAATAATTAGTATTTTCAATGTCATTTATCATCTTGCTGGCGAAGAAACTTTGTTTTTTGGTAGATTTTAAAAAACTCTCAAAGAATTTTAAAATATTATTTCTTAATTTATTAGTGTTAAATTCTAAAAAATATAATCCAGATTCTAATGATTTAAAAAATTCAAATTTAGATCTGGTGTCAATATTACTAGTGAAATTAAAAGTTTCGCTCAATTTTAAAACGTTAAATACTGATTCTGGAATAGCTGTACTAGTAAGATTATATAACCACTTAGAATTTACATCGGTGTTACTTATATTAGCTACAGTCGATGTTTTTCTATGAGTACGTTGATCTATCACTGTGTCGACAATTTGTGTATTTCTAGTTCTATGATCTTCCAGATTATATTTATATTTTGAATAAAATAAGCTTTTTAATTTTTCATTTAATTTAGAATCAAATTTGCGTAAATCTACTGTTATTTTAGAAACAACGAACTCTTCAAAATGAGCAATTATTTCACAGTCAATCAATTTATCAATTATTAAATTTTTTGTTTTAGATATTAAGTTAATTAAAAAACTTTTGTGTGCATTAGCGTCAGCTATTTCATTGTTAAGAATGGTTCTCATAAAACTAGAAATAATTTTATTGTTTTTGTTTCTTGCGAATTTACTTTTGAATTTCAGATTGTTTAAAGATTTTAATCCATTAAAAATATGTTTAGGAACTATATCATAGTTTCTACATTTGACTAAAAATTTGCACTGTAAACTAGTGGCTCTTAATTTTTTCAGAAAAACATACAAATAAAAAAATAATGCACGAATATCACCTCCAAATTGACTTTCTACTCGGCGTAAGATGGAAGAAACGGTGCACTCTCCTCTTTTTTTCATAGTCAAGATGAGCCGGGAGACAGTTGTGTTTGTACCACTCATTGTTGATAAGTAAGGACGGCGTGTAGTCAGAAGAAAAATTGCAGCAAGAAATGCTGTTGTCCAAAACGTAATTTTTTCAACCAAACGTCATACTTAATGATTAAATGACTCTAGTGATAGCCATAGATTAATTTGGATAATAAGACTCGGGTGGTGATACTATCAACTTATTTATTCACTAAAATAAATGAAACTTTGAAAGTGTTTAATAACTTTGACAGTAAACTACAATTTACAGTGGAAACCACAAATAATAATGAAATTAGTTTTCTTGATTTGAAGCTCATAATTCAAGATAATAATTCAATAATTACTAACTGGTATAGGAAACCTACTCATTCTGGTCGTTACTTAAATTTTAATTCACAGCACCCTTTATCTCAAAAAATCGCAATAGTCTACACATAGTAGCTTACAGTATCAAATTGTCCGACGTTAAATTCCACAGTGAAAATCTTGAAATATTAAAAAAATTCTTACTAACTAATAATTACCCACATAATTTTATTAATAAATATATAACAAAAAGATTACAAAAAATATACAATTACGCAGCTTCAAATCAAGTGATTTTCAGTAATAAAAAATTGATAGTTTTAACTTATTTTCAAAAATTTGACTCTATTATTAAGAGAATTTGTCAAAAAATAATATTAATGTAATTTTCAAATGCATTGACAAATTCTCGAGATTTATTCAATTGGGAAAAGATCGAATGTGTCACATAGACAAATGTAACATTGTTTATAAAATAAACTGTAATAACTGCAAAGCTTGTCACATAGGCCAATCTTCCAGGCATCTCAAAACTAGAGTAAAGGAATATGAAAGCGACTGTAAACATTTTAGAGAGAAATCAGCTTTAGTAGAACATATTAATGAAACAACACACTCATTTAACTTAGATAAGGTAAAACTACTAGACACAGAAAATAATAAATTCAAGCGATTGTTCCCTGAAATGCTACATATTCATGTTAATGCGAATAATATTAATAGAATGTTAGACACAAACAATTTAAAATTTTATTATAAAAATTTCCTTAATAATAATGTTTAGTATTTTGACTATTAAGTTTAGAAAGCATAGTAGTTCGTTAATTTTATACGTAAGGTGAGACAGGTACAAGTATTGTGTTTATTCACATACACACTCGTATGTAACAAAACATATGTAAGAATATAACGCGACAGTGAAGCTTGTATTCACCGCTCTACCATCTAGCGTGTTGCCGAAAGTTGTTTTTGTAGAAATAACTGTAAGTTTGTAATAATACGTGATTTTTGTTTCACATTTGTTTGAATTTACATATATCTTAACTTTTAGAAATTGGAACCTGATGAGGGCCTTGTAACGTACGTCGTTCTGTACGGGCCGAAACGTCGTTATTTATTTTAGTGAATAAATAAGTTGATAGTATCACCACCCGAGTCTTATTATCCAAAATAATTTATTCAAATTTTTATAGATTATACATTTCCACAAAATTTCACATACATGAAATATACAGGGTGTGACAAGTTCCGGGACGGCCAGTTATCTCAGCGGGAATGCATTTTCGGAAAAAATGTTTCATACAAAAGATGTAGGATTTTTTCCTGGCTATCTGATGGTGACCTTGAATTTGACCTTGGGCTTGATCTTCAAGGTCATTTGAAGGTCAAGTCAAATTTTTTAAATGGGAAGCCCCCTTTTTTATTGCGGAAACCGAAAGAGGGAAAAATTCTCTTTCCACCGATATAAGGTATATACGGGGTCAAATGTGATCTAGAGGTCGTTTCAAGGTCAAGTCGGTAAAATGAGGTCAAATTGATCTTTGGCAGTCCATAGCATGGAAACTAAGGGCGTTGGGAAAAAACTTTCCATACGAAAGTTTCCGCAAATCGAATGGAGCATCTGATGGTGACCTTGAATTTGACCTTGGGCTTGACCTTCAAGGTCATCTGAATGTCAAGTCGAATTTTTGAATGGGAACCCTCTTTTGTTGCAGAAATGCGGGCCACGGACCCATGGGTTTTCGGGGTCGCTGAACCCGTATCTGGGATCGGTTTGCCCCCCTGGATCGACCCAAGGTCGTTCCAAGGTCAAACTAGAAGGAATTGCAGAAGGTGCTTAAAACCACGGACCCATGGGTTTTCGGGGTCGCTGAACCCGTATCTGGGATCGGTTTGCCCCGTTGGGTCGACCCAAGGTCGTTCCAAGGTCAAACCAGAAGGAATTGCAGAAGGTGCTTGGTGCCACAGTCCCATGGGTTTTCGTGGTCGCTGAACTCGTATCTGGGGTCGGTTTGCCCTATTGGGTCGACCCAAGGTCGTTCCAAGGTCAGCGGTGATTAGCCA
This sequence comes from Torymus aiolomorphi, assembly GCA_036365515.1. Classification (NCBI taxonomy): domain Eukaryota; kingdom Metazoa; phylum Arthropoda; class Insecta; order Hymenoptera; family Torymidae; genus Torymus; species Torymus aiolomorphi. Next base: position 168,103,114 of record CM070875.1, on the reverse strand, counting down.
GGTCCCAGGTCTGGGTTTTGATCCAGAAACGTTTGCACAAAAAATGTTTTTTAACGCCCTGATACACGAAATTCGATGGGGTGTCCAGATGATCGGAGTATAAGAACGTTGACCTTCAAATGACCTTCGGCTCACTTTTAACCCCGTATGTATCTTACACCCCTGGAAAGGTAAGTTTTCCCGCATTTCTGCAACAAAAAGAGGGTTCCCATTCAAAAAATTCGACTTGACCTTTAAATGACCTTGAAAGTCAAGCCCAAGGTCAAATTTATGGTCACCATCAGATGCTCCATTCGATTTGCGGAAACTTTCGTATGGAAAGTTTTTTCCCAACGCCCTTAGTTTCCATGTTTTGGACTGCCCAAGATCAATTTGACCTCATTTTACCGACTTGACCTTGAAACGACCTCTAGATCACATTTGACCGCGTATGTGTCTTATATCGTTGGAAAGAGAATTTTTCCCTCTTTCGGTTTCCGCAATAAAAAAGGAGGGTTCCCATTTAAAAAATTCGACTTGACCTTCAAATGACCTTGAAGGTCAAGCCCAAGGTCAAATTCAAGGTCACCATCAGATAGCCAGGGAAAAATCCTACATCTTTTGTATGAAACATTTTTTCCGAAAATGCATTCCCGCTGAGATAACTGGCCGTCCCGGAACTTTTGACACACCCTGTATATCGCAATTGCCTATAAATTTGCAACTGATATTTAGAGCACTTTGCCAGAAGAACTCATCCGAGAACTATCAATAATATACCTCTACAATGAATTTTGAAGCGAATAAGACAATTTTACTCTTGTAATAGTTGAACATATAAAACTCATTTTTTTTCATTTTTCAATTTTTACGTTTTTGTTCATAACAAAAGAACGGTGATAGCTAGAGAATTCATTTTTTTTAGAAAATATAGGTAATTTAATACTTTAATACTTTAATAAAAAATATAGGTAATATAATTCTCTTTCGAATACCACCCACCCCATTTATATACATAGAGCCGTTCTCAAGAAATTACGATTTAAAAAAAAATTGAAAAAAATTTTAACCTCAAATATCTTCGAAATTTATGTATCAATCCTTTTGCACAAAGAACTCACTCGATTGGTATACAAAATCTACCCCTACAAAGAATTTCAAAGTGATTAAGCCAATTTTACTATAGTTATTGAACGACAAAGAAAATCACTTTTTTTTATAAATTATTTTTTTTCTCAAAAAATAATGAATAAAAAAACGTAAAAATTTAGTAAGTTATAGTACTTAATATCCTTTACAACCAAAAAAATATTTATGTTAATATCTTTTTTTAATTTCGAAATATAACCTATTTACAAAAAATTACGTTTTCATCAATAACTTATGACGAAATATAGCTACCGACTTTTTTTTTTTAAATTGTAGATAATTTTATCCTACATACAGAGAATTCATGATATATAAACAATATTTGTTCTAAATATTAAAAAAATCGAAAAAAAAATTTTTGAAAATTAAAAAATGGCTATAAAAAAAAAAATTAAATTTTACAAAAATAGAGTATTGACCCCAATTGTGGAAGCAAAATCTAAAAAAATGATCAGTCTCCCGTTAAAATCGGTCGAGTAGGTCATGAGATATCAGCGTATACGGACACACACACACACACACACACACACACACACACACACACACACACACACACACACACACACACACACACACACACACACACACACACACACACACACACACATCCATACGGACATTTTCTAAAAATAGTGTATTTCGATTCCAAATTTGCTAAATAATATTTCTAACACATTATCTCATAAACTTTTTTTTTTATTATCACAAAGCTTCCTCGATGAGGAAGCAAAACTAAATAGTATTTACCTTAAGAAATTTAATAAGGCAATTGACATTGATAGATATAAGGAACATTCAAAGGATCAAAACTGTGAAAGTGTAAATACTCCACATGAAAACACACAGCTTAATGAACCTTGTAACAATACAAATGGTGTGTTAATGTCGCTAGTGCTTCACGAGATATCAATAGTGCTCTTGATATTGTCTAGTCTTGTCTTGAAATTCAAGACAATATCAATACAAGATTTAGAATGTAGATGTTCAAGGCAATACCAAGAGTAAGGTATCAAGAATATTGGTCTTGACAATGTTTCTTGTACATATAATACAATATATTATACAAACATATAATAATATTGAATACTAAAAAATAAATTATGTTTATTATAAGTTTATTATAAATTTATTATAAATTATAAATATTTAATGAACTTATAATAAACTTAAATGCTATAAAATAAATTATTATATAATCTGTATTAAATGAACACACGAAATTTTGCATATTAAGAATATCCAAATAATTAGTTTTATGTATGATTAGACTATATGAATATACATGCACATGTGGATAGGTTAAATAGTGATATAAATAGTATAAATGTTTAACTTTTTTGTATTTTATTTTTGTAGTGAATATAAAAAATCTAAGTTATAATAATTTAATAACAAACTAAAACTTATTTAAATTACAAATTAACTTCACAAATTTTTGATTTTAACAAACTTTTCATCTATGAATTAGTACAAATTAATGCTCTCATTGTTCTACTTTCCAAGCTGGCTCTTTTATTTGTCATAATTAGCGAACCTTTCGAAAATAGCCGTTCGACAGATACCGACGAGGCAAAAATACTAAATATGTCCCTAGCCATCTTGGGTAGAGTTGGATATACTTGCGTATGATTTCTCCACTAGTGGAGTATATTTGTATCTTTTTTCGCTCTTGAAGCTTGGAAATACTCGTCAATTTCCTTGCGCCAAGAGTCTGTTACGGTTTCGCTCAAATAGAGTCAAAATCCATACAATCATCATCTAATAATTCTTTGAGTTCATTTTCTGGATTATCTCCAAAATGTTGAGAAGTTTCACAATAATACTTTTTTTTATATAACTCCTCAAATTTAGACACTGTTTGATGTTTTAATTCTTTACCCCATTCCGTTAAATTGAAACATTCAATTTTGTGTCGAGGATCCAGTATTAACGATATACAATACAACCAATTGCATTTTCGATAGTGCATTAGCACCTTATCGCGTCCCGCTTGAATAGCAAGCAGCAGAATCTCATCAATTTTGTTTCTGTTTGGTTTGCTATCTAAATCTAAACCAATTCTCTCAATCTTGTCAATAAGCATATTGCATGTAACGACAGCAGTAGGTAAAGTAATTTGTTTTTCTGAGGCTAAAATTTTCGAAACATGCTTGAAGTGTTTAAGAAAATTCAACATTTTTTCAAAAAGCTCCATTCTACCACAGTAACTTTAAATTCTTTTAATTTGGGACAATTTTCCCACAACATTAATAAAGCTGATTTTAATCCAGTGTGTGGTTAATCGTATTCACGATTGTACTCCCCATTGCAGTAATTAAAGATATAATTCAGTCAATTCTGACAAGATTCGTTCGGAGCAAGCATAAAAATTCAAAACTACAAAGGTGTTGGTGTAGTCGAATGCGACGTTTCGTCGACGGATTTGTCAACCTCTTCAGACTCTATTACAAAAATAACAACAATATCACATTACGGATAATCAAAGCACAAAAAAATTACATTATTGAAATCGCACAATTTTTAACAGAGACACAAAATTACAATTTACCTTTATTATCGCGTAGCAATTAGTCAAGTGATAGCGAAGGTACGTTGACAGCAGATATTAATGTTGTACTATAATCGAAAGAGAAAAGTAAACAACAACACATGAGGTGTGAGAGTGTATACCTAATACACTATTTTTTACGCAGTATATTGAAAATAGATTTGTATTCTCTACTAAGGTTTTACGTGTCTTCATATTTATTAATAACAATAAGCGTACTATTTATAAACAGCATTTCTGAAACTAATCTTTTTTAATAATTTTGTTCAACGTCTTTAATTTTTGCCGATTCAAAATCGAATTCATGATTATACATGTTTTGATGTATGTTAACAACCAATTCTTCATTTTTGTTTCTGCTATGTTCAGAAATTCGTTTCTTTAATGCACGTTTGGTTTCACCTATGTAATGAGCATCACAACCTTTACATGAGAACTCACACACCACATTAGTTTGGTCGAATTTGTTCATTTTATTTTTACCAAGAACTACCATTTTATCGAATTCGTTGACTATATGAGGAATAGTTTGGTTATTATGTTTTTTCGCTATCACTTGACTAATCGCTACGCGATAATAAAGGTAAATTGTAATTTTGTGTCTCTGTTAAAAATTGTGCGATTTCAATAATGTAATTTTTTTGTGCTTTGATTATTCCTAATGTGATATTGTTGTTATTTTTGTAATAAAGCCTGAACAGGTCGACAAACCCGTCGACGAAACGTCGCATTCGACTACATCAACACCTTTGTAGTTTTGAATTGACTGAATTATTTCTTTAAAGCTGATTTTAGTTAAAATGCAACATTTAGCATATCGTACGTGCTGTCCCATCGCGTTCTAACATCCAAAATTAACTTGATATATTTTATATCAGCAGCTTTACAGAACAATTTCAATTTGTTGGTTAATTCTTCGGAAAATCGAACTTTTTTGCATGTTTTTCTAATCTTTGTAATAAAATTTAAAAATAATTCATTTTCATCTGCATCTATATCATCATAATAATCATCATCGTCTGTATCGTCATCCATGTCGCTAGTTTTATCTTTTCAATATTCCGTTGATTCCGTAGATTCCGTTATTTATTAATTTTAAAACATCTTAAACTCCAAGGTTCATTATACGAGAAAAACGTCTAAAATGTTGATCTTCAGTGTCGAAATCAATGTTTTCGTTCTCCATTAATACTTTCAATTCGCGTATAAATGCTGTGTTGGCTGATGCGTTATCTACAGTTATTCCCTGTACTTTATTTTGTATGCCATAGTCCTTGAGTACATTGAAAAAAATTTTGGCGATATCCTTTCCCGCGTGCATTCCCGCTGATGGTACAAAATCTAATGCAAGAGAATGGTAATTCCAATGATCATCCAAAAAATGAATTGTTATACCGTAATAGGCTTTTCCATTTCGTGCAAACCATGCACCGATGGTAAATGAAAATTTTGAGTCGTAACTATGCAGTATTTTTTTTTAATTTTGTTGCATTTTGTCAAATTCACAAACAAGTTTCTGTTTTACTGCATTCTTTTTTGGCATAGTCACACTCGAATTTAAATTTTTAAAAAAATTTTGCGTTATTTCGTCATTAAAAAAATTTAGTGGCAAATTTTTGTATGATAGCCAGATAGAAATGGTTCTATCCCAGTTGATTTCTGTTTTTTTTCTGCAAATAAAAGAAAGTACACAATTTTTTATTTTGAATGAGCTATAAATTAAGAGTAAAAAAGATTTAATAATTGATAATCATAAAATATTACAGAAAAACACTTAGTTTTAATGTGAAGTTAAAATGAGAAGTATAATGCCTAATGATACGATGTCAATGAAACCGTTTAGTGAAAAGTATTGCACCGCAAACATATCAACAATTTAAGCGCTCATGCATAGGTAATCGCGTATTTATTACAATAACATTGAATGGATGTTTTGTATGGCTTAGTATATAGTTTTCTTCGTTTTTATTATACAATACGACGTTAAAAATTCTAGGCGCGAGTAATGAGACTGGATTAACAAATGCAAGAAGACCATATTATCAAAATAGGAATGTAAAAATTATAATGACAACATCGATATAACTAGTAAAACTATTACGATTAAACGACATTGAGGAACTTTCTAGAGCTAATATAATGCATGTTATTGTTACGCGTATGTAAACAAGGAATCACAGACGTGCGAATGTTGAATGTTTTCATGAACATATTCGTTCATGAAAACATTCAACTCGTTCGCGTACTTTGCTCATTTTTTTGTTCTTTTTTACAGCGATGTAGTTTTTAGGCGCGTGATGTAATGCCCTTTATCGTATCAGTATCGTACAATGCGTGAAGCTATTTCATTAACCTTTGTAGCACTCCAAGAAGACACTACAGATGCATATGTGAAACCAACCCAATACGACACATCTGTCAATCTCTATGTGGGTACACTAATTTTACTTTTTATTTTAAACGACAACTTTTTATTGCGAGCATGCATATCGATGCAAAGTTATCCCCGAGTTACATATATTTCAAAACCGTAAATTTTTAAAGAGACTTCCGGCACTGAATGTTTGTGTCTACGCGCATAGTAACATATTTTAAAATTCAATAATCTATTATAAATTATTTCAAAAGTTTTCTAATACTAATCGACTAGAATCGATATAAAACAGCCGTAAAAATCCACACGGAAATAGTACATTTCGATACTAGTGCGAGGATTTGATTTTCCCCTCGTGTGACTGTTTGCACCCGAGCGAAGCGAGGGTGAAAAGGTCACACGAGGAGAAAATCAACTTCTCACACAAGTGTCGAACCGTATTTTTTGACACGACGTGCGAGAAGTGAGATTTTTGCACGCATCGTTTAACGCAGCGTGCGAGAAATTGAACTTATCGCACGGAGTTTCAAAAAAGAATTAAAATTTTACTTACGTTTATATAAGTGTCCAATTTTTGTTGCATTGATATTTGGCTTTTCCCTTTGTCTGTTTGAGATCCAAATAATTGTTCATGCTCCTTTTTGTGTTCTCTGCCTAAGTGGTATTTGAGTCCTGAGGTATCGCTGTTCTTCATTTTATTTTCCTTATTAATGTTATTCTTCTTATACAATAAACAAACACCAAATTTGTCATCGTCTTTTTTAATATATTCAAAAAAAGTTTGATAACTAAGCGGTTTTTTCTCCAGCTTTTGATTTTCTTGAGGTACTACTTCTGATTCTTCGATTTTGACATTTTTATTCAAATCTGATTCTGCAGTACTTTTGTTAGTCTTATCAATACTAGTATTGTCAGAAGGATTTGTTTTTATTTCCTTTGTGGACTTCTTCGTATATTTCTTCATTTTTTGTCATGACTTTTTCGAAATCTTACTTTTCGAAACTTTACTTAATAAAGTTGTACGAACTATCCGCTAATCGCTATCTACAATTCACCGTTTTGACAAGCGCCACGCGAGTGCATGAACTGAATACTAAATAGTGGCGGTTGCTGCGGCGACGACGCTCGAGCACGGCGGCCGCAGCGGCAGTGTCCTTCTCTACTTCGCGGAAAACCTCACCGATTCTCTTGACGACCAGCGGTAGTGCACGCACTCTTGTTATTAAGGGGGTTTATACTGTACCATACGCTTCAAAAGTATAAGGTGACGACGGCCAAGCGATCTGACTAGTAAACACGCTCTCTACTCTCCGTGCACTCAGGCGCGCTTTTGGTCGTAACGGTGCGCAAAACACGGATACATAGCGTTTGTGTGTGTGTGCGTATCTATGTATCACACGCACGTGAAAAATAGTAAAAGATCACGTACTTTCAACTAATATATCTCCGAAACGATGCCGTAAATGTTTCTTAATTTTGAATATGATGCTATAAACATAGTCATTAACAAAATATCAACTTTCTAGAACATCCGTAGGAGCAGTTTCACATTATAGAGCAAAACGTTCATTTCGTGCGTACCCGCCCATAAGGCGCTATGTTAAAATAGGAAACTTTGGGAATGAATATTTCGAAAAACAGTAATGCAAAACTTTTTTCGTAACCATTCTAGCGAAGATATTAGTATTATAAATACATAAAAAAATTTAGAAAACTTCGTAAGAAAACGAAATATTGAATAAAGCCCCTTAATTCAGCTACCGTCTTTCCCGCTACACATATCTCCACGCTTACATATATTGTTCTACCATCGTCATGCTTGGTAAAAAGTGTTGTTTAGCTGCTTAACACCACTTCCCTGGCCAATTTTATTTGTTTCCTCACTATGAAAAAGTTTAATATAAAATACAATATTTTTCAAGATCATACAAGATAGAACGTACTCTTGCAAGACAAGAGCAAGACAAGACATATACTTTTATAATTTTTCAAGAGCAATACGATAGAGTCATGAAATATCGTATTGTCTTGCTCTCGTGCAGCACTAAATGTCGCGGACGTTGAACTTCCTCCTTATGTCATAGATATATTGAAACTTGGTGAAAAATTTAATTTTAACGCTCGCTTTGATAACTCTTTATTGTTACATTATTTAAAGAATTTTGAAATGTATTTGAACAATAACATGGACGAGGATGCAACTAAAAAACTAAGAGGAAGGTTTTTGTCTCATATATAAAGAGATTTTATAATAAAGAATTATCGCAAGACTCATATTTTGATAAGAAATTTAAAATAGACCTAAAAAAAACTTACGAGTTCATAAAACGTAATCCCCAACTATTAATAACTAGAGCAGATAAAGGAAATATAACTGTCATTATTAAAAAATCCGATTATATAGAAAAAATCGAAAACCTGTTTCAAGATAGACAATACTATAATGAAATAACAAAAAATCCTTTATCTGGTTTGGAAAGGAGAACAAATGAATTAATCAAATTGTTAAATAAAAGTGATTTCTCTGGTTTTGGGAAAACATTTGAACCAATTCTACAAAAATGTAACGTTTCAAAAGCTTATGGCTTAATAAAAATTCATAAAATTGGTTTCCTGATTAGACCAATAATCTCTGCAATAAACTCGCCTGTTTACAATATTTCAAAATTTTCCACACTATTTTTAACAAGAAATTTAAAAACGCCAAGTTCACATGTAGATAATAGTTTAAAATTAAAAGAAAAAATTGACAATTTAAAAATCCCACCAGATCTAGAAATTATTAGTTTGGATGTAGTAAGTCTTTTTACTAACATCCCTGAATATTTAGTTATTAAAGCTATAGAAAAAAGATGGACACAGATATTTAATAAAATTAATATGAGTTGTACAGAATTTATAAATGTCATTAAGTTTATTTTAAAAAACAATTTTTTCCAATTTAATGGAAAATTCTATCATCAAATTTTTGGTTCAGCGATGGGAAATCCCATTAGTCCTATTTTAGCTGACATTGTTATGGAGGATTTGGAGGTAGAGTCGACTAAAAAAGTTAATTTTAAACCATTGTTTTATTTTCGTTATGTTGATGATATTTTACTTTGTATACCGAAAAATATGATTAATACCACTATAAATACGTTTAATTCATACGATAAGAATTTACAATTCACAGCTGAACTACCGCATAATAATTGTATTAGTTTCTTAGATATAAAAATAATACACAACATCCACATTGCAACAAATAGCCATCATTTACAGTTTAGTAGATAGAGTAGTAAAACTATCACATATTTCTTTCCATAATAAAAATATAACATATATTAAAGAACTATTATTACAAACAACTATCTACAAAATGTAATAGAGGTATATGTTAAAAAACGGCTTAGAAAATTATTTAACACACATAACAATACACGAAAAATCAATAATAAAAGGTCTTTTATTGTTCTACCTTACGTCAAAGAATTAGAGAATTTGTTTGATAGTTTTTCTCCTAGAGTATTCACAAGTGAATTGATATTTTCCTGGTTCATGCAATTTATTATGACTGTGTCTTTGTTCTGTCACGCTACACTTTTTGTTTGGATAGTTTTATCTTGAGTTAAATGTTGTAATACTGTCTTTTCTAAGTCTGTGTTGTCTTTGTTGTCTTTTTTTTTAATTATCAATTTTGGCACCTTTTGCTTTTTGGTTTTGTGTTATATGTTATTTCGGCGAAAGTCTTGATATTATTGTTTTTGCCCTGTTTTTCTTTAGTCAGTAGTTCATTTAGAATTTTGTTTTTGTCTTGTAGTTCGTTATTTAGTTGTTTTAAAAATTGATTTTCGATTTTGAGTGTTTCGATTTCCCCATAATCTTGGTATACTGTATCGTTGAGCCCTTTTTCTTTGTTGTTGTGTTTTTCTAGATTTATTTCCTTAATGATTTCTTGTTTTACTTGCTCCTTTGTTGTTAATTTAATTTGCGCTATTAATTGCTTTGCTTCGCTGCTCAGCTCGTCATATGGTAGGTTTGAGGTTAGGGCCACGTTGGGATGGTCCTGGCATATCATTAGTGAGTTACTAATGAGCTTCACTGGACATCCTGCATTATATTTGGCCACTATTTCGCAAGTGTGAAAAAAATTTTCGCACAATAACGGTAGGGTGGCACTTACAGAATTTAGTAAGAATGGTATCGGGCGGTTCCTTGCCTCCCGACGCCATTGTTGAATGTTGTTTCTGCCCGACTCTCGAAAGGAAGGGTATCGAACCCGAACTCACTGATTTAAAAAATTTCGATATATGTTGTAGATCATGAAAAAATATGAGACACGTGTTTTTTCTTATCTGCGGAAAAACATATTTAGGGGGTGAAAACCACCCCTAAAGATAACCCCCAAAAACGGTTTTTTAAATATATCTCGGCTCCTACTGCGTATTCAGAGTAAAACAAAATAGAAATTACTTCTTATAAAAAAACAAAGATAACTGAAGCAATTTTGACCCTAAGGGTTGTAACCCTTATTTTTTATTTTCAAAAAGTTCATTTTTTGATCATGTATATTGATCGTAATAACCGCTGAGATTATTATGCAATCTTTATGGATTCTGAAGATTAGTTGGGACGAAGAACTGCCTCTTGATATCTCAAATCGGTGGTAGACTTGGTTGCAAAATCTTCATTCACTTAGTCTGATTAAAATCCCTCGCTGGAGCGGATACACTCCCCAATGTGAATTACTTGAGATTCACGGATTCGCGGACGCCTCTAAATTTGCGTAAGGTGCAGTAGTCTACCTGCGCTTGATCCAAACTCAAGAAGCGCTTGTCACGCTTCAAGTGGCTAAAACGCGAGTAGCTCCACTTAAGACGCTAAGCATACCTCGCTTAGAACTTTGCGCTGCGTTGCTACTTGCTCGACTGGTTCACACATTCCTCGAATCTTTTCCAATAAAGGTTAAGAGTGCTCATCTTTGGTCTGATTCTGCTGATGTGCTCTTCTGGTTAAAAGACCACCCCTCTAGATGGGGCGTTTTTGTCGCTAACCGGTGCTCCGAGATTCATAATTCCATTACCCTGCTACCTGATGCGTTCTGGCATCACGTACGATCAGGTAATAACTCCGCGGATGTTATTTCACGAGGTATTGAGCCCTCAAAACTAGTTTCGTATAGTTTATGGTGGAAAGGTCCCACCTGGCTCTCCGATAATCATGAGTCATGGTCAAAGGCTCATGATCAGCTCAATTTTACAGTAAATAGTCTGAATCTTCGACCTAGCCACTCTCTATATATCGTATATATATCGTATGGCATCGTACTGCTTTAGATTCATCTTCAGAATCTGCTCGAAAACTGAACGCGAAGCGACTTCAAGTTCGGTTGTTAGTTTTCGTACTGTTCTTCAATCCCTACTATGCCATCACACTCCGGATTCTAAGGGAATAAGTGCTAGTGAGATTGAGAACACCAGACTTTGTTTGATATATCTAGTTCAAACGGCTTATTTTAAACTTGAACTCCAACAGTTACAAAGAAAAGGTAAACTTTCGACCAAAAGCTCTCTTTTACCTTTAAACCCCATGATACAAAATCAGTTGCTCAGGGTGGGCGGTCGACTTTCTCACTCTCTTCTCGAAGAAGATGCTAAGCATCCATTTATTTTACCTGCTGATTGTCACTTTACCACTCTATTAATTGAGGATGCTCATCAACGTACTCTCCATGATGGTGTTCAATTAACACTTGCCACGCTAAGACGACAGTATTGGATAATGAAAGGTCGATCCGCGGTTAAGAAAGTCATCAGAGCTTGCCTCACATGCACTCGCCATGCTGCTCGAGTGCCTTTCCAATTAATGGGCGAGTTACCCAAGTCTCGCGTCCGACACTCTTCACCCTTTGAATGCTCAGGTGTTGATTATGCCGGCCCTATTCATCTTCACCTCACTAAAACTAGAGGAAAGGGCACGATGAAAGGTTATATAGCCATCTTCATTTGTATGGTCACTAGAGCTGTTCATATCGAGGTTGTCGAGGATTATTCTAGTGAAGCGTTCATCGCTGCTTTTCATCGGTTCACTGCTCGTAGAGGTCATTGTAAAAAATTATATTCAGACCAAGGAACCAACTTTGAAGGTACCGATGCTCAATTAAAGCAGATGATCGTCGCTTCTTCTTCTCTTACATCGACAATTGTTAAGTCTCTCGCTCAAGAAGAAACTTCGTGGATCTTCAATCCTCCCAGTGCGCCTCAATTTGGAGGTATTTGGGAAGCCGCAGTTAAATCGGCAAAACATCACATGCGCCGAGTCCATGGAGATCAAGTTCTCACATTTTCGGAGCTTGCGACTCTTATGTGCAGAATTGAGGCTTGCCTTAACTCCAGACCATTAACTGCTCTCACCGATGATCCTTCTGACCTTGAATTCCTATCACCTTCTCATTTTCTCATACAACGTTCTTGATTTATAGTTCTGGAAGAAGATGTCACCAACTTCAATGTTCCTCCAGGAAAGCGTTGGCTCTTGATCAGCCAGCTGACACAACACTTCTGGGCCAGGTGGTCGAGCGAGTATCTGATGTCTCTTCAATCCCGCATGAAGTGGAGACAGCCGCAACCACCAGTCACCATGGGCGAGCTCGTACTCTTCCACAACGAGCTTACGCCTCCAGCCAAGTGGCCCATCGCACGCATCACCGCTATTCATCCAGGGAGTGATGGAATCACTCGCGTGGTCGATCTGCGTACGGTCACCACAACTCTTCGTCGCCCCATCGCCAAGGTCGTCCGTCTTCACTCTGCTGAATAAGGACCATTCGCCAGTTTGGCGAAGGTGGGCGGAATGTTCGGGATTCAACGTGATCAGCCGAGAGCATTCCCCTACTCCGGCAACACATACATGTGTGAGAGAGCCGTACCAGTCAGTGCTCTCCACGCGTCTCTCTACCGCCCCCCCCCCTACTACCAGGCACGCCGATCGCACTTCGCAGCGCCGGTCGGCAGCAGTTCTAGCGCGACGGCCAAGAGAGACAGCAACGAGCGACGGCAGTTGAGACTGCACAACGGCAGACTCAATAAATTCACCATCTTATCTCTACACGAAAGCCTTTTCATTTTCCGAACCTCTACAGTCCACCATCCTTCATTCAACACAAAACATCGATAATTTACTTTGTTTCTGCTAATTTACTTTATTCTTGCATTATGCGGGGATAAAGTAAAAGAGGAAATCAGATGCCACTTTTGCCACGCTTTTCAGGCTATAAAATGGCCATTATAGTAGAGATGGGAATAAAATCCTTTTTTGAGGTTATGTCGCAGGGATTGGGGAGTAGGGGGCTAATAAAAATCTTAAAAAGTCTCTTTTTTTATAACAGTTTTGGTAGTACCGGTCTCAAAGGAAAATATAACTAAGGCATTTTCGACAAGCTTAATCAGCAATAGCCTTTACATATTTATGCATTTAGAACTCATGCTTATGAATATAATTTTTGTTAGTACCAAATTAAATTTCTTCTTTGTTGTTCCATAATATACGAGTTATGCCCTTGGTGCACAATATACTAATTTGGTAATCTTTTTCTATACATCTATAATTCATTATGTATTTGTTTGCAAACTACATTGACGATATTTATTTTTTTCTAAAGAAAAGTAAAAGATCATTAAAATAAAAATGAATAATTTTTTAATAAACCATTTAACATATTATCCGGCACCGGCTTGGTAGCCAAATACTTCTGTACGTGGAGTAGTTCGCTTAGTGTTGGGGCAGTAGCGCTCCCAACAGTCCGAAACAGCAGCTCTCCCCGTATAGTTCGGGCGCCAGGAGCACTGAGAGACTTTTAGCGTAGCTGACGCACCGTAACAGTAGCGACGGAAGCGCCCTACGTTCAGCTCGGCCAGTGCCCCGAAAATGAACTATCCCTACTCATAAACACGCGCTATTGATATCCCGACTGATCGGAGTACGGGGTACTCCGATGGTCGGAGCAAACTCGGGACGGTATGCCTTACGAATTGTGAGCGCGCGTTTATCGCTACAGCGCGTATAGGCTCATGTTTTTATTGTTTTTAGTTGCCGTTATAAACAATTCATAAATTGTGAGATATTTCATAACAGTAATATAAGGAATAAATTTATGTGTATAATTTAATTCTAAGTATAACTGTTCGACAAAATTTAATAATTTATTGGTAGAATGTATGAAAACTTTAAATAATTCTTTAAAATATTATTTAAATATTCTTAAATAATTCTTTAAATAATTCTTTAAAATACAATGCTTTAAAGGAGTGTAAAATAATTATTTAACCACTTAATGCGGAGTCCAAATTGTATAAAAGATTTATTAACAAAAGATTTATTTTTTTTAACACAATTTTTAATTACAAGATGTATCGTGGAATAATCCAATAATTATTGTCTTCCTTTTTCAAGCCAACGACTGGTGGCATACTTGGTATGTTATTAAAGTGAACAATTTTAGTTTCGTCAGTTTTAGCGACCATAAAATGGTCGTCAAAGTAAACCTCTTCGTAAATAATTACCGTAAATTGTACTTTTGATTCGGTTTTATGCTCATCATCTCTAGTTTCCTCAGTTGATAAAAGTTTTTCCATTTGAATTATTTCCCCAAATTGAATATCTGTTTCTTCTACACTAACGACTATAAAAGATCCAATCTTATGTTCACTTCCATTCACGGTGACTTAACGGTATAATGAACGTTATTTTTAGTATTATCTGATTGAAATGAAATATCTGATCTATTTTCAAATGTATCGAATGTTTTACACATTTTTAACGTTTGTTTGAGTGCGATAGTTTTTAAGAGATTTATATTTGAATTGGAAGAAACGGCATTGGCTTTGACATCTCGATGACGCGATTCATGCCGCATTGTCCAATAGTGTACACATGGTCCAAAAAAATCTATTATTGAAGAGTAATGTGTTAAGAAGTGGAATTTTGGTTTTAATGCCTTGTAAAAATGTAAATACGCAGAATTCAACTTCTCAATAAGTTACGCCAAAGTTGTTATGTGCGTATTAATAATTCTTGGGGAAATGAGAATATCTACTATTTTTCTCAAATTAATATACATTTTCCAGTGTTGGTTATCACGAGGAACTTTATCACCTATGATTGCTCCTAAATATCGGGTTAAGTACAACATTTCAGCAGCAGAATATTTAAGATTTAATTTCTCTTTGAATCTATTCAATGTGATTGGTGGGGGCTGATTTGTATCATCCGAGTGCGACACGAATTCATTAATTCTCAAGTTCAGAAATTGAAGAGTAAATAATTTCGATTTAAAGATTAATTCGTATAAGATAGCACGTATCACATACACACAAACACCTTCAAGAACATCATGCATTAAATCAACACTTGTTTATTGCAACATGAAAATTATGCAGTCGATTGAACACACAATTTTCTTTCAAGGCAGTTTCGTTTGTGTTAGCTTTCATTAAATCTAAGCGATAGTTTTCTCGAGTCCATAATAACTCTTTGATTTCAGTAGAGGATTGTGAGCATTCAAATGAATCTGCTGTACATATTCGACAGTAATGATTAGCTTTAAATGACTCTACCATGCCACATGTAGAATTCAGCCCTAAATTATCGCCGAGAATAAGAATGGTTTGAAATTGGAAAACAGTCAGAACATTATCATCCATTGTGGTAATACCTGTTTCTCTCAATAAGTTCAATTCGCTGATAAGCTTTCGAAAAATAAACTCATTCGTACATTGCTTCATATCTGCACTATGTACAATCATTGAAAAAATTATACTTTCTAGAAGTGAGGCAATGTTTGCAGGCAAGCAAGCAATTGAAACATAAACTACTCCGAATTTATTTTTTCCGCTGTGACTTCCTAGAGGATTTCCAACCTCAATGTCATCAAAATATACAAAAAGGGGTAATACGTATTTGTTTATCACATTATTTACAAAATTTTTTTTCCAAAATTTACCTTGCATTACATTTGAAATTACATCAGTTGCTAGAGACAACTTATTTACGTTATCTATGATATTTCGGGCTAACCCCGGAATTTCTAAAAAATATTGCAACGAGTAAATTAAGGGCAAGTGATAAGCGAAAACTGGCGATTCTATGAAAGTAGTTTTGTTTCCTTGAATAATTTCAGTGAAAGTTTAATTTCAAATTTTTCTAGTTCTTGAAACCCTTTGGTTTGTAACAATCGAAAGCGTTTTTTTCTGTCGAAAAATTTTCGAAAATGTTGAAGTGTAATAGAATACATTCACGAATTTTTTCTTTCATTTTCTGCTTACTATTAGCCTTATCAATTATTTTCAGAATCGATTCTTCGAGAGACTTACAGAATTTTTCAGCAATAAAATCGCTTATAAAATGAAATACCATATCAACTATTTTTCTGGGAAAAGATGGCTCTCCATAAAGTGAAATAATGAATGACAATATAGTATTAAACAGACTCACGTAATCCATTTTAATAATAAATTACTATACTTAGACACTATAATCTTAGAGTTCAGACAAACTAGTTACAAAATATTAGTATTCAACAAAACTAAATCTAGAACAATCTCAATTTTTACAAAGTAAATCTATTAATACTGCATAACAATGTGATGAATCTTACAAGAAACGAAGGAGGCTAAGCAGTAGTATGACTTGATTACGAAACATAAAGTTTACATATAAAGTAAGAATATATAAGAGAAATATAACTTTGAAAAAGATATTGAATTAATGAAAAAAAAACCTAAAGTGGTGAATAAAGGATCAATTTTTTTTACGAAACTCGAAACGGTTTTAGCTGTCTTTACAGGTGGAAATGCGTCCTAATATATTAGGACGGATCGAATATACGTGCTCTAATAAATATAGCCATACGTTAGCACAGGTCATTGGCCAGATATGCAAAGCTATAGATATTTTAAGGCAAGCTTCAACTGCTTTCAAAGGATCCTTTATTTCATAATGTATATCATTAAAAACGACAAATTCTTTGGTAATTTATCTAGTTTGCCGCAAAAAATAACGTAAGGAGCAACATGTAACCCAAGGTCATTCAAAATTCTCTTAAGCTTCAACTTGTAGTTTTCAACTAGAGATTCATTCTAAAATTGAAAAAAAAATATTTGGGAAATTAGCATTAAATCTAATTCATTCGAATTCAATTATCGTAATTTATTGTTACCACAACCAATTTTATGAAATGTTCGACACTGTAACGGGATGGCTTCTGGGGGAAGATCCCAAAAAGCCACAGGCCAGCGATGCCCTAGAACACGGTGCGGCGGGTGTCAGACTAAAATGACTTACCCGGGATCTGCTCCTGGAATCCCGAAAACAACGCGAAGGTCGCAAGCGAACTTCGCTTTCCAACTAATTGGATCGCTGAGTGAAAAGCGCGCGCTCGAGGAGTAAAGCGCGCGGCCATTAGACTCAGATATGAAAACGACCGGCGGAGTCGTTTTCCCGCGGAGGCGGCGGTATCCGGGAGAAGGTTAGGTTAGGTCAGAGAAAGAAGAATAGTCTCAGTTACATAAAAGATAATAACAAGATCTATTCCAATAATCCTTATACATAAATACGCGTCGCGTTGCGCGCTGACAAGAAGACGGGATCCGCCGTTCGACGCGGGCGGATCAATGTATTTATTTTCGCTGGGCCGGTGAACGCACCACCGGCCGCTCGCCGCTGCGAGCCGAAAATACAGAAATGGATCGCTGCGCGGGAAGTACAGAGAGGCTTACCGGGAGAGGAGTGCACTCCCCTCATCGCTCGCTCACGGATCCGCTCCTGCGTCAGGTCTTATCCTCCGATCGACTTCGGAGTGTTCAGGCCGAGTCCTAACATCCAGCCTTCACCTACAGACGCTTCGGACCCTAGGAGTGGCTCGGATTGTTCACGTGCGCTGCTCTCCGTGGACGGTACGTGGACGGGCGCTGCGCTGTACCGGTGTATCGCACGGTGACCGTTTTCTCCAGACTAGACGATCTACGTTCGCGTCCGCGCGGTTCGACGGCCCGAGAGAATCTGATTCAAAAATGAATCGAGCGCGATTTTGCAACCGCCAAAGTCGCGCAGCCCCCCGCGCAGATCGCGAATACATCGTTCGAGCGATGTCAACAAACGCTCGAGATGCACGAATTCGCGGGAACGAGAGCCAAACGAGTTCGATAGAATACGGAGAACCGAGATTCTTATTCTCTCCGTATTTTATCTTGGAACTTCGTTATAACACATTCATCACGTGAAAAGGTAAAAATACCTTTCTCTTTCGTAGCAACAGAGGTTGCTTTTGAGAGAAAATATGCTGCATAAAATAATGCCAATATTGGTTTTGGAACTGTAATAAAACAAAATTATTCAAAGTTTAATTATTTACAGTTGTTAATGTCTTACAAACAATCGAATATCAAGATAGAATTACGCGAGAAATGTACCTTGAGCGATGTATTCTTTGTGTGTTTTCCTGAAATCTGTAATGCAACTTATTTGCGAAAGATCCCCGTGTTTGCAAAGTGATGAAGCCAAAGTAGTCCAGCGTGTAATGAAAATAGCTTGAAAATTTTCTGCTACATTTCTCGGAATAGCATTTGTCTCGGCCAAACGCTGTATTATCGAATGACTATCGGCTTCAAGCTATAACATAGAATATAAACATTTATCACAATATATTTTTGAAAAATCTTCAATGATTTCATACTGAGCCAAAAAAAAATAAATAAATACCAATTCGAGGCAAACGAAGAATGCAAGCACACAAATGTGTTCAAATAAATCTCGTATCGTATAGTGACTTTTTTGTTTTTAGTTACTACGAGTATCTGCTGTCTCTTCTTAAAAGAGTTATCCCACGCATCCAAAACAGTTTTAATCAAATATCGAGAGCGATTTGGATCTGTAAGCGGTGACAGATCTAATTGGTCGTTCGTATCTAAAATAGTAAAGGTTAATGAAATAATTTTTTTATTTATAAGTAAAATAAATGATAATTATAAATACAATAAAATGAATAAAAGCAGTAACAAAGATTATAATAATTTTACCATTATCAATATCGCTAGTGCTTGAAGTATTTGCAGATGTGGTTGTACCTTCAATAACTTTAGCTAATGCTAAATGTTTTCTATAAAGTTTATAAAAATTTATCAAGCAACCAGACGCGGATGTTGACCATCAATATTGGTGCGATGACCGTGATACCAATCTGTAGGCTTTATAGTAGGAAACAATTATGTTATCTGACTTGTGATTTCTTCAAACCTCGTGTTACTTATTTTGCAAAAGAAGAAAGAAGTTCATATGAATTATAATATACTTTATCATTTTTCAGTTTTTCATCCAATTACAGCTAAAAACTTATAAAAAGTAGAAAAACATGTTGTTGCATATAATTAGAAGAAAATTTTTCATTGTTAATAGCGAAGCGAAAATATATATATATATATAGAAGTGAAAAAAAATTGTGTTTGCAATAGCGAAGCGAAAAAACATACATACAGAAGCGATAAAAAATGTGGAATAGTGAAGAAAAGCAGTAACGAAGAAGTTGCAAATATTATAGAGATACCTCACAAAAGTTTAACGTTGAAAATTATCATATGAAAGTATAAACGTTTTTGTACAGACCAGAGAAACAATAACACCAATTGTGAGTCATCTTTGTCATAAATGAAAATAGTACTAATGATAATGCGCTAAGCTAAGCTAAGTATAAGAAGCCATAACACGGACGTCACATTTTTCACTCTACATTCAATCTAATTCAAACTCACTTGTACGTAATTGGGTTTTCAACTATAAATTAAATACTTTTAATCTGCTTTCTAACAAAATCTTTGCGTGTTTATACATTCCTAAAATAATGCGACCTTCAATTGTTTCGATTAATGTAAAATACAAATTACTTTCAACAAACTCAAAGTTATCTGCAAAATTCAAAAAACACAAAAAACGATTTTAGTTCGAAATAATTTAAAAACAAAGATTGGTTTGGAGTGGCAGTAAACGAGTTGGAATTTCTTAAAATCACTATAGTAGAAAAAAAATTTTCAAACAAGTAATTTAACATGAAAAAAATTTTTGAATCTGTCAGAGTGCCATTAAAAACCGACAATAAAACTTGGTAAATGCAAATACTTTACTGCGGCGTCAGTGTGAATTGGCGCGCTCACGCTCAGGTTTCACAGTGTAACGGCTGTTCTGATTTGAAGGGTAGGAGTTATACCGACTTGGTGGCGCTGCTGGTACACTCATTCGTCGCTTGGGATACGCAGATCGGAGTATCTGATACTCCGATGACAAGTGTAGCGGCTGCTACCGTGGTTTAGAGCTCCGTATAAACTTGGAGAGTACCAGTTAAACCGAAAGTCTCTCAGTGTATAACATTTTTCATTAACAATACTATTAATTGTAAAGTCATATGTGAAAATAATTCTTTTTATTTTTATAGATTCCAGGAAAAACTTATACTTACCTTATTTTATACTTTCATAGAAAGTTATATATTATTTCTACTTTAAATTACTTTAGATGATACACTTTTCTTGTACAAACAAGTATAAGTAAAGCACCATGATACATGAGACTTAAACAAGAAATGAATTGTCCCCTTGCACGTTTGCGGTTATATAATTCATTACACAAATTCTTCTTCGTGAATGTTTCTTTCATCGATGAGCTAATTTACATTGATTAGTTAAAATTTTCACTCACATATATTATGAACTCGTGTTCCAGCTTTTTTTCATATTGATTCTGGATTCATAGATTAGCTAGTAATTCACTTATAACTTATCATACCACTCTCTTAGTTTTAATCATTTATGCTTTGTATTAAGTAGATAATAAATTTCACTAGAATACATCATGGTTTTATTTCACATTATTTTTTAATGACTTCAAAAAGGCTTGTATATAATCTGTAATCTGTAACTGTAATAAAAAAAATCACACAAAGTATCATTTTCTTTTTAAATGATTATAGTCACTTAACAAATATTAAAATAGATTGTTAGTTGCATCTAATGGTAGTTTTCTTTGTATTACTATATAGTGATCCTAATGGCTTATCTACCAGGTAATGTTTTTGTAAATAAAAAACAACATTTGTCGTGTTTCGACGTTTCGGACACTTTTCTTTGTGTCCCTCATCAGGATTCTATTCAAAAAAATGTTTTTACATAAATTATTACAAGTATGTTAAACGTAAATAACTAAATCACATTAAATATATGAATAAAAACTTACAATGAGATAGTGTCAATCTAGTTACGCAGAGAACAATCCGCTCGTCAATAACTAGATTTTACAAAATTCCCGCTTATATACTACCCTAATGTGTGTGTATTCGAAAATATACTTTATCACAGATATAACTACTACATATAAATGGTGACGTGAAGTAGAAATGGTGGGAGAGGCGTCGCTGACAGAGCTCGTAGACGGAGATAGGTAACAGGGCGACAGACACAGGAGGAGGTCGCGCTATCGATGTTTTTATAAACGGACTAAGCCAACTTCCACGCTGTGTAGTCATACCTCCTACATGTGTGCGTTCCTGATACATTTACAAAGTCATAGAACGGCAAGTACATTATTTCGGAGATGAGAAATCGAAATTTTTTATAAACGTATTATATTCGTTAGGTAGCCTTGTAATTTCGAACTATTTATTCATAAAATTTGATTGTGTATGTGTATAAAAAACGCCTCTAAAAAAAGCCTTTTTCCATTATTTATTTCATTGTCTAATGTTTTTATATTTTCGAAATCTATTGTGTGATTTGTTTCATTAGTGTGCATAAATAATCCGGAATTTTGATCTTCATCTTTATATTTTTTTGCGTGTTCTTTTGCTCTGACTTGTAGGCGTCTACTCGTTTGTCCGACATAAGAAGCGTTGCAATCGCGACAATTGATCTTATATACGATATTGGCTTGATTCACTTTTTCTGTTTTATCTTTACCTAACTTTATAATATTATTTAACTTATTTGTAGTGCTATACACAACCTTTGTACTAAATTATTTAAAGAAGTTATGATTGAAAAATTCCAGTTCCTTAACATAAGGCAAGCTAATGATGGCTTTATTATTAACAGGTTCTGTTTGTTTAAAATTTGTTGTAAATTTTATCTTCCTTAAACGTTTATTTATGTGAAAATCTATAACTTTTAACGGATAATCATTCAGTCTTAACACCTTTTTTATAAATGGTATATTTTCGTTGTGAAACTGTTATGCGATAATTTGATGGCTCTATCTACTAAGCAATATATAATAGCTATTTTATTACTGAGGGGGTGGTGTGAATTATAATTTAAATAGCGTCCTGAGAAATTGTGTCCGAAACATCGAACACGACAAATGTTGTTTTTTATTTACAAAAACGTTACCTGGTAGATAAGCAATCGGGATAACTATATAGTAATAAAATATTAAAATACTTATCTAATGTAAAAAACTCCGATGATGTAGATAGATAAAAATTCTTCTCATCAGTTGACTTTCTGACATTTTTAGTATAAATTATCTTCTTTATAGTACATAAAAAATATAAATTTCTACCTCTACAAAAACTGACATGTTATTATTATATTAAGAGAGACAAGGTTAGGTCTCTCTTTCGCTTACGTGTGTGTATATATATATATATATATATACCAGTCGGAAGAATCTTATGTGTATATTATATATTTATACGGTCGGAAGAAAATCGAAGTCTGAAAATGATGAATCGACAAATCAGAGTAAAGCTCTTCAAAATTTAATCCTAATATTGCTATATAATGAGAACGTCTTTTTACATGAAACTTTTTTTGTTTAAATGGATAATATAAAAAGTATCTTATACATTAATTTCAATAAATTTAAAAGCGATTTAAAAGCGCAGTAAATAGACAAAAAATCGGGCACCTATTTCAAAGAATAAATAGCACGGTCGACTCCTAGGCTCCTTCTATACTTGCCTTCGCAGCGCTCCCGCGCTCCTTGACAAGACTCTACCCACCCATGATGACATGATGATACCCAAAAATGACAATTCTATATTTTAAGAGACGGATCCTGTACCCGGATGAGTCAAGGATCAACCCGCTGAAAAGTAGATGATTTCAAGATGATTTCAAGATGATTTCAAGATGATTTCAAGATGATTTCAAGATGATTTCAAGATGATTTCAAGATGATTTCAAGATGATTTCAAGATGATTTCAAGATGATTTCAAGATGATTTCAAGATGATTTCAAGATGATTTCAAGATGATTTCAAGATGGATCAATTCAAAAGGCGGGCCCCTTTGGCCGAGTGAGCCAAAAATCAGCCTGCTTGAAGATGACGCCATTTGGTTCGGTTTTGGAAGAGGAGAACTATTTTCAAGAAACTGACCTTTTTGATCGGATAATCCTGGGATCAGCCTGCTTGAAGTAGATGCCTTCTCCTTCGTTTTATCTTAAGATTGTCGGGACGACAATCTAAAAGGAGGGGGAATAATGATATGTGTTAGTTTACCGTCATCGGTATTAGTTTGTTGTTCTCCATTCGATTCAGTTCAGTTTAGTTGATTTGAGAGTTTGTTGCTAATAACACGCTTAACCTTGTATGTTTACGGTTTTTAATAAATTACATTCTCGTTCTTTTATAAATAGTTTGTTATTATTTATTGTATGTGTATTTAAGTTTAACAATATGTTGTCTTGGAGAAAGGTTGCAAGAAAGATTTTATGAAAGCCTTGTAAAAGTTGTCACTAATATCTCTGAAAGGTTTTTCCATGCAGTTAATACCATATCGAAAACGTTGAAAAAACATTGCGAAAATGTTTCGCTAAATGATACTGAAAATTTTTTTGAAAGGTTTCCTAATAACCTTTCGAAAATATTTCTGCAGGGTTTTACGAATATTTTTTTGTAGTTTTTTATTGTGAAAAAAAAATTCCAGAAGATCTTTTAAAAACTTTCCAATAATATTTGGTGAAATGTTATATCAATCTTTAAAGAAAGGTTGTAAAAAAATTTCGGAAAATAATGTAAAACCTTGCACTAATATTTCATGAAATGTTTTTTCATGTTGCCAATACCGTATCAGGGATGTTGCGAAAACATTGCGGAAACATTTAACGCAATAATACAGGAAATTTTTTGAAAGGGACTTACAACCTATTATAAAATATTTCTGCAAGGTTTTAAGAAGGTTTCTTGAATGAATCTGTCGAAATAACTATTTGAGAAATTTTTTCAACACCTTTCCATAACATCTCATGAAATGTTATATGTTTCTTTAGAGAGACATTGCAAGAAAGATTTCATGATAGCTTTAGAAACGCTTGCAGTACTATTTCACGAAACGTATTTTAAGGTGATGCGATACCCACGCTATTACTCAAAATTGGGTTCCCGTTTTTCTCATTCAATTTTTAATTTTAAGAAAAATAGTATATTACGACACAAGGCCAGAAAGTTGGATTTCCTGGCCGGCGCCATTTTGACGCCCGAGGCGAAGCGTGCCGGCCAGCGCATCCAACATTCCGGCCAAGTGTCGTATACTATTTTTCTTCATCCCCAGCCAAAAGTACGTCCATATAGTTAATATTAATTAATAGCGTTGTTAGCTGCTAACTACTGCTCGGCCATATGTATAAGAGGCATGCTTCAGCGCCACTTTGCATATCGCGGAACATAAGTCTCGACTTCTGCTTTTCTTGATGCCCGCTCGACTTTTGCAAAACCAAGGCGAAGCCGAGGTTTTGCTGGTCGGGGCGGGCATCAAAAACACTAACAAAAGATGCTTGAAAAACATGATGGTCTGAAAATATGTACATACTTAATCGCAGATGCTGATTTTAACTACCGCCCAACCTCTTAATGGTTCCTCTTTTTGTCCTTTTTTATCCCATACATTATAGAATGAAAGTCAAAAAGCTGTCACATATAAGTATATAGTTACACCATGTTTTGAAACTCAAAATGTTAACATCATGCCTATATATATGTATAGAAACTTTCTGACAGTGTTTATGCAATATAAGAACATAATTGATTATGAGAGTTATAAATATATTGTTCAATATATTAATAATATCATAAAATTAATTTAATACACCTATATCTTTTCAATTTTCCGATTTTACAAATGATTTTCTTGTCATCATATTTGGAAGGGTTAGCATAGTTTAGGTTACAACACGTGCGCTGTCGTAGACATTACCATGCAACGATCAACAAAGAGCGGTCACAAAAGTCGCTCTTCCCGAAGAGAAATCGAGCCGGGAAGATCGTACTTTCGGCTAGGGGATGAAGAAAAACTCTTTGGTATGTTATAGGTTTTTATTAAACTTAAAACGTGTCAAAGTGTTTTTTCAAAAAGTTTTAAATTGAAGGAGAGAAACGGGAACCCAGAATTGAGTAACAGCGTGGGTATCACATCACCTTAATGCTCAACTTTTAACATATTTTAAAATGTTTCTAAAATATTTCCGTCAAGTTTCTTGAAATCTTACTGAAAATATTTTGATGTGCTTTCTGTTATATTGCAGCAAGGTTAGACCAAGCATTTCATGTAATATTTCTTGAAAGATTTCACCAAAACTTTTCATGCGGGGTTATGTGTGCGGGGTTTTGGTCAAAATATCTGTATTAATTTTCATACACAATTCCCATCTAGAACTGAAGCTACTTCCCTAATTTCAACAAAACTGTCACTGCACGCTTGTATTATTACACTTATAAATGCTTTTCAGATATAAGTAATGACCAAATCCCAGAAACTTTTAAAATGTTATCTATCTCCCAAAATTTTAGATTTAAAAGGCTATAACTCAAGTTCTTTACAAAGCATATGACTGAATCAAAGCTCAAAATGTTCAGTTTTCAATAGAGGAATAAAAAAAATCATCTTAATGGTAGAGGAATACTTTTTTACGAAAAATTTCAGCTAGAGTGAAACAAGTGGTATTTCTTGGTGATTTTTATGTATTTTTCGATCTTAAAAAGAAACGTCACTTACTATCATTGTTAAAATTTTAAAGCTTTTTCTATATAATAAAACCTTAAATTTAAGCGCTGCTAGGTCGATGTGACATGAAAAATAGCCCAGGTTTAACAGATTTTAGCTTTTATCTTCTTGAATATTGGAAAATAAAAACTCTTATATCTGGACTATTTTTCGTGGCACATTAATCTATCTAGGCTTAAATTGAAGCTTTTGTTATAAAGAAAATGCTCTAAAAATTTGACAATGATAGAAAGTGACCTTTCTTTTTAAGATCAAAAAACACATAAAAGTCACCAAGAAATACCACTTGTTTCACTCTATCTGCAATTTTTCGTAAAAAAGTATTCCTCTACCATTAAGTTGAATTTTTTTTATTCCTCTATTCAAAACTGAACATTTTGAGGTTTGGTTCAGTAATATGCTTTGTAAATTTAAAATTTTGGAGCTACGTAAAATTTGAAAAGTTTCAGGTATTTGCTCACATATCTTCACATATAATATATTAAATTTTCACGGCTAAATTCAAATATGAATGCAAATATCAGACACTAAGAAAAAAACCGCTGCTAATTTATTGTAATGTAGCTTCCTCCAAATTTATTGATCGTTCCTATATGTATAGTATATACTTCAAATACTAAATACGTTTATTCATTTTAAATGTTTTTTGAATAATCAACAACTTCATTAATATTTACAAAAATTATACATTTTTCGCCTTCTTCAAATTCTTTATTTGACGACTACACTTGAGGTGGTTCAATGGGCAGATATAATACTTAAATATAAAATATTCTACAATGAATTGTTCTCATACTGCAAAGTGAGAACCCATATAGTATCATAGACCGGCACTTTAAGTTACGGAAAAAAAATTTTTGTAACGAAATTTTACTAACAAAGTAGATATCGTCAATGTAAAAAAATGATGAAACAAATCGCATTAATCTTTTTCATTTTTGCTTGAATTACAGTTTTTCAAGACTCATTTTCATCTTTGCTGGATTTCATTCGTGGATCAAATTCATACATTTTTTAAACCTGAAGAGTTACAGGCAATTGTTTATCAAATTTTGTACGACTCTGGTATGAATTCGAGCCAAACCTGCTAAACAATTGCCTGTAACTTTTAAGGTTTCAAAAATTTTTAATTTGTTCTACGATATCTCGTAATGAAATCCAATAAAGATGAAAATGGGCCGTTAAGGCTAGACACCTTTTTTCTCTGAAATAAAAGTCACATTTTAATACATAAATGTAAACTAATTATTTCATACTTTTTACATATAAAAGTGGGTATATTTACCTTACCTTAAAACTTTCTCCGATGGGCCTTTTATAAGGTCCAGAACCATAGTCATCGATGAAACAAGTTTTTTCACTATCCGTAAGCTTTGAAATTTTCCTGTGGATGGATTGACTCCAGATTTGAACTAAATTACTCCTGAATAGTATAATTCTCATATGAGTGTAGGGATTTTTGATCTAATGAGAAAAAAAAATTGTGCTGTTTTTCAAGTTTTTTTTTAAATTTTTATAAATTTTTTATATTTTTTCATCATTTTTCCGATGTAAAAATTTTCTCCGACATTTAATCCTAAATCCCTACACTCATATGAGAATTATACTATTCAGGAGTAATTTAGTTCAAATCTGGAGTCAATCCATCCACAGGAAAATTTCAAAGCTTACGGTTAGTGAAAAAACTTGTTTCATCGATGACTATGGTTCTGGACGATATAAAAGGCCCATCGGAGAAAGTTTTAAGGTAAGGTAAATATACCCACTTTTATATGTAAAAGGTATGAAATAATTAGTTTACATTTATGTATTAAAATGTGACTTCTTATTTCAGAGAAAAAAGGTGCCTAGCCCCCTTAAACATTGAAATTGAAACAAAAATGAAAAAGATTAAAGCGATTTGTTGCATCATTTTTTTACATTTACGCTATCTACTTTGTTAGTACTGAAGTTTGTTGAAAAAATTTTTTTCCGTAACTTAAAGTACCGGTCTATTATGATACTATATGGGTTCTCACTTTGCCATATGATAAAAATTCATTGTAAAATATTTTATATTTAAGTACTATATCTGCCCATAGAACCACCTTAAATAATTAATACTACACGGTTTACGGTTCTTTTAAGCGATGGCTTTTAAAGAAGGTCTATATTACGATAACTCCGCCCTCTTATTTCAAACTAATAGTTAAAACTTTTCGATCTAACATCAAATTTAACTTTATCAATAAATCGACGATTCCTCAATAACTTATATCTTATTATACCACTCTAACCTCAAAATCACAACTTTGGTATGATTTTTCGGCGCTCGTGGTATAAAATACCGTTCGAAACTAGTGCGTAAGTCGATTATTTAGGTGGTGTGACTTTTTCGCACTCGCTTCGCTCGTGCAAAAAGTCACACCAGCTAAATAATCGACTTCCCCACCCGTGTCGAAGTGTACTATTCTGTTACAATTGAGAGAATTACTTATTTACATACATTCTAACCGAGACAATTTTGGTTTTAATTTGTTCCTAAATTGAATTAAAAATTTAAATTTCGCTCTACAATACAACAGACAAAAAAATAACTAATTTGCTTATAACAAATAATAAAAACAAAATTACGATAAACCATAACATTGTTTCCCTTCTCACGTGAAACTAAAATTATTTTTGACTTTTAGGTGCGCTTAAGGGGACAGATACACCTTAAATTATCGAACAATGGAAAATTAACCGGTTGATTGGTAAGCTTCTTTTCAGTTTTCGTGCAAATTCTGGTACAAGCAAATTCTTTACCAAGATCCAGCAAAATTTGTTTCTAGGGGTTTTCGATGTTGCTGAATCCATTCCCATACTTAGTTTTTACTTTGAAACTGTCTAAGGGGTGGAAAATGGGGGTCGAAAGTAAAATTTTCAGTTTTCTCAAATGCAACTTCTTACGCTGTATAATACAAAAACTATGTTTTGTAGGGCACTACAATGAGAAAAATAAAGCTAAAACTGTCGGGATCTCCGGTCAAGATAACTTAAATTCTTCGGTAGTAGAAGTCAAGTCATGTTTATCTAAGCGATAAGTGAAAATCGGTGGAGACTCAAGCAAAATGTATTCTTGATCCTCAATCAAAAACTGTTTGAGTTACTCTGCTGTCGCATGAGGAGCAAAAGAAATCGTCGGTAATGTCCTCACCCGTAAAGGTATCCAAATACACTATTTTTAAGCCCTGAATTCGAATGTTCCCAAAAATAACCGTCTTGACGCCATTTTGAATTTCCATCATCTGATACCATATTTGGATAGAGCATCCCAAAAAATGGTTATATACCAAATTTTACGAAAATCGGTCGGAAATTTAGGAAGTCATTCAAATATGTACATATATGATACAATAGCAGAATTGGCACGACTTTTTTTTGTACATATATGATACAATACCAGTCAACCGGTTAAATCATGTCGATACATAAAATATTCTTTTAGAAAGCGTTATTAGAAAATATTTTGAAAAAATTTTAACCTCAAATATCTTTGGTCGTGATAGTCGGATTTTTGCGTACAACGAACTTGATTTTTAGATACGAGTATAAGAAAACTACCTCTCTGCCTAATTTCAAAACGATTCATTGCCTTTTACGTGTGCTATCGAAGACGAAAGAAAATTTACTTTCTTTCTAAAATAATTTTTTTCACAAAAACAAGTGAAGATAATCTCTTGAAATTTTAGTTTAATAATTTACTAGATAAGTGTAATAAGTGATTAACATTTGAAGCCGATAAATAAAATATTTTTTTAGAAATAAATTAAAGAAGTATAAACCATATTTTCATCAATAACAAATGACAGACAAAAGATAATTAAAAAGGACCCCGCACACAATGTATGGGAAAAAATCATTCGGTCAAATTTTGGGGGTTTTGCCCATGAGAACTTTTGTTCAGGACCTCAAGATCTATCTTTTCCCCAAGTTTGATCCAATTTGACCGAATGATTATTTTCCTTACATTGTGTGCGGGGTCCTTTAAAAAAATAAAATGTAGGTAATTGAAAGACCTTCCAATAAAAATTTATGGTGCTGAGTAATAATAGATGTAACACGTTACAAAATCGAAAAAACGAAAAATTCAAAATCGTTTTTTGTTATAAAAAAAAAGAAAGTCGATAAAATCGGTAAAAAGGTTATTTTCTCTTTATTATCCTTCGAAACGAAGAGAATAAGCTTTCTCCCATGAAAATCGATCGAATGGTTAAGAAGTTATCTTCATTACACACATACACACACACACACACACACAGACACACGCACGCACGCACGCACGCACACGCACACGCACACACACACACACGCGCGCGCGCACGCGCGCATGCACGCACGGATTTATATGAGAAGCTACTTATGGGGACATTGTTTGTAGTGAAACGATACTTATGAGGGACCGTCCTCATTAGGCGAACTTGTGGGACAGTACTTATGGAGACATAAAAGCCTAACTTAGGTTCTGTCTACAATGCATATGATTTTTGCACACGAGGTCAAAAAGCCCACTTAGCACTTGGTGCATACTATATGCGTCAGCTGCACCAACTTTTGCACCTGCTACAGCACTTGTGTGCCCGCTCCGACAGTTTTGCGCCGGCTGGCCTAAAAACGGCTACTTTTAACCCATTTTTTAGGTTAAAAAAACGCGAAAATTCTCCCTGTGTTCCAAAAACAAATTTTTTATCATGAATTTTTTCTTTGCTATTTACTATAGTGAATATTGGTAAAGTAACTACTAATATTTAATAAAATACGAGTTTGTTCCACGGTTAGTAGTCAATATAGTAATTTTTAATGTACAATGTATTAATTACTACTGGAACATTTTTTTCTGTGTAGTATGGGAAATGCACTATTCGTGCAGTGAGGGCAGATATTTTTTCGAATACTGACTGAGGAAAGTAATTTAGTACATGAGTAATCAAATTTCTAAGACTGTCTTATAAAATAAATATTTAAAAATGTCATTAACATTTTTATAAAATTTAATCCATGTAACGACTAAGTTTAAAAAATACAATCTTGTGATATGTTAATAGAGCTATTACAGAGAAATGGATGCCAGGTTATTCGTACTTTTATATTTTCAGCTCATACTTCTTACCACCGCAGCCTACGTTTCTGGCAGCAGTCTCTACTCTGGAATAGGCTACGGTAATAATTACGGTAATAGCTATGGTTACGGTGTCAGGGAATACGGCCTAGGCTACGGAGGGTCAATAATAAGCCATACACCCTTGCTGTCTCACGCTCCTTACGCTACAAGCTACGCCAATACCTATAAGGTGTAGTAATACGTTTATTATTGGCATACAATTTATTTATAAAATAATAGTCTTGAACAAATTTAAGAAGTTATTCATTTTATGCATTATGTGCATACAGTACCCTGGTAGAAATTTTCTCTATCGGAAATGGTTAGAAAACTAATAGCTAGTAAAAATAGCTAATTTCTGGTTAGCGATGAAACAATTTTTCTTGTCATATTTTCTATGTAATAGAGATACCACAACCTTAAAATTTTTAATAAAATTTCTCTGTTATTTGATCATGTATTTGAAAACAACTGTTAAAGAAGATAGCTAACGAAATACTGTTTCAGGGGATGCAAACGAAAACAATGATTTTTCTGTTTGCTTCTGTCTCTCTCACTCCTAGCCATTGTAGCTAGCCTCTTATTAGCCATTTCCTGACTTAGGAACCTGAAAGACTTTAATATCTCTTAAATACTCATAAATAAGCTAATGTAAATTTGTGAAAAAACTTATTCCATTATTCTGTCTATTAAATGGCGAATATGATGGGAAAAATCGTTTCATTGATAGAAATGGTCAAGAAAACTGTCTAGTTTTTAATGATTACTGGAGAAACTAGCTATTTATTAGCAAAATAATGGAATCGATTTCCACCAGGGTAATAACATTTAAATTCATTTGCAATTTTGGAATAAATTTATGTTTTTGGAATCCGATGTTTCATATTACATTCACAGAACACTAATCACTGCCATTTTTTACAGTTACGCTTTTAGTAGATTAATATGATTTATATTGAACTTTAGTACAAACAAAACAGGCAAGCTTCATTTTATTTATGTTTTGAAACGTCTTAAAAATAATGAGTTTATTATCTATTTCTTTGAAATGTAAAATGTTGAATTTATAAATAGATTATAACTGAAAACTTTAGAATTTATTGGCTGCAAGAGAAACCATATATTGTTATTCTTTCAGAGCGTGTATCCGTCGTACTATTCAAATTATTACCCATCAGTGAAGCGCATTCCGTACTCTAACTCTCTTTATAAACTTGGCTATAATTGGCCGACATACATACGTAGTTATCACGGCTCAAACTCACCTTACAGCAGCTACAATTACGTAAACGACTATGACTACGGCAATTATGGTCTTGGTTACGGCTACGATTTCGGAGGCATCAGTGCCTACGGTCATAACATCCATAATCACTGCGTACACTAGGAAGGACACGTTAGTGATACGGCCAATAAGAAACAAAACATGTTCTGCTATCAACCGCACATGCTGACAATGATCGAATGCAAGAAGAAAAGAAGAATGGGTATCACCTAGCTAATTATCATTTATAACCTTTTAATAAAAGAATTTTTGTAATTCATATAATATTTTTAATATGTTTATTATCATTTGTTAAGCAAATATTTTACAAATTGTCGACTGCGTCTAATTTTATTACTTCACTTGTGAGCGTGAACGCTACCAGACTTTCACATTTTTATTTTACTTGTGGCGTAAATAAATGTAATTAATAAAATTTATTTATTTGTAGTTTTTCTTTGGGATTATAATTTTGCGTAATTCGGCTACCCACTTTATTCCGCCAGATAGGTATTTCCTCGGTCCCAGTTTATGAAAAAGGTTAATTAGACATATAAGTAGCTGAAAAATGTGAAAAATATGACTTATAAATTATTTAAAAATTTCCCGAAACTTTTTCACATATTAACAAGAGCATTAATATAAAAAAGGTGGTATAAAGTACAGCCCATAAGTGTACACACCTCCTGTCGCCAAAATTTTTTAAAGCCGATTGAGGTCAATGAAAGTTTAGATAATTTACTTTCGAAAGCCAACTGGAGTATTTTGATGTAAATCTTAAAAAAATCAATATGGCAGCTCAAACCACTTGACCTAAAATTCTCTTTTTCAGAACTATTGAAAAGTCTTATTATGTTGGTAATTCATATTGTTGGTATGTTGCTTGAAGATTGCAATCGTTGACAAAAACTTACATGTTGTAAGGATTATATCTTTGTCTTGAGCCTAGGTCACTCTTAGAGGTCATTTGAAGGTAATTGGTGAAAATAAGCTTGATTTAATGGCAAGCTTTTCAGATTCTTGCTGGAATCCATAACCGCTGAATCCAAGTTGCAGATCTGAATCGACCGGTGACCTTGACTTGAGCCAAGTCACCTTTAGAGGGTGGCTTCAGCCTCCATATTGAATCTTTTAAGTTTTAAATCAAAATTCACCAGCTTTCGAAAGTAAATTGTCTAAGCTTTCCTTTGAGCCGTCATAGACCTCAATCGAATTCACAAAATTTTGGCGAGGAGAGATTTCCAGGTGACAAAGAATGCCTCATATATCGGGCGTCCCATTTTAAAACCACCAGGCAAATATCTCGAAAACTAAGGGAGATGGAAAAAAACTTTTAATACAAAAGTTGTAGGGTTCAGAGGGGCCCAACTGACCGTGACCTTGGTTATGACCTTGAGGTCAATGATCAAGTTCATTTGAAGGTCAAATCGATTTTTTCAAATGGGAACCCCCACTTTTGACCTCGTAAATGGAAAGAGCGGAAAATTTTACGTTTAGATATGTCCTTGAGTCAAGGCCATGGTCATGGTCATGGTCATGTTTAAAATCAAAATCAATCAACGCATCCAAACATTCCCATAATTACGCATACGAGTGTTAAATACAGAAGTTGTAGTGTTTGGAGGGGCCCAACTGATCGTGACCTTGACCATGAACTTGAGGTCAAGGATGATGTCGTTTGAAGGTCAAATCAATTTTGTTTAATGGCAACTCTCACTTTTGACCTCGTAAATAGAAAAACCGAAAAATTCTGATATGACCTTGGATCAAGGTCATGGTCAAAGTTATGGTCAGTTTCCGTGCAGTTAAGAGCAAAGTCGGAGATGACCCGGTCACCTAAGGCAAGGTCGGAGATTATCCGGCCAGTTAAGGCAAGGTTGGAGATGACCCGGCCAGTTAAGGCAAGGTCGGAGATGACCCGGACAGTTAAGGCAAGGTCGGAGATGACCCGGCCAGTTAAGGCAAGGTTGGAGATGACTCGGTCAGTTAAGGCAAGGTCGGAAATGACCCGGCCAGTTAAGGCAAGGTCGGGGATGATCAGGCCAGCTAAAAATTCATTGGAAAATTCCACGTTCATGTGTATTTAGTCATAGGATCCAAGTGTTTTGGTCATCATTTACTGAAGAAGATGCTCAAAAGTTGCACCATTTACTTGTTGACAACATTCTATTCTCCTTTTAAAGTTTCTAACAGTATTTAATAATACTTGACGTGGAATACTTAAGCAAATTTGTGTAATCCTTTGAATCATGTCATCTCTTGTAGATGGCCTGTTGCGGTAGACTGTATTTTTTAGGAAGCCCCATAAATAAAAATCTGGAGATGTCAGATCTGGAGATCTTGGTGGCCATGCTACGGGACCTCTTCTACCAATCCATCGACCGTTAAACCTTTCATTAAGAAAATCTCTGACAATTCTGGCATAATGTGAAGGAGCACCATCTTGTTGTAGCCACATTCTGGCCCTTGTATGGAGATCAACGTTTTCTAGAAAGAGTGGCAGCTCGTCTCTCAGCAACTGTAAATAAGTATGTTGAGTTACGTGACCTTCAAAAAAATAAGGTCCAATCAGACATCCGTTAATAATACCACACCATACCGTTACATTCCAGCGATGCTGATGATCAACTTCTCGCATCCAATGAGGATTAACAGGAGACCAGTAGTGGCAATTATGGCGATTCAACATATCAGTACTCTGAAATGTAGCCTCGTGGCTAAAAAGAACATTGTTAAAGTAATTTTCATCATCAGTAATTTGTTGTGTTGCCCATTGGCAAAATGTTATTCTCCGTCGATAATCTTCCACAGTTAAAGCTTGATTTAGAGTAATGTGGTAAGGATGGTAACGCGCATATCGTAAATATCTACTGGCCGTAGATCTTGGAATACCCATTGTTAACTCGATTTCGCGTAAACTGACATGAACATTTAAATGTACCATGGCTAGAACAGCAAGAAAGCGAGGATTATTTTCATAATCGTGTTCATTCAGTGTCCTCCTTCTTCGAACGAAGTTTCCTTGTCGACCGCGCAGTTCAATGTCACGTATTACCGTATGATCAGGATGTTGTCGTTGAGGGAACCGAGCACGATACAATCTGCTTGCCTCTCGATAGTTTCGTCGACATTCTCCTAAAATAAGAAGAATGTCAACTATTTCATTAGCAGAATAGTCAGGCATTCTTTTTTAGTTGTAAATGCAATTATTTATCAAAACACACCACAAAAGAAATAATATGTTATTATACTATACAATATTTTAAAACGCAAAAGTTTAATTTTCTGTGCCAATATAAGTGTGCTCAATTTGAAAACAATTTGATGTAAACAGTAATAATTATTGACTATTACCGATCAATGCTGAATACTACCGGTCACTATTGGATACAGGTGGCCAACACTTATTAACTTTTGTTATTATTTGATATAAGTGGTTAACCCTGGTAAATATTGATAATAGTAAAAATAGTAAAATTTTCCGCTCTTTCCATTTACGAGGTCAAAAATAGGGGTTCCCATTTGAAAAAATCGATTTTACCTTCAAATGACCTTGATCATTGACCTCAAGGTCATAACCAAGGTCACGATCAGTTGGGCCCCTCTGAACCCTACAACTTTTGTATTAAAAGTTTTTTTCCATCTCCCTTAGTTTTCGAGATATTTGCCTGGTGGTTTTAAAATGGGACACCCGGTATATCTATCTATGCTATAAAGTTGTAAGAATTTTTCTTATGACCTATCAGCTCCCCCTCCACCCACTCCAGAAAATAAGGTAAAAATATCAATAGAAACAGTAGTTTTGCTATCACAAAGAGAAAGCTTTGTAAAGGTAAACTCGAATCAAAGATTGTGATGAATTTCAATGTTTTTGAGGTCTCTGAGTCAGAATTATAGGTTTTTAGAAAATGTATGTATGTCTGTTTTTTTTTTTTTTTTTTTTGGGCCTGAGGAGGGGAAATCTTGCATGAGTCACTCACGTGGTGGGTAGTGTCGAGATTCCTACCGACTAAAACCCCCCCTCGTATAATAGCCCTTGCAGCATCTGGCACCCACCGGAACTCCTTCTCAGTATTACTTCGGTGGGACTTGTTCTGGTCCCGGAGGACCCCTCTGCGAAAGCTGTATTTCTTAGCCTAACAGTCTTTTCTTCTCATTTGTCTCTCTTTTTCTTCTGTGATCTTGATTACCTTCCTGATAAAGGAAGCTATCCTGTCCCAATTGTCTGGCTACTTGAGGATGGTCGCTACTATGTTGTCTTTGGACAATAGCCAACCGACTTGTGCTGCCAGTTCCCTCCTGTTCTGCTCGTGTAAGGGGCAGACGAATACCGTATATTCCACGTCGTCTTCTTTTTCTCCGCATAATCGGCAGTTGCTATTAGGTCTATGCCCTCTCTTGGCTAGATACCTT
Source organism: Torymus aiolomorphi (assembly GCA_036365515.1). NCBI lineage: Eukaryota > Metazoa > Arthropoda > Insecta > Hymenoptera > Torymidae > Torymus > Torymus aiolomorphi. The sequence continues at coordinate 168,066,244 of CM070875.1, read as the reverse complement.
CCAAAGGCGATATTCCATCAAGCCGTGTTCTTGGAGTACCCACTCCTTGATCTTTGGTATGAGCTTATGCGTCCATCTTCCGTCCTTCGACGAGTCCCATTCCTCTTGCCATCTCTTGAAAATGGTCTCTCTTGCTTTCACCCGTATGGTGTTTCTCTTTTCTTCGGGCAAGTATCCTTGTCTCAGCCAGCACTCTTCCTCTTGGACCCATATTTCTCTCCGCTCAAGAGCTAGCAACCTGGTCAGAGGAACCCCTGAAAGTACATTGGCCGTGTCTCTTGACAATGTCCGCCATCCACTGATTATGCGCAAATTTATCTTGCGCTGCACTGCGCCCATATGTTTATCCACTAAATATGCAGGAATGCAATCTGCCCAAATAGGTGCCCCATACAGCTGAATCGACTCAACTACTGTTGCCAGCAATTGTCTGCGTGCCGGCCACGGTCCTGCTACGTTGGGCATAAGTCGCATCAGTGATGTGCACGTTATCGACGCCTTCGTTGCGGCTTGCTTCACGCGGTGTTTGAATGACCATTTACTATCTAGCCACACTCCCAAGTACTTTATCTCCTGTTTGAGAGGGATTACTTCCCCGTGGATCTCAAACCGGGGAGCTTCGTACTTTCTTCGACGCGTTACCAAGATCGCCTCACATTTGCGCACTATTAGCTGCAAAAATGTACTTATCAGCCATTCAGCGATCAGCTCCAGGGCTTCGCTAGCAATTATCTCCACTAGCCATGCTTTTTCTGCCACCACTAGTAGGGCCAAGTCGTCAGCAAATCCAACAAGCAATGCGCCGTACGGTCGTTTCATCCTCAGTAGCCCGTCAGACATGCAGGTCCACAGGAAGGGGCCCTTAATCTATCCTTGTGGTACTTCCGCCGATAGATCTGTAGCTATTCTGCCTTCATCGGTTACTATGGTTAGTTTCCTATCCTTTAGGTAGCTGTCCATGATCCTCAGGAGGAATTGGGGCATTTTCTTCTCTTCTGCCAAAGATTGGTAAATGCACTCCAAACTAGCAGAGTTAAACGCATTCTTCACGTCCAGCGCTATCGGAGAGCCTCCGAGACTCTCTCTTCTACATACTTCAATGCGCGGTGGGTTGACAGTCCCTTGCGGAAGCCGAACTGGGCTGCGGAGATTCCCTCGTTGTCCTCTTCTTCGCACACATTCTCCATTCTATTGACAATGAGCCTCTCGAACAGTTCGCCTGTTGAATCAATCATTCCCAGTGGTCTGAATGATGAAGGATCAGCCGCCGTTGCCTGAATACTCTTGGGTATCAAGACCAATTTTTGCCTTTTCCATCTGTCAGGGAAAATTCCTTCCTCTAGGCATTTGCTAAAGACGCTCATGAGCATCTGGGGGTTCTTCTTTGCTATCAGGCGCACCACTTCGTTCGGAATTCCGTCTAGTCCCAGACTTTTTCCAGGGGATAGTTTGCTCGCTGCTGCTTTCAGCTCTTGGGGGCTGAAGGCTCTCCTGCTTCTCTATGTTCTTGGTTTGGGAAGCTAGTCCTAGGCTCTCCCGTTGGGAATAGTACTTCAACAATTTTCCGAAGACTTTTTTCGTCTTCTGTCATGCTTCCTCCGAAGTTTCTTCATCACGATCTTGTAGGGTAGGTCCCATGGATCGCTGTTGATCGTCTCGATGAGATTTTTCCAGCTCTCCGTTTTGCATTTACGGATTGCTATTCTGAGCATCCTTCTGGCTCCTTTGTATGCCTCTTGTTCCTCTATCGCGTTTGGCCTATTTGCTTTTCTAGCCCTCTGGAAGTTCCTTCTACGTTTGTTGCACTCATTCCTCAGTCCCACCAGCTCCTCGTTCCACCAGTAGGCTGGTTTTCTGTGGTAGGTTGACGGCCTGCGTGGCATGGACGCATCACACGCATCCGTTATAGTAGCCATAAGTACTTCGGCTGGTTCTTCTGCAGTAGCAGAACCTTCCAAGATAGCTGCGCTAATTCGCTGCAGGAATTTGTCGCGGTTCATTCTTTGGAGGGTCTATCCTACTTTCGTTTTGTACTTTCCTCGTTGATTCTGCTTCCCTAAGAGTTTCGTCGATATACATCGGTGATCGCTAAGTGACTCTGCGTCTAACATCTCCCAGGATGAGATGTTTTTTGTGACTTCCGGAGATGCAAATATCAGGTCCAAGACCGACCTAGCAATTCCCTTCTCGTAAGCGTGCACGCCAGGTTGGTTTGCCACTACGAGATTATAGGCCGCCATCATTTCTTCGAGAAGGTCGCCTCTTGGGTCCCGGGGGCCCCTGTCCATGCTCTTGCTTTGGCATTGAAGTCGCCCGCCAAGATAAGTGGGCCCATCCACTTTCGGATATGTTCCTCTAGTGCAGCCAGATCTAGCTCTATGAGCGCATCCGCGACGTTCGGAGAGAAGTAGCAACTGAATATGACCAGCTGTCCTAGAGCCACGTCTACATAACCGTTGCCGGATATCACTTCCCTGGCCCTGTAGTATTCGTCCTTGCAGACGTATATTGCCGCATCGCCTCTCTTGTCCTTAAACCACATCACGTCGTGGAGATCCCGGTTTTGCTCTGAGATAACGAGTATACCTACTTCTTTTTCTCTCGCGGTCTGTATGGCAAGGTCTTGTGCTTCCCGAGACAGGTTGAGGTTGATTTGTAGCATGCTCACGCTAGGGAAATTAGCCATTTCCGTTTAGGTAGTGGTTCAGCTTCCCCCTACCTATCCGAAGAGTGGCGCATGTAATACCTCCCGTTCTGTGGCCGTGGGGTTTCCCAGTAGCTTCGCAAGCAAGGCACTTGTATGGCTTGTCACACCCTGCAGCCAAGTGTCCTGGATCTCCACATTTGTAGCACAGCTTCTCCATGATATCCTTAATACACTCTGCGGCGACGTGTCCGAATTCCAGGCACTTAAGATATCTGATGACTAGCTTATTTTCGCGGGCTGTTGCATTAACCCGGCCGACTCTAACTTTGCCCGGCTTTAACACCTTTGCAGTCGCTATGACTCTTGGTGCCACTACGAGTGCCATTTTGGTCCCTCTTGGTCCTGCACGGAGTGCCTTTACTTCGACTTGATCTGGAGTCGCCTCTACTAGGGCTGCGATAAAAACTTCTCAGATTTTTTCTTCTGTGGTCGTTTCCTCCAGGTCTCTTAGCTCTATGGTGACCGTTGGAACCATCGGTCTTACGAAAAATTGGTTCCCTACTGCTTGCCGGATAGCGCCGCTTACCTCCTCTAGCTTTGAAACTTTCCGAATTTCTATGAGCAGGTTTCCATCCCTGATCTTGTGGATCTTGCCCACCTTCGATCCGACATCGTCCAGACTCGCCTTAGTCTTCAGCTACTTTAGCATATCGGCGTATGATAAGTTATTGTCCCCGCTCGCTTTTATGAGTACCGCTTCTGCATTTGGCCTCGGAAGTTTCCTCGTCGATGTTGTCTTTCCAGGTGTCGTCTTGCCTCTTGCTGGGACAGGATTTCCTTCGCTACTTCTTCCTTTCTTCTTCTGCTTTCTAACTATCTCCCAGTCGGTTTCGGCCCGCTCTTGTTTAGCATTTCCCATCTTCTCAGGGCTCGGTATTCTGTCTCTCTGGGATGTTGATGTAGGAGCAGAATTTATCCGTTCCTTCCGGATGATGACCCTTCTGTTCTCGCCGACGCTCAGTTTTCGGACCCTCTCTATTGAGTCGTCGGGTGGGCTGTTTGCCACTCTCGTCTTTGAGCTATTTTCTCCTGTCCCCCCTGCCTGCATCGTCGCCTTTTTCAGTTCCCTTTGGAAGGCCGCTTTAACCTCTTTGTTTTTCTGCCTGTTTTTCAATATTCGTCTCAGGAATGACATCGCAGTTGCGTGGTCGTTTTTAACTTTGTTATGCATATTCCTTGCTGTAGTCACCACCTCTTCTATAGAAATCATCCTCTGTTCCAGGGCAGCCAGGGAGTGTTGCTCCAACTTGTCGTTCTCTGACATTTGGACCCACAGCTTCCACAATAATCTTACTTGTGCCGTGCTTGCCTCATTGACTCCTTCTACTTCTTCGCTCGTCTTTTGAGATGCAGTAGGGGCCAAGCGATTATCCCCTTCTGCACCAGCCTGATTGACCACACCGTGCTTTTGGCCCCCCCTCCCCAAAATCGGTGGGGCCTGTACCGATCACCGGGGCTTTCACCCGATCGAAATCGATGGCGGGATTTTCTTCATTGTCTGGAATACCCGCTTGGGGTACTATATTTTCAAGCACACTATCCAGTCTTGGTTTATTATTCGGGGTGCCTTCCCGTAGCTAGTTTTTGTCCCCCCCGGGTATTTTATTTTCCCGGTATCAGTCATATCTGACGTGCTTGCCCCTATCCGGCGCCTAGGGAGGCGCCTGATGCGAGACTAGCAACTCGACACAGGATGTATGTATGTATGTATGTATGTATGTATGTATGTATGTATGTATGTATGTATGTAACCAAATTTTGGCCCCGTCATAACTTTTGAACGGATGGAGGGAATCAGCTGATCTTTTGCATGCACCTTGGGTACGTCTCAACTTAGAACTGATTAAATTTTGGAGCCAAATGGATGACTTCAAGGTCTTATTCTTTTTAAAATAACAATTTTGCAAAAATTTTTTTTCAAAAATAATTTTTTTTTTTCAATTTGTTCGAAAGATATGCAAAATAGAGACCGATATTCATAAAGTACATTCTATTTTCTTCTAAATTATGTTGACGAACAAGCGTGCGAGGATTTTTATCAAAAAAGCACTCGACAGGATGAGTCGGGTCGGTACATAGTAAGTCTGCCTTGGAAGGATCGAGAAACTCTGAGCTCTGCTCACCTCGAAGGCTCATATTCTGCCGCTTTACGCGCTCTCAATCGTCTTGAAGCTAACTTCACTAAGGACGAAAAGCTGAAAACAGCGTATATTGAATTCATCAGAGAGTACATTGACTTAGGTCATATGACTCTTACCACTGATTTAGATTCATTTACAAAGAATCAAGCTTTCTTACGACATCACGGTGTATGGAAGGAAACCAGTACGACGATCAAATTGCCTACTGTGTTTAACGGCTCGAGCAAGAGCAAATTAGGAATTTCGGTTAATGACCTTCTACACATTGGCCCTAATCTTCTTCAAAATCCCGTCGCGTTGATCTGTGCTTGGCGTAGGTACAAGGTCGCTCTTTCAGCCGACGTGGAGAAAATGTTTCGGCAGATTGGTGTCGAACAATTTGATTTGAATTTATTTGTGCGACTTTTTCTAGTCTCTTCATGCAATACTAAGAAAATTTATTGATCTTATTTAGTCAATGTTACTTTAATTCAAATTGCGTAAATTAATTTGATATTAATACAACTTAATTGAGTTTGAGTTATTATAAAATTAATTATAATATTTAACTTGTCTTGAGCAAGTTGAATGCAATATCTGACTTAGCCAGAAATGTTTTGTGTTGTAGTTGAATGGGATCGTGAACTGAGAGGTTCTTCAAATAAATAACTTCCGTGTGCCTTGGTAGTTGGAGGGGCGGTAAGAGAGGACCGCGTGGAGAGCGCTGACTGGCTGCGCACCTGCGGGAGCCGAATATCGCCTTATATGGCGTGATGACGTCAGCGTCTCGAATGTTCGAGGCGTTGGATCGCCAGCATTCCGCCCACCTTCGTCAAATTGATGAACGGACCTCAATCTGGAAGGAGGCTTACGGCCTTGGCGATGGGACGACGGAGAGTGGTGGTGGCGGTACGAAGATCGACGACACGGGTGAGGCCATCACTACGTGGATGGATGGCTGTGATGCGAGCTATGGACCATTTGGTTGGTGGCGTGAGCTCGTTGCGAACGAGAATGAGTTCGCCCACGATGACTGAGGGTTGTGGCTGTCTCCACTTCATACGTGACTGCAGAGTCGTCAAGTACTCTGTGGATCACCTGGCTCAGAAATGATGCATCATCTGACTGATTAAAAGCCAGCGTTTTCCTGGAGGCACATTGACTTTGGTGAGGTCTTCTTCCGGCACTAGAAATGACGAACGCTGTATAAGAAAATGTTACGGTGACAGAAAATCAAGATCAGAAGGATCATCCGTGAGAGCAGTTAAAGGCCTTGAGTTAAGGCACGCTTCAATTCGGCACATAAGGGTAGCGAGCTCCGAAAATGTGAGAACTTGATCTCCTACGACACGGCGTAAGTGATGCTTAGCCGATTTAACTGCTGCTTCCCAAATGCCTCCAAAGTGAGGTGCACTGGGAGGATTAAAGATCCATACCGTACCTTCTTGAGCAAGCGATTTGTTGACTTGAGAATAAAAAGGAGATGACTCATCAACCATTTTTCTTAACTGAGCGTCAGCACCTACGAAGTTTGTTCCTTGATCGGAATAAAGCTCTTTACAATGACCTCTACGAGCGGTGAATCGATGAAACGCTGCAATAAAGGCTTCACTGGAATAATCCTCCACTACTACTATGTGGACGGCTCTAGTAGCCATGCAGATGAATATAGCAATATACCCCTTCATTGTGCCTTTACCTCTCGTTTTTGTAAGCCGAACGTTGATAGGACCGGCATAATCGACACCAGAACGTTCAAAGGGCGAGGAAGGTCTCACGCGTGACTTGGGTAGCTCGCCCATTAATTGAGTAGGCACCCGAGCAGCCTGGCGTGAGCTAATTATTTATATAATTCCTAATCCCAAGAAGGCGGAGGATGCGAGTTCCACACGTATACGGGAGCGCGTTGGACTTGTATACATGGCAAAACAATTGTTTAAATAATTCTTAACTCCAGGGTGCTCATTCCACGCGAATCCGGGAGCATTCCCTGCCTACATGAGTTTAAGAATTACTTGGATTTTACCTTATTTAAACAATTATTTAAACAATTTTTAAACCCAAGTAGCTGGGGGATATGAGGACCACGCATATAAGGGAGTCAAGTAGACATGAAAAAATAAGCAAAACGATTATGTAAATAATTTTTAAACCCAAGTACGCGGGCATATGAGATCCACGCATATAAAGGAGTCATGTAGACATGAAAAAAACCGCTCCTAATTGTTTGGCACTTAGCTTCCTCAAAATAATTTATCGATTCTTTTTATTAAATTGAAATTATAATAATAAATTTTTCACGAAAAAGAATAAAAAATTTTCTAAATTAAATTATCTCAAATTTATGACTTTTAATACCGTATTGTAACATGAATTATATAAAATATATTCTAAAAAATGTATAATTATTTAAAATAATAATATAAATATATTCAATATTATTAAATAACTGTATATATGTATTGCTTTATGTATCTCTTATTAGCCATATAATACTCTTTTTCAAATATCTTTAATTGTAATTGACCGATTTTTTTTGGCAACGAAATCGGTTCGAAGATATAAAAAAGCTGTCTCTGTGCCAAATTTCAAGACGATTGGTTGACTTTTACTCCTGTTATCGTGTCCAAAAGAAAAAACCACTTTTTTCAAAAATTTTTTTTTTCTCGAAAACAAATGAAGATAATCACTTTAAACTTTAACCAAATATAATCCTCAATGACTGTGTTATAAATGGTTAAAATTTTAGGTCGATAAATCAACTATTCTCTGAAAAAACACAATTAGAAAATTAAAAAAAAAAATTTTATCCTCAAATATCTTTATAGTAATTTACCGATTTTTTTCGGCAACGAACTCGGTTCGAAGATATAAAGAAGCTGTCTATGTGCCAAATTTCAAGACGATTGTTTGACTTTTACTCATTTTATCGTAACCTAAAGAAAATTCACTTGTATTCAAAAATATTTTTTTTCTATGAAAAAAATGCAGATAATCACACTAAATTTTAACCAAAATAGTCGTCAATGAGGGTTATAAGTGATTAAAATTTTAGGTCGATAAATCAACAATTCTCTGAAAAAACGCGATTCAGAAATTACAAAAAAAAATTTTTAGCCTCACATACCTTTAATCGTAATTGACCGATTTTTTTTTGGCAACAAACTCGGTTCGAAGATATAAAAAAGCTGTCTCTGTGCCAAATTTCAAGACGATTGGTTGACTTTTACTCCTGGTAACGTATCCGTAAGAAAATTCCATTGTTTTCAAAAATATTTTATTTCTCGGAAACAAATGAAGATAATCACTTTAAACTTTAACCAAATATAGTCTTCAATGAGTGTTATAAGTGGTTAAAATTTTAGGTCGATAAATCAACAATTCTCTGAAAAAACGCAATTCGAAAATTAAAAAGAAAAATGTTTAACCTCAAACATCTTTAATCGTAATTGACCGATTTTTTTGGCCAACGAACTCGGTTGGAAGATATAAAAAAGCTGTCTCTGTGCCAAATTTCAAGACGATTGGTTGACTTTTACTCCTGGTAACGTATCCGTAAGAAAATTCCATTGTTTTCAAAAATATTTTATTTCTCGGAAACAAATGAAGATAATCACTTTAAACTTTAACCAAATATAGTCTTCAATGAGTGTTATAAGTGGTTAAAATTTTATGTCGATAAATCAACAATTCTCTGAAAAAACGCGATTCGAAAATTAAAAAAAAAAATTTTTAACCTCAAATATCTTTAGTCGTAATTGACCGATTTTTTTGAGTAACGAACTCGGTTCGAAGATATAAAAAAGCTAATCCCTGTGCCAAAACTCAAGACGATTGGTTGACTTTTACTCCTGTTATCGCGTCCGAAAAAAAATGCAATTTTTTTCAAAAATATTTTTTTTCTAGAAAACAAATGAAGATAATCACTTGAAATTTTAACCAAATATAGTCTTCAATGATTGTTATAAATGGTTAAAATTTCAAGTCGATAAATAAAATATATTTTGAGAAATTAATTTATGAAATATAAAAATGTTTTCCTTAATAACAAATGACAGAGTAAAGATAATTTAACTTAACTTTTAAAAAAAGAAATTGTAGGTAATTTGAAGACCTTTCAAAAACAGTTTACTATATTATGTAATAATGGCTGTATGATATGAAAAAATACAAAAAACTAAAAATTCAAAATCGTTTTTTGGTTATAAAACAAAAGAAAAACGATAAAATGTAAAAATAGGTTAAGCTATATCTATTCTATGTCCAAACAAAGAGAATAAGCCCTCATCGATGAAAATCGGTCAATTGGTTCAAAAGTTATAGCCGGCACACACATACACACACATACACACACACACACACACACACACACACACACAGACACGAAAATTTTTTTTCTCAAAAACATCGGATATTGGTGCCACAAGTCTTAAAAAATATTTTTAAACATTTTTTGTTCGAAAAAATTTTTTCACCATTACAAAGCTTCCTCTTTGAGGAAGCAAAAATTTTCGTGTCTGTGTGTGTGCGTGTGCGCGCGCGTGTGTGCGTGTGTGCGTGTGTGTACCGGCTATAACTTTTGAACCAATTGACTGATTTTCATCGATGAGAGCTTATTCTCTTCGTTTGGACATAGAATAGAGATAGCTTAACCTATTTTTACATTTTCTCGTTTTTCTTTTGTTTTATAACCAAAAAACGATTTTGAATTTTTAGTTTTTTGTATTTTTTCATATCATACAGCCATTATTACATAATATAGTAAACTATTTTTGAAAGGTCTTCAAATTACCTACAATTTCTTTTTTTAAAGTTAAGTTGAATTATCTTTACTCTGTCATTTGTTATTAAGGAAAACATTTTTATATTTCATAAATTAATTTCTCAAAAAATATTTTATTTATCGACTTGAAATTTTAACCACTTATAACACTCACTGAAGACTATATTTGGTTAAAATTTCAAGTGATTATCTTCATTTGTTTCAGAGAAAAAAAATATTTTTGAAAACAAGGGAATTTTCTTTCGGACGCGATAACAGGAGTAAAAGTCAACCAATCGTCTTGAAATTTGGCACAGAGACAGCTTTTTTATATCTTCCAACCGAGTTCGTTGGCCAAAAAAATCGGTCAATTACGATTAAAGATATTTAAGGTTAAACATTTTTCTTTTTAATTTTCGAATTGCGTTTTTTCAGAGAATTGTTGATTTATCGACATAAAATTTTAACCACTTATAACACTCATTGAAGACTATATTTGGTTAAAATTTAAAGTGATTATCTTCATTTGTTTCCGAGAAATAAAATATTTTTGAAAACAAGGGAATTTTCTTTTGGATACGTTACCAGGAGTAAAAGTCAACCAATCGTCTTGAAATTTGGCACAGAGACAGCTTTTTTATATCTTCGAACCGAAAAAAATCGCTCAATTACGATTAAAGATATTTGAGGTTAAAAATTTTTCTTTTTAATTTTCGAATTGCGTTTTTTCAGAGAATTGTTGATTTATCTACCTAAAATTTTAACCAATTATAACACTCATTGAAGACTATATTTGGTTAAAATTTAAAGTGATTATCTTCATTTTTTTCATAGAAAAAAAATATTTTTGAATACAAGTGAATTTTCTTTCGGACACGATAAAATGAGTAAAAGTCAAACAATCGTCTTGAAATTTGGCACATAGACAGCTTTATATATACAGCTATATATACAACGAACAGCGAGATACACGAGGAACAAGAGTCTGTACATCGTATATATAGATATAATAATCCATGTTATTCTTGTTCTTTATATCTGTTCCTCAGGGACTCACCACAATTGAACCGTGCCGTACCGTGTTATGCCGTGCCCTGCCGTGCCGTACCGTCCGCATTTGAAAAACGCGTGTACCGTCTACCAACTATATTGTGTCAGTGCTTTGATCTGAGATCATCCACGCTTTGATCATTGTTGCTTGGAGCACGGACGCAATAATGTTGGTAGACGGCACGCTCATTTTTCAAAAGCGCATGGCACGACACGGCACGACACGGCACGGGTCATTTGTGGCGAGTCCATCAGAGATGTGAGAAGGCGCTAATCAGTACGGCTACGATTTTATATCTTCGAAACGAGTTCATTGCCAAAAAAAATTGTTTCATTACGACTAAAGATATTTGAGGATAAAATTTTTTTTTTCTTATGATCGTCTTTTTCATAAAAAAATATTAAAATCATCAATTATTAATAACAAAACAGTTTCTTCTTCAATAAGATAAAATTAAAAAATTATGTTAATACAATCTTAAAAAAATATATTATATAAATATGAAAATGTATTAAAAGTCATAAATTTGAGATAATTTAATTAAAAAAAATTTTATTTTTTTTGTTAAAAATTTATTATTATAATTTCAATTTAATAAAAAGAATCGATAAATTATTTTGAGGAAGCTAAGTGCCAAAGAATTGGTAACGGTTTTTTTTCATGTCTACATGACTTTCATACATGCGTGGACCTCATGTCCCCCGCCTACTTGGGTTTAAAAATTATTTAAATAATCTTTTGGCTTATTGTTTCTCGTCTACGAAATTTTCTAATATGCGTGGACCTCATGTTCCCCGGCTACTTGGGTTTAAAAATTAAAATTAATATGCATGGACCTCATATTCACCAGCTACTTGGGTTAAAAATTAATTAAATAATCGTTTTGCTTATTTTGTCATGTCTACATGACTCTCTTATATGCGAGGACCTCATGTCCCCCGCCTACTTGGGTTTAAATATTATTTAAATTTTTTTTTGGCTTATTGTTGCACGTCTACGAAATTTCCTAATATGCATGGACCTCATATCTACCGGCTACTTGGGTTTAAAAATTAATTAAATAATCGTTTTGCTTATTTTTTCATGTCTACATGACTCTCTTATATGCGTGGACCTCATGTCCCCCGCCTACTTGGGTTTAAATATTATTTAAATAATTTTTTGGCTTATTGTTGCACGTCTACGAAATTTTCTAATATGCGTGGACTTCATGTTCCCCGGCTACTTCCGTTTAAAAATTAATTAAATAATCGTTTTGCTTATTTTGTCATGTCTACATGACTCCCTTATATGCGTGGACCTCATGTCCCCCGCGTACTTGGGTTTAAAAATTATTTAAATAATCGTTTGTCTTTCTTTTTCATGTCTACATGACTCCCTTATGTGCGTGAAACGCATATCTCCCGCCTACTTGGTTTTAAATATTACTTAAATAATCGTTTGTCTTATTTTTCATGTCTGCATGACTCCCTTATATGCGTGGACCTCATATCCCCCGCCTACTGGGGTTTAAAAATTATTTAAATAATATTTTGGCTTACTTCTTCATGTCTACATGACTCCCATATATGCGTGGACCTCATATCCCCCGCCTACTTGGGTTTAAAAATTATTTAAATAATCTTTTGGCTTATTGTTGCTCGTCTACGAAATTTTCTAATATGCGTGGACCTCATGTCCCCCGGCTACTTGGGTTTAAAAATTATTTAAATAATCGTTTTGCTTATTGTTGCTCGTCTACGAAATTTTCTAATATGCGTGGACCTCATGTCCCCCGGCTACTTGGGTTTAAAAATTAAAATTAATATGCATGGACCTCATATTCACCGGCTACTTGGGTTAAAAATTAATTAAATAATCGTTTTGCTTATTTTGTCATGTCTACATGACTCTCTTATATGCGTGGACCTCATGTCCCCCGCCTACTTGGGTTTAAATATTATTTAAATTTTTTTTTGGCTTATTGTTGCACGTCTACGAAATTTCCTAATATGCATGGACCTCATATGCACCGGCTACTTGGGTTTAAAAATTAATTAAATAATCGTTTTGCTTATTTTTTCATGTCTACATGACTCTCTTATATGCGTGGACCTCATGTCCCCCGCCTACTTGGGTTTAAATATTATTTAAATAATTTTTTGGCTTATTGTTGCACGTCTACGAAATTTTCTAATATGCGTGGACTTCATGTCCTCCGGCTACTTCCGTTTAAAAATTAATTAAATAATCGTTTTGCTTATTTTGTCATGTCTACATGACTCCCTTATATGCGTGGACCTCATGTCCACCGCGTACTTGGGTTTAAAAATTATTTAAATAATCGTTTGTCTTTCTTTTTCATGTCTATATGACTCTCTTATATTCGTGAACTCATATTCCTCGTCTACTTGAGTTTAAAAATTATTCAAATAATCATTTTGCTTATTTTTTTCATGTCTACATGACTCCCTTATATGCGTGGACCTCATATCCCCCGCCTACTGGGGTTTAAAAATTATTTAAATAATATTTTGGCTTACTTTTTCATGTCTACATGACTCCCTTATATGCGTGAAACTCATATCTCCCGCCTACTTGGTTTTAAATATTACTTAAATAATCGTTTGTCTTATTTTTCATGTCTGCATGACTCCCTTATATGCGTGGACCTCATATCCCCCGCCTACTTGAGTTTAAAAATTATTTAAATAATTGTTTGGGTAATTTTTCATGTCTACCTGACTCCCTTATATGCGTGGATTTCATATCCCTTTCCTACTTTGGTTTAAAAATTATTTAAATTATCGTTTTGCTGATTTTTTCATGTTTACATGACTCCCTTATATGCATGGACCTCATATCCCCTGGCTATTTGAGTTTCAAAGTTATTTAATAGTAGATTATGCGCCTAGGGAGTAAAAGTAAAGAATGCCTCAGATCGCATATAATTGTCGCCCGCGCCGAAGGCTCGGGCGACAATTATATGCGATCTGAGGGATTCTTTACTTACTCCCGTGGTGCATATACTAATTTTCTCCACGAGGAGCGTAAAATGCGTAGGCTGTTTTTGTGTGGAGAAAATAATCATTTTGCTTATTTTTTCATGTCTACATGACTCCCTTATCTGCATAGACCTCATATCCCCCGCCTACATCTGTTTTACTGTTACGGTTTCCCCTTTTCCATGAAAATCTTCCTCTTTTTTGTTATAATTTTCCTCTATTCCTCTTAAATAAAAAAACGTTCACGATTCCTTATATTCGTAATATATTTAAAATGAATTCAAATTTGCTGACATTTTCTGTTGAATCAGATAATTCTTTTTGGAGAAGTTATGAAGATTTTCAGATATTCATTTTGTATTCATATTATATTCGTTTGAAGTCCCAGAATACATTTTGAATTCAATTTGACTTCACACTAATGAATTCTCAAAGAACACAGATTGCTGAATACTTTCTGAACACTTTCTGAAAATATGTCTGGGATACTGTTGCACGTCTACGTAATTCCCTTACACGCGTGGACCTCGCACCCAGCGGCCACTAGCTTAGGTTTTAAAATATTTTAAATAATTATTTTGCTTACTATTGCACTTCTACGTAATTTCATTATATGCAAAACCTCGTGTCACCTGTCTACTTGGGTTTGAAAATTATTTAAATAATCGAGTTGCAGGTCTGCGAAATTCCTTTATATGTGTGGATCTCGTGTGCCCCGTCTACTTGGGTTAAAAAATTATTTAAAAAATTGTCTTACCGTTACACATCTACGTAATTCCCTTATATACGTGGATCTCGCATCTCCCTAAGAGAATATTTTTGCTTTTTAAAGTTAAAAAAGAAATTAGCTAGCATAATTTCGTATTCGAAAAGAGTGTAATAATAAGTTCATTATGAGTACTTCTCTATATATAATGTGAGCTCTTTGCTAAAACTTGGAATGAACTCTTTATGAACTCTTAGAGAATAGAGGGAGTCTCTTGAGCTCTTTGCAAAGAGTTCATAAATTAGAAAATCACGTAATGATCAAAAAGAATTTTTGTTGAACTCTTTAAGGTTACTTAAGGAACGCTTTTTCCATAAAAGTACTCCTAAAGAATTCTTGTGAAACGCTATTCTCGATACACAAGCTTCGGCTATTCATTCGCTACGCGGCGCGCCGGTGCTGTTTTCTGCGGATAAACTGGAGTGCCAAGAGTATACAGCGTGTCCAAAAAGTCTGGAAACACCCAAATAATTTCTCAGCTGAATTACTATTGGAAAATGTTAAGGTCGCCTTTGTAGTAATTTTTTACGAGGAATCCAATGGTGACCTTGGATTCGACCTTGGACCTCATTTTTGAGGTTATTTCAAGGTCAACCTCATTTTTTTAAATGGTAACCCCTATTTTTTATAGCGGAATCTGAAAGAGCGGAAAATTTTACGTCCGGATATGTATTAAGGTATGAGGTTGAGGTTGCCCCCAGGGGTCAAATTGAGGTGAAAGTATGATTTCTTAAAAATTTCGCGAGTTCAGTGGTAAAACAAAACAAACAAAGGTAAGGTTTGGTAAGTTCGAACGAAGACTTGAAGGTGACCTCTGATTCGACCTTGAACCTCATTTTGAGCCTCATTTTTGAGGTTATTTCGAGGTCAACCTCATTTTTTTAAATGGTAACCCCTATTTTTTTAGCGGAATCGGAAAGAGTGTGAAACTTTACGTCCAAACATGTACTCAGAACATAGTACAAGAAGGACCTTGACGTTCATTTGAAGGTCATTTAAACTTAATGACGGTCTGATCTTGTGTAAACTTTTTAATTTTTTTAAACAGTCTAACATCTTATTTCAAGTGCTCGAATTATTTTCCATCCACTTTTTGATAGTAACCTAATCGATGATCGAAAACACCAACAGTATTTTTGATCATTTCAGTAGGAATGAGAGCTGATTCATTGTAAAATTTTTTGAAGCGTTTAAATATTGAACATTGTTACTTGTTATTTTGCGTATGGTTAGAGTGACAATAAACTATTATTCATTCCATAACCACCACAGAAAAGGGTTGGTCATCTTTCAAACATATTTTTTGAAAATTAAAAGCTCTTTTTATTTTCAACTCAAAAAGTATTTTTGGATAAGGTCTACTACGAAGAGTAATAAAAATGAACAAACTCACTGATAGAGAAAGAATAACGATTCTCATGATGAGAGGTTGGAGACACATGCAGCGATCTTATAGGGCCGTAAGAGATATTTTTAATGCTTCATTTAGGGTTGGTGGACCTCCCCTATCATTTTCAACAGTTCAAAAACTGTTAGAAGGTTTGAAAATACCGGCACTATCAGCGATTTACCTCGATCAGGCAGACCAATGTCAGCAGGTAACGAAGAGAAATCTTTAGATGTTGTGTTAACATTCACCGAAGATCCGCATACTTCCGTTCGTAGAGCTGCTCAAGTGCACGAAATAAGTAAATCATCTATTCATAACATACTAAAGAGAGAGTTCCATCCATTTAAAGTAACGCTAATACACAAGTTAAATGAAGATGATTTCGATCGTCGCGTTGAATTCTGTGATGATATGATGGCACGCATCGTACAAAATCCAAATTTTCCATCAAATATAGTCTTCTCAGATGAAGCTACATTTCAACTTGACTCAAGCGTAAATAGGCATAACTGTAGATATTGGGCAGTTGAAAACCCTCATTGGGCAAGAGAAGCCAAGTCACAATATCCACAAAAATTAAATGTCTGGGCTGGAATATTAAATAATAGGATTATAGGACCATTTTTTATTGATGGCAATTTAAATGCAGAAAAGTATGAAACTATGTTGCGGAATCAAATTGTTCCTGCTATAAGAGAAATAGCTGGAGAGGACTTTAATAACATATGGTATCAACAGGACGGTGCAGCAGCTCATTATGCACGACGAAACGTTCGCACATACTTAGATACAGTATTCATTAATCGATGGATAGGACGAAGAGGTGCAATTGAATGGCCAGCTAGGTCCCCCGATTTAACGCCTCTAGATTATTTCTATTGGGGTTATCTGAAGGATCGTGTATTCAAAACAAAACCCTTAAACTTAGATGAATTACGTGAAAGGATCATTGATGAATCAGCTCTCATTCCTACTGAAATGATTGAAAATGCTGTTGGTGCTTTCTATCATCGATTAGGTTACTGTCAAGAAATGAATGGAGAACAGTTCGAGCACTTGAAATAAGATGTTATACTGTTTAAAAAAATCAAATGTGAGAGGCAAGGGGACTCACGTAAATCAAGCGCCCCATCGTGAGAGGCAAGGGGACTCACGTAAATCAAGCACCCCATCGTGAGAGGCAAGGGGACTCACGTAAATCAAGCGCCCCATCGTGAGAGGCAAGGGGACTCACGTAAATCAAGCACCCCATCGTGAGAGGCAAGGGGACTCACGTAAATCAAGCACACCAAAGGGAACAGATTTTACTACGTCCACGTCGTTGTTCCTGGGTAACGCTAAATGTAAAAAAATTGAACTTGACATGACTTTTAAGGACAATGTCAAGGTCACCATTAGATTTCTCGTTGAAAACTACTAAAGAATTAACCTCGCTCAGTGTGATAAAAAGTTTACACAAGATCAGACCGTCATTAAGTTTAAATGACCTTCAAATGAACGTCAAGGTCCTTCTTGAACTATGTTCTGAGTACATGTTTGGACGTAAAGTTTCACACTCTTTCCGATTCCGCTAAAAAATAGGGGTTACCATTTAAAAAAATGAGGTTGACCTCGAAATAACCTCAAAAATGAGGCTCAAAATGAGGTTCAAGGTCGAATCAGAGGTCACCTTCAAGTCTTCGTTCGAACTTACCAAACCTTACCTTTGTTTGTTTTGTTTTACCACTGAACTCGCGAAATTTTTAAGAAATCATACTTTGACCTCAATTTGACCTCTGGGGGTAACCTCAACCTCATACCTTAATACATATCCGGACGTAAAATTTTCCGCTCTTTCAGATTCCGCTATAAAAAATAGGGGTTACCATTTAAAAAATGAGGTTGACCTTGAAATAACCTCAAAAATGAGGTCCAAGGTCGAATCCAAGGTCACCATTGGATTCCTCGTAAAAAATTACTACAAAGGCGACCTTAACATTTTCCAATAGTAATTCAGCTGAGAAATTATTTGGGTGTTTCCAGACTTTTTGGACACGCTGTATAAGCCGTGTAATTCCGTCGTTGAAATGACTCTTGACGCAGAGTCCGAATTTACAAGGCTTGCCTTGTTTTTGTTTTCCCTTTTACAAATAGGGACTAAAAACTTGATGACATGTCTGCGCAAAATAAATAAATTTTTTAATTTAAATTTCAGCTGCAAAACAAGATCGATTTTTGCAGTCTAAAAAATTGGAATGAACTGTTTAGGAACTCTAAGTGAATTTATTGCTTACATTAAAGTTAAATAAGAATTCACTAGAATAATTTCGTATGCGAAAAGAGTGTAATAATAGTTCATTACGAATTCTCAATGAATACTTTGATAACCAATTGTTCTTATTTTGCTAATTCAAGCAAACTCTTTCGAAGACTCCATGAATTCTTTAAGAATTGTCTGCTGTCTCGGATCATTACCATAATATGGGTTCAAGAAAAATTATTAATGAATTCTTTCATGAATCGAAAAAAGAATGTATGGCCTTCTTTAAATGAATTCTCATGACAAGATATTAAATATTCTTAAAGCAGTATTATTGAATACTTTAAGTTACTTTGCAATAAATTGAAATATGTAGAATGAAGTCTCCCTGAACTCTAAAAGAATACTCTGCTGAAAACTCAATTTTTCAGCTTTTTATATGACTTAAAAAAGAGCACAATAATAATTGTTTTGTATTCGAAAATAGTGCAATTGTAATTCATTATGAATTATTTTTTTTTTTAAATGAACTCTTTTACATGTTCAGTATTATTACTACAATATGACTTGAACAAAAATTATTAATGAATTCTTTATGAGTACTAAATCGAAAAAAGAACCTATGACGAACTTTAAATGAATTCTCGCGACCGGACATAGCACCAATTCTTAAAGAATTAAATATGAATACTTTGGGGATAAATACTTATTATTTCGCGAATTCATGCGAGCTCTTTCGAAGTCTTATAGAACTCTTTAAGAATTGTCGTTGCTCACTGGGATATTCTTCTTTTACCTAAAAATGAAAGCCTGTGTGATACTAGACCCTAACGCTTTGAGGATTCTGACAAGGAAACCATCCCAACCCGTCCTCACCGATTTTGATAATTATTGCATAAATTGTAGTACTTGAAAAAATATTCGACACGTATTTTTTTTATCGGCCCATAAGGACTTCTAAGGGATGAAATCTACCCCCAAGGTCAACCCTCACAATTCCTTCACAATTCGTTCTTTTAGTATTTCTCAGCATGTAATGAATATTTTTGAAAAAAATCAATTGAAAAATATTAGTCTTAAAAAACTTCAAGTATGTGTAGTATTTATGACCAAATGGATTGCAACCCTTATTTTTTAATTTAAAAAAAAAACTACATTTTTAATTAATATTTTTTTATAAATATCGAGGTTTAGTTTAAAAAAAATTATAAAAAGTAGTTTTGTAAACAGTATCGAACATTCGTGTTGATGTGTTTCGGGATTTTTCAAAAATCAATCCCTAACTACCCTTAACTACCCCTTACAGTGATGGACCATGTATAAGTGGTGAAAAAAAATGTTTTCCTTAACCAATGTTTAAAATGAGTGTAATTTATAAGAAATAAAAATATATTTAATTGATTTTATTTATTAAGAGTACCAAAAGGATGAAAAAAGCTACCCCCGAAAGTGAGTACCGAATATATTAGCATTTCTCATTAAAATTCTTTATTAAGGAGAAAAATAAAAAATAATTACTGTACGACTGAAAAACATAATAACATAAATTTTTTAATAAAACCAATATTTCTTCAGGAGTGGAAACCACCCCTAAAGTTTACCCTTAAAATTCTCTTTTTAATACACCTTTTTATTTGATACCATTTGATTGATGGTTTCTAATTAAATCAGGTATGATAACATTTGTCGTAAAAACACTGATATATAAGATATATTTATGACCTAGGGGGTCGCAACCCTAATCTTAAACTTTGAAAAAACTACGATTTTTTATTAATATTTTTATAACAATAATCAGGTTATAAATTCAAAAAATTATTAAAAGCATTTTCATTAATAATTTAGAATATATTTGCGTCTTTCGGAACTTATCAAAAAACCACCCCTAACTACCTTCAACTACCCCTGACAGTTGTAGACCATGTATAAGTGGTGAAAAAAAATTTTTTTTTCTTATAAGTCATCCAATGTATAAAATGAGTCTATTTTATAACAAATAAAAATATATTCAATTAATTTTATTTATTAAAGAGTACCAAAGAGGTGAAAAAGATCACCATCAAAAATAAACGCCTAATGTAACATGAGGTCGAATTATTATTTCAATATAGATACAAACATATTATTGTTTGTATATAGATTGTTGGGTTATAAGTGTACAGTATACATCGCATTATACTGTACGTGATAATAAAGCTAGAGAGCGTACGAACAGGGATGGGTATGAAATTATTTCAACATGGCCGGCGATGGCACCTTAGGCGTGAAGGCTGCCGCTCGCGACTCAGCGGCACCGCGACGGCGCACTTCAGACTGACGATGCCAGTTCGAAAAAAAGCGGCTCGGACGATTTCGTGCGTCTGAACTATAAATGATCCGGAATTTCGTAGAAAATATCCAGAAATGGCAAAATTAGTTAACATAATTAATTTGCATAAAATTAAATAGTTTCTTTACTGAATAAAACTAGAATAAATTATAATTTTGTTTTATTTTAATAAGAAACTAGCAACAGGTACCTCGCTCGCTAACGCTCGCTCGGTTGTATTTTGATGGTGATCATATTGCATATATATGAATATTAAATAAGTATATTTTACAGATACAAACCGTAGGATTTGAATTTTCAATTAGATATAATTTGACATTTTTATAGTATGTAAAATTTAGATTATAAAATTCATTAAGGAGTAAATACATTTTCAATCATCATTAAACTAACAATCTATATTTATCTTTATTTTTATATTTTATTTCTTGGTATACTCTAATGGCAACCTTATCCATATAAGTTAGAGAACTTGTCTACAGGATTATCAATGGATAGTATTAACTTCCAAAAGAATATTCGGCCATATATCAATGTTCTTGCTTTGCAAGTTTTGGAGCTAATTTCGAAAATTTGCCTAGAAATGAACCGCACGTAATTAGAATTTGTGGGCAAATATATCATAATGTTTATGCTTTGCATCCAAATAAAAATAAAGCTCGAAAATATGGACAATTGTACGTTCTTGATAATGAAAAAGACACAGCTCAACGACAAAACCATAAAAGTAATGCTGATATAAAAGCAGAATTGCTTAGTGAATTAGATAGCTTATTAAGGCGGTCTTACACCTAGTGGCTTCTGAGGCCAAAATCAGCTATAAAAAAGAGAAAAATGTTGTTTAAACAATATAAAGTATATATCCTATAAACATACTCTATTTCTGACAAAATGGCTCAAAACTTCATCTGTAGACCAATTTTACTCAGAGATATAGTATTTTCAATTTTTTTCATTTGGCGTCATATTTTTAAAAAAGCTAGTTCTTGGATTTGCATGGGGGAGGGCCTGAATTACTTGAAATTTATCAAACTATAGCAAGAAGAGTTAGAAATATTGAAAAAAAATTTTTCAATCATCTTAAAATGCTAAAAATCAAAAAAATCACAAAAATTCTTAAAATTAAGTAATTAAAAGTGGTTTTTAACATTTTAAGATTATTTAAAATTTTTTTTTTAATATTTCCAACTCTTCTTGCCATAGTTCAATGCATTTTAAGTAATTCAGGCCTTCTCCCATGCAAATCCATGAACTAGTTTTTATAAAAAATAACGCAAAACTTTAGAAGATGACATTTTGAGAAATAAGCCTGCAAAGGTTCTTTTCCTTCTTGAACCTCAATTTCCTGTATATCTGTTATCTGTTCTCCCATATAAAATGATTACAACAGAAGCTCTGGCACCTTGCATAGATACTGCTAAGTCAGCAGCATTCGTTCTATTAAAAACTACTGCTCAATCTGTCCTTCTTTTGTACTTTTGATTCATCCACTGTTGAATCACTTTTTAACACATTGTACTGAGTTAGATTATTATTTATAATACTAAAATAACTGTAGAATATGCACCAGGTCTTATGAAATATGAAATCCCACTCATCCAACTCGAAACTTAAGAAGCCATCACTGTTATAAACATAAGTACAGTAGTACGTAAAAGCCGCTAACACGATTTTTAAAATTTTCCCTTGATTACACATCTTAACATAAAATATATCTTGAATTTAAGCCTGTATACTTGTGTGAGGGGGCTTTGTTGCTTTTAAGTATATCGATACATCTGGACACTTATTACAATTCACAAATCTTTTGAATTGAATTATAAATCCTATAGTGAGTTAGACTTAATTATCTCACTTTCATCTTTCTTAAAAAGCAAATGTATTTATTTTTATCCGCTGAAATTTTTTACTGCGTCTCCTTTAAAATACTTAATTTAATCTTGCCAATGCACGTGTTTTTCAGTATTAATTTTCATACAGCATTGAACTGAAACTGTACGCTGAAACTGAACCTGTCACTGTACGCTTGTATTATAATTACACTTACACTTTTCAGACAGATATCTTCACATACACAATACATTACATTTTTAGTCCTAAATTCACTTATGAATTCAAATAACCAAGCACTATGAAAAAAATCTTTCTTCATCAGAAAGCAAAAACTCTGCAAAACAAACTGTTGAAATCACATGGTTATGTATCTTGGCTTATTTGAGATTTTGAGTGGTCAGCTGTGCAACGCTTTTGACACTATGGTATTATAGTTTTATTCCATGGTATAGAAAAGTGAGTATTAATAATATAGTAACTATAACGGAGTTCCAGGATAAAATACGGAGAAAATAAGAATCTCGGTTCTTCGTATTCTATCGAACTCATTTGACTCTCGTTCCCGCTAATTCGTGTTGACATCGCTCGAACGATATATTCGCGAGCTGCGCGCGAAGACTGCGTCACT
This sequence comes from Torymus aiolomorphi, assembly GCA_036365515.1. Classification (NCBI taxonomy): domain Eukaryota; kingdom Metazoa; phylum Arthropoda; class Insecta; order Hymenoptera; family Torymidae; genus Torymus; species Torymus aiolomorphi. The sequence goes on along the minus strand of CM070875.1, from coordinate 168,043,435 downwards.
TTGGCGGTTGCACAGTCGCGCTCGATTCATTTTTGAATCAGATTCTCTGGGGCCGTCGAATCGCGCGGACGCGAACGTAGATCGTCCGGAGAAAACGGTCACCGTGTGATACACCGGTACAGCGCAGCACCCGTCTACGTACCGTCCACGGAGAGCAGCGCACGTAAACAATCCAAGTCACTCCTGGGGTCCGAAGCGTCTGTAGGTGCAGGCTGGATGTTAGGACCCGGCCTGAATCCTCCGAAGTTGACCGGAGGATAAGGCCTGAGACAGGAGCGGATTTGTGAGCGAGTGACGAGGGGAGTGCACTCCTCTCCCGGTAAGCCTCTCTGTACTTCCCACGCAGCGATCTATTTGTGTATTTTCGGCTCGCAGCGGCGAGCGGCCGGTGGTGCGTTCACCGGCCCAGCGAAAATAAATACATTGATCGGCCCGCGTCGAGCGACGGATCCCGTCTTCTTGTCTGCGCGCAACGTGACGAGTATTTTTATGTAAAGTCTTTTTTTCAGTCCGCGCGTTACAATGGCGTCCTAACGTGTTGGGTTTTTGAAGATTTTTGAATAGACTTTGTTATTGTGCTGTGAAATAATTGGGGCTATTCTTCATTTATCGACCTTAACCTAACCTTCTCCCGGATACCGCCGCCTCCTCGGGAAAACGACTCCGCTGGTCATTTTCATATCTGAGTCTAGCGACCGGGCGCTTTACTCTTCGAGCGCGCGCTTTTCACTCAGCGATCCAATAAGTTGAAAAGCGAAGATTGCGTGCGATCTTCGCATTGTTTTCGAGATTCCAGGAGCAGATCCCCGGGCAAGTCATTTTAGTCTGACACACGCGGCACCGTGTTCTAGGGCATCGCTGGCCTGTGGTTTTATGGGATTTTCCCCCATTAGCCATCCCGTTACATAACTTACTGTCAAATTTCGGTAGCGGAATGGTCACTTTACTAGAACATATTTTAGAACGAATTTTAAATTTCAGGATATGATTGATATTATTTTTATAATAAACCCTGTATGTAAATTTAATTATTCTTTTTACAATTCTTATACTAGTAAGTCTTAAATAAAGTTTTTTGATATTTTAAAACACATACAAGTATACGTGTTCCTATATACCAAATAAATATACAAATAAATAAATATCAATAAAAAAAATCAATAAATAAATAAATATACAAATAAATAAATATCAATAAAAAAAAATCAATAAATAAATAAATATACAAATAAATAAATATCAATATTATTACATAGAACTTGCTATACTCGACAATTCTTCTAATTAATTATATCATGATTTATAACTGAAACCATTGAGGGGGGGGGGGGGCGAGCCTCTAACAATTTCTTTCAAAAAAACGTATAACTACTCACATTTTTACGTTATTTTGAGGGGGGTGAGAAGGGCGTTGAGGAGGGGGCGAGGTGGCGCGAGGGGGAGGGGCGAGGGGGCGCGAGGGGGGTGAGGGGGTGCTGAGTCGTAAACATCTTCTTACAACTATATAATATAGGAAGATATATACAGGGTGTGCAAAAGTTCCGGGACGGCCAGTTATCTCAGCGGGAATGCATTTTCGGAAAAAATGTTTCATACAAAAGATGTAGGATTTTTCCCTGGCTATCTGATAGTGACCTTGAATTTGACCTTGGGCTTGACCTTCAAGGTCATTTGAAGGTCAAGTCGAATTTTTTAAATGGGAAGCCCCCTTTTTTATTGCGGAAACCGAAAGAGGGAAAAATTCCCAAGGTCGTTCCAAGGTCAAACTAGAAGGAATTGCAGAAGGTGCTTAAAACCACGGACCCATGGGTTTTCGGGGTCGCTGAACCCGTATCTGGGGTCGGTTTGCCCCGTTGGGTCGATCCAAGGTCGTTCCAAGGTCAAACTAGAAGGAATTACAGAAGGTGCTTGAAACGACGGACCCATGGGTTTTCGGGGTCGCTGAACCCGTATCTGGGGTCGGTTTGCCCCGTTGGGTCGACCCAAGGTCGTTCCAAGGTCAGCGGTGATTAGCCAGGTCCCAGGTCTGGGTTTTGATCCAGAAACGTTTGCACAAAAAATGTTTTTTAACGCCCTGATACACGAAATTCGATGGGGTGTCCAGATGATCGGAGTATAAGAACGTTGACCTTCAAATGACCTTCGGCTCACTTTTAACCCCTTATGTATCTTACACCCCTGGAAAGGTAAGTTTTCCCGCATTTCTGCAACAAAAAGAGGGTTCCCATTCAAAAAATTCGACTTGACCTTTAAATGACCTTGAAAGTCAAGCCCAAGGTCAAATTCATGGTCACCATGAGATGCTCCATTCGATTTGCGGAAACTTTCGTATGGAAAGTTTTTTCCCAACGCCCTTAGTTTCCATGCTTTGGACTGCCCAAGATCAATTTGACCTCATTTTACCGACTTGACCTTGAAACGACCTCTAGATCACATTTGACCGCGTATGTGTCTTATATCGTTGGAAAGAGAATTTTTCCCTCTTTCGGTTTGCGCAATAAAAAAGGAGGGTTCCCATTTAAAAAATACGACTTGGCCTTCAAATGACCTTGAAGGTCAAGCCCAAGGTCAAATTCAAGGTCACTATCAGATAGCCAGGGAAAAATCCATCTTTTGTATGAAACATTTTTTCCGAAAATGCATTCCCGCTGAGATAACTGGCCGTCCCGGAACTTTTGACACACCCTATATATATATATATATATATATCGCGCCCCCTCGCCCCTCCTCACGCCTCCTCACGCCTCCTCGCGCCCCTCAGCCCCTCCTCAGCGCCCCCCGCCCCCTCAATGGTTTCAGTTATAAATCATGATATAATTAATTAGAAGAATTGTCGAGTATAGCAAGTTCTATGTAATAATATTGATATTTATTTATTTGTATATTTATTTATTTTTTTTAAATCGATTTAACTATAAAGATTGGTTGAAGAGACGAACAGTCTTCCACGTCACCCTGGAGGTACTGTTCATTGACGCATTGGACTGTTATTTTAAGTAGTATCCTTTGCCAATAGCCATATGAGGAAATCCACGGAACCTTTAACTGTTTTGATACTTTTTTCTTAAAGTAATTTATTGCTGCTATTAGTTGAGCGTGCGAAGCACATAAACGAGACAAGGTGTAAAATCTTCAATTTTTACGTAGAAAACCAGTTCGGTAATCCATATTAGTGTAACACGCATGCTCAAGTCTGGGGATGTAAAAAACTGTCGAAAAAAGTCCACTTTTGGAAAACTTTTTAAAGTTTATCCAAAGGAGTTATAGAATTATCCACAAATTTGATATTATTATAATTTTGCACGTGTAAATATAATACATTATTTTGTTATTCTAAAATGTCCCCGATAACAAAAACTTTTTGTCCTTTGATAGTGCCCATTTCTTCAGAACAATGAGATACTATTATGAGAGTGGTTATATATGAGGAAATCGACGGACCCTTAAACTGTTTTGATGCTTTTTTCTTAAAGTAATTTATTGCTGCTATTAGTTGAGCGTGCGAAGTACATAAACGAGACAAGGTGTAAAATCTTCAATTTTTACGTAGAAAACCAGTCCGGTAATCCATATTAGTGTACCACGCATGCTCAAGTCTGGGGATGTAAAAAACTGTCGAAAAAAGTCCACTTTTGGAAAACTTTATATACATACACACATACATATATATATATATATATATATATATATATATATATATATATATATATATATATATATATATATATATATATATATATTCCTATATTATATAGATGAATGTTACCACGTGGCCCCATCTCACCCCCATCTCAGCGCCACCTCACGCCCCCCTCAGCCCCCCCCTCGGCCCCTCCTCACCACCACCTCAGCACCCCTCTCAGCCCCCTCCTCAAAATAACGAAAAATTCCGTCATTTTTTACGTTATTTCGTGACTTCTTATTCTGTTAGAGCCCCCCCTCACCCCCTCCTCAGCGCCACCTCACCCCCACCTCAGCGCCCCCTCGCTCCCACCTCACTCCCACCTCAGCGCCCCCCTCAGCTCCCTCCTAGGCCCCCCGCAAGGTCTCTTAAACAATGTCATAAAGTAGGAAACAAATTTATGTAAAATTTAATATTGGGAGGAAAAAAATTTTGATTGAAATGAAATGCTATGTCACCTTGAAGGTACTGTTGGATTTTTATTCTTTAACAATAGCTTTATATAAATTTTCCTGTTAGAAAAATTTTTAGAAGCAATTCTTTTGGAATTGTTTTTTAGAAAGATATAAATGTATAGTTAGAAATAATTCTATTAATCATTATCAGTATATAAATGTATAATATATAACTTATATACTATTAACAGTTTTCCACGCCACCCGAGAGGTACTGTGAATAGGCGCGTTGGATTTTGTTTAAAGTGGCATCCTTCGCCTGGAGCCCTACATAACCACTATTTCATTATCCTTTCTTTCTGTTATTCTGAACTTTTTACAGGTTAATTATATTGATTACCTAAAAAAAATGATTACTATTAATATATTTTTTTAATTATTTAATATATATATATATATATATATATATATATATATATATATATATATATATATATATATAGATATTTATGTTTAATATCTACTAGGAATGATACTAGGAATTAAATTAATTAGTTTTCATTTTAATAAGCCTTTATGGAAATCATTAAATCATGTTCTTGTCTGTTATTGTGTTCATTTGGAAAATTAAGGAAAATAATATATTTATATATTCCTTTTTATTTGTTTCCGTTTCATTTGAAGATTAAATTCATTATTAATGATATCATAAAGTTTATGAAAAATATGTAGTAAAATAAGTCATATATAAAAAGTATATCAATTTAAAATTAAACATCGAAAGTGGTTACGTAGGGCTATTGGCGAGGGATGCCACTTTAAAAAAAAATCCAACGCGCCTATTCACAGTACCTCTAAGGTGGCGTGGAAAACTGTTAAATATATATAACTTATATATTATATATTTCTTATCTTTATAAACATTTTTCCAATGGGATCTTTCTGACAATTATACATTTATATTTTTATGAAGCTGAAGTTAGCAGCGAGATCTATCAGCGACAAGCAATTTTGCAGTGGCTCTCAACCCAAAAATACAATTACGCTTAATCGAGGTATACAATCATTCTAACGTGGATTTTCTACTACTGGAAACCAAAAAAGTATTTCGAACCAAAATCACGTGTTATATAATTAATTACAATGAATTATTTATTGATAATACTATACTTGCAAAATCAAGCTGAAAATATACGTCTTTTCCATGTTTCCCCGCTTCCTATCGAAAAACTAAAGGTGTACATTTTCTAAAACTTGGCAAAGATATTCGAGGAACTCCAAGAAAGAAGCTGAAAGAGTTTCAAAAAATATACACCTTCCATTATTTATTTATAAGAGCTTAATTGCAATATTAAACGGAAAATATACGTATTGGCGATGGTTTATCGCTTCCTATGAAAAAACTTAGGGTATACATTTATTGAAACTTCGTAGAGGTATTCGTGAAACCCCCAGAAAGTGCCCACAAAAGTTTAAGTAAAATAGTACGACCATTTGTTTATTTGTAAGTGTTTCTTCGCATAAATAATCATGAATGTAGGTAGAATAATGCGTTAATTGACGTGTTTAAAGATATCTCGTAATATCAAAATAGGCATGTATTAATAATTTGGATTAATATTCAATATCGGCTTTTGCTTACTTTCAGCGTCACCCAAGGCCAACCAACGTGGAGGTAGTAGTTCAGCTTCCTTTTGGGATTATTTCGAACATCTCTGCCAAGTTTCAGAAAATGAACACCTTTAATTTTTCTATAGGAATCAAGGAAACATGGAAAAGACGTATATTTGTCGCTTAATTTTGCAATTAAGCTCTTATAAATAAATAATGGAAGATGTACATTTTTTGAAACTCTTTCAGCTTCATTCTAAGATCATCCAGAATATCTCTGCAAAGTTTCAGAGAATGCACACCTTTAGTTTTTTTATAGGAAGCGAAGAAACATGGAAAAGAGGTATATTTTCCGCTTAATTTTGCAATTAAGCTCTGATAAATAAATAATGGAAGGTGTACATTTTTTGAAACTTTCTTGGCTTCATTCTGGGATTATCCTTAATATCTCTCCAAAGTTTCAGAGAATGTACACCTTTAGTTTTTCCATAGGAAGCGAAGAAACATGGAAAAGACGTATATTTTTCGCTTCATTTTGCATTAAGCTCTTATAAATAAATAATGGAAGGTGTACATTTTTTAAAACTCTTTCAGCTTCCTTTTGGGATTGTCTCGAACATCTCTGCCAAGTTTCAGAAAATGTACACCTTTAGTTTTTCGATAGGAATCAAGGAAACATGGAAAAGACGTATATTTTTCGCTTAATTTTGCAATGAAGCTCTTATAAATAAATAATGGAAGGTGTACATTTTTTGAAACTCTTTCAGCTTCCTTTTGGGATTGTTTCCAACATCTCTGCCAAGTTTCAGAAAATGTGCACCTTTAGTTTTTCGATAGGAAGCAAGGAAACATGATAAAGACGTATATTCTTCGCTGAATTTTGCAACTAACCTCTTATAAATAAATAATGGAAGGTGTGCATTTCTTTAAACTCTTTTAGCTTCATTCTAGGATTATCCTGAATATCTCTGCAAAGTTTCAGAGAATGAACACCTTTAGTTTTTCCATAGGAAACGAAGAAACATGGAAAAGACGTATATTTTTCGCTTAATTTTGCAATTAAGCTCTTATAAATAAATAATGGAAGGTGTACATTTTTTGAAACTCTTTCAGCTTCATTCTAGGATTATCCTGAATATCTCTGCAAAGTTTCAGAAAATGTACACCGTATAACGAGGTTCCAAGATAAAATACGGAGAAGATAAGTATCTCGGTCCTCCGTATTCTATCGAACCCGTTAGGCTCTCGTTCCCGCGAATTCGTGTATCGTGAGCGTGTGTTGACATCGCTCGGAGGATGTATTTGCGTTAGCTACGCGCGGGGCAGGCGTGACTTTGACCGTTGCAAAGTCGCGCAGGATTCATTTTTGAATCAGATTCTCTCGGGCTGTCAAACCGCGCGTACGTGAGTTAATTTGATCGTCCGCGAAGAAAACGGTATCGTTCGTCCTCACCGGTGCAGAGCAGCGCCCGTACACGTACCGACCACGAAGAGCAGCGCACGTGAGCAATCCGAGCCACTCCTGGGGTCTGAAGCGTCTGTAGGTGAACGCTGGACGTTAGGACTCGGCCTGAACACTCCGAAGTCGACCGGAGGATAAGGCCTGACGCAGGAGCGGATTCGTGAGCGAGCGACGAGGGAAGTGCACTCCCCTCCCGGTAAGACTCTTCGAGTATTTTCCGCGCAGCGTTTTATTTGTATTTTCGGCTCGCTGCGACGAGCGGCCGGTGTTGCGTTCACCGGCCCAGCGAGAATAAATACATTGATCCGCCCGCGCCGTCAGCGGATCACGTCTTCTTGTCGGCGCGCAACGCGACGCGTTTATGTTGTAATAATTTAAGAATAGACCTTGTTATTGTTCTGTGAAGTAATTGAGGCTATTCTTCATTTATCGACCTTAACCTAACCTTCTCCCGGATACCGCCGCCTCCGCGGGAAAACGACTCCGCCGGTCGTTTTCATAGCTGAACTTAGCGGCCGCGCGCTTTACTCTTTGAGCGCGCGTATTTTACTCAGCGATCCATTTAGTTGGAAAGCGAAGTTCGTGTGCGATCTTCGCGTTGTTTTCAGGATTACAGAAGCAGATCCCCGGGCAAGTCATTTTAGTTTGACACCCGCGGCACCGTGTTCTAGGGCATCGCTGGCCTGTGGCTTTTCGGGATTTTTCCCCAGCAGCCATCCTGTTACAATGGCGCCCTAACGTGTTGGATTTAAGGAGAAGGTTAGAGGCCGGTACATTCGAAACCGGCCTATTCAAATCGCGTTTCGTTTAAATTCGCCCGCGCGCAAATCACTGCACCGGACTAATCAGCAGACGGCCAGTGGCCATAAGCCGTTACAGCTGATAGGCGCAGTGATTTAAACTCGCCAAGTCGAGGTGCCGGGCGTAAACAAACAGACAAGAAGACTCGCGGCGCGCATTGTTTTTGTAGGTGTTTATGTTTATGCTCGGGCAGTATTGTGTATACTTGTCCCGAGTCTTTTAAACTGCTGTAAAGCCAGAGCGAGAGCATTTAAACGACGATTATCGTTGTTTTCGTCGTCATATGTGGCGAAAATTAAATTCCTTTTTTTGACGCGAGGTTTAAAACGATTTTCACGCGATTTTTTTGGGTTGACCGTACCTGTGCGTGCAGCCGGTCGAAAGTGAGAATACTTTTATTTTTTTTTTGGTTGCGGGAATTATATAAGTCGTTATCGTCGCGAAATTTTTTTTTGGAATAGCCACGCTCTCTCCCTAGCTAGCTGCATCGAGATACGTCGTTCTCAAGCAGCTTGGGACAATTGTGTGTGGTAGTTAGAATTCTGACATTGTAATTTGCGTAACAGACGGCCAATTTGAGAGAGAATCTCAGCAGTTAGTTGCGCATACACACACAATTCGTCACACAATTTTATACAGTCGGTCTAGCTTCGCAAGATGGAATCATCGACCCCAGAAGAACTAGCCGAAAGGATGGAGCATTGGCGCAAAAATCTAGAGCTGAGCTTTGAAGCTGTAATAGAAGCAAATATAGCTCTAGATTTAAGAAGCACCGGACATCTCGAGGGGGATTCTAACCGAATCGCTCAGTGGCTAATGGGAAGTTACAACCCAGCCCACTTCACACAAGAAATAAGTGGAAGTGCTTACGAGCAGTTCACAAGGAGGCTCGATTGGAGGAATAAGTTCGTCAACACGACGACCCTCAATGCAAGCGGCGCTCCAGAAGTGAACCGAATCGCCGACCCCTTGACCCACAGCCTGTTTCAGCAACTGATGTCGAATAAAGCAGTAGACAACAACTTGCTGAGTTCCATACGGAGATACGTCTACCAGAATATGGAGCAGAGAGCAGGTAGTCCTCCCGACGTAAGACACAAGGCTCTTAAGTCACTACGGAGCACTCTATCTCCAGAGGGAGGACCGGGTGAAGTCCAGGTACAACTAAGGTGCAGCACAGCTTGGGGGAGGGGAGATTCCACGATCTCATCCCAGTCCGAAGAATCTGAGAACGCGAGTTGCTCGGGGAATGCAGACCACACATGGATTTCGGACAGCTGCGCAGCAACCGCACCATCGCCATCAAATTTAGCTTCCATCCACGAATTCGACGTCGGAGTAAGCACAGCCTGGGGGAGGGGAGATCCTCCAAGCTTCCCCCCTGTTCGAGAAGTCTGACACTTCACGTCGCTTGGCGTATACAGACCGCCTGAGGGCACCGAACGGCTGTGCTGAATACTCCCAAGCTCACGACGACGGAGCAAATGCAGCCTGGGGAAGGGAGATTTTCCAAGCTTCCCCGGTCCGAAGCGTCCGATATGGCCCGTTTATGGAATACATCGGCATCGGACGGCTGTATTACTCATTCCCAGACTCCTGAAGACGAAGAGCAGACAAGCCTTCCAAGGAGCAACGAGGAAGAGATTAATAGTCTGGTGACGACACAACCGGTGGACAGAACGCTGATTACTTCGCAATTTCGCGACGTATCGACGCAAGCAGAAGGCGAGCGTCATTGCGAATGCGAATGTAATCAGACGCGTAAATTGGAGGAGGAGAAAGTTAGGCGCCTAAGCGAAGAGGTAAGGCGACTGCACGACGAGCTGCCAGCTACGCGCGCAAATGTCGTCGCTTCACAATTCCGCTGTGCCTAACAAGAAACGAGTCGCAGGTGCAACTAAGCGCCATGCCAAGCAACCTCGATCGGACCTAGGGACTAAAGACAGCAAGAAGTCGTCCCGAAGTCCTCAACAGTCCAGCTCTACAGGAAAAAAAGAGGCGTATGCAGCGGCCACGCAACGATCTCCAAAGTTATCTGAAAGAGATAAAGGCATAAAACCCTCGAGCAGACTGGGTTCGAACCAAGGGATAGGTTCGAATCCTTGGACGACGGTCGCCTCTCGACGTTCCAAACGGCGGTATATCCAGCAGGAGTTGGATAGTAGAGTATACCGCTCGTCAAGATCGAGGAACGCGCTCAGAGTATATAACTCTCCACCACCGAGTCCAACCAGAAAATTGTGTTGGACGTGTAAGTCACCAACGCATCTTCACTGGGCCTGCCCGGAGCGGAAAAAGGGCCCGAAGAGTGAGACAAGAAGAAGGCAAGACGACCTGCCAAGTCAACCTAGGAGGAATGACGGCAGTTGTCGACCGGAGCCCCAGCGCCAGAAGTGCCAACCGTCTCCGGTCCATCAATCGTCATGGGACTGGTCCCGACCGCCGTTGGAATTCAGCGGAATTACGGTGATGAGCGACCCACCGTGTCCGTGCGCGGGACGATCCCTCGATGTGGATCGTTTGATCAGCCGTTTAGTGCACGAGCTGATCCGCGCGTATCCGGAACTGTCGTCTCTGCCGCTGATGACGACATAAACTCGAATCGAACGAGAGCCTCAGTATCGAGTTGCTTCTCTTCCGCTACGCAACGTCTGGGAGAGGGGTATAACGAGGTTCCAAGATAAAATACGGAGAAGATAAGTATCTCGGTCCTCCGTATTCTATCGAACCCGTTAGGCTCTCGTTCCCGCGAATTCGTGTATCGTGAGCGTGTGTTGACATCGCTCGGAGGATGTATTTGCGTTAGCTACGCGCGGGGCAGGCGCGACTTTGACCGTTGCAAAGTCGCGCAGGATTCATTTTTGAATCAGATTCTCTCGGGCTGTCAAACCGCGCGTACGTGAGTTAATTTGATCGTCCGCGAAGAAAACGGTATCGTTCGTCCTCACCGGTGCAGAGCAGCGCCCGTACACGTACCGACCACGAAGAGCAGCGCACGTGAGCAATCCGAGCCACTCCTGGGGTCTGAAGCGTCTGTAGGTGAACGCTGGACGTTAGGACTCGGCCTGAACACTCCGAAGTCGACCGGAGGATAAGGCCTGACGCAGGAGCGGATTCGTGAGCGAGCGACGAGGGAAGTGCACTCCCCTCCCGGTAAGACTCTTCGAGTATTTTCCGCGCAGCGTTTTATTTGTATTTTCGGCTCGCTGCGACGAGCGGCCGGTGTTGCGTTCACCGGCCCAGCGAGAATAAATACATTGATCCGCCCGCGCCGTCAGCGGATCACGTCTTCTTGTCGGCGCGCAACGCGACGCGTTTATGTTGTAATAATTTAAGAATAGACCTTGTTATTGTTCTGTGAAGTAATTGAGGCTATTCTTCATTTATCGACCTTAACCTAACCTTCTCCCGGATACCGCCGCCTCCGCGGGAAAACGACTCCGCCGGTCGTTTTCATAGCTGAACTTAGCGGCCGCGCGCTTTCCTCTTTGAGCGCGCGTATTTTACTCAGCGATCCATTTAGTTGGAAAGCGAAGTTCGTGTGCGATCTTCGCGTTGTTTTCAGGATTACAGAAGCAGATCCCCGGGCAAGTCATTTTAGTTTGACACCCGCGGCACCGTGTTCTAGGGCATCGCTGGCCTGTGGCTTTTCGGGATTTTTCCCCAGCAGCCATCCTGTTACAACCGTTAGTTTTTCGATAGGGATCAAGGAAACATGGAAAAGACGTATATTCTTCGCTTAATTTTGCAACTAAGCTCTTATAAATAAATAATGGAAGGTGTACATTTTTTGAAACTCTTTTAGCTTCATTCTAGGATTATCCTGAATATCTCTGCAAAGTTTCAGAGAATGTACACCTTTAGTTTTTCCATAGGAAACGAAGAAACATGGAAAAGACGTATATTTTTCGCTTAATTTTGCAATTAAGCTCTTATAAATAAATAATGGAAGGTGTACATTTTTTGAAACTCTTTTAGCTTCATTCTAGGATTATCCTGAATATCTCTGCAAAGTTTCAGAGAATGTACACCTTTCGTTTTTCCATAGGAAGCGAAGAAACATGGAAAAGACGTATATTTTTCGCTTAATTTTGCAATTAAGCTCTTGAAAATAAATAATGGAAGGTGTACATTTTTTGAAACTCTTTCAGCTTCATTCTAGGATTATCCTGTATATCTCTGCAAAGTTTCAGAGAATGTACACCTTTCGTTTTTTTATAGGAAGCGAAGAAACATGGAAAAGACGTATATTTTTCGCTTAATTTTGCAATTAAGCTCTTATAAATAAATAATGGAAGGTGTACATTTTTCGAAACTCTTTTACCTTCTTTCTTGGAGTTCCTCGAATATCTTTGCCAAGTTTTAGAAAATGTACACCTTTAGTTTTTCGATAGGAAGCGGGGAAACATGGAAAAGACGTATATTTTCAGCTTGATTTTGCAAGTATGGTATTATCAATAAATAATTCATTGTAATTAATTATATAATACGTGATTTTGGTTCGAAATACTTTTTTTGGTTTCCAGTAGTAGAAAATCCACGTTAGAATGACTGTATACCTCGATTAAGCGTAATTGTATTTTTGGGTTGAGAGCCACTGCAAAATTGCTTGTCGCTGATAGATCTCGCTGCTAACTTCAGCTTCATATATCTTTCGTTATAAAATTATTCCTAAGTATACAATTTAAAACATTTTTTATTATAATTACAACACATCGGGGGTTGGCGAGCGGAGCGAGCAGGGGGGCGAAGCCCCACTAGTGTGTGTGTGTGTGTGTGTGTGTGTGTGTGTGTGTGTGTGTGTGTGTGTGTGTGTGTGTGTGTGTGTGTGTGTGTGTGTGTGTGTGTGTGTATATATATATATATATATATATATATATATATATATATATATATATCATATATAAATATATATACATGAAATCAAATTAACAAAAATAAATAATGAAATTCATTGATAATTTACAAGAACTTTTTTATATTTTCGGAGTTTACGTTAAAATACCTTATTTTAAAAATAATTTACTAATTATTGTAAATCTTTTTTAATATGAGTCTACTGAAATTAAAAGTTTACAAGTAAAATCTTTAAAATAGATATAAGCTACAAGTTTACGAATACAAGTACACTTTATTTAATTTCACTCACATGATGTCATTTTGCCAGATTTAGATGCCATCAAACATACGTTATCTGGCTGAAATAAATTTTTTTGTATTATTGGTCCAAATTCATCTTTAGTCTCTTTTAAAACTATAAATAATGGAGAGAGCAATTTTCCAGTAGCATTAATTGTAGGTAATTTTGTATAACTATGTGCTGTTGATGAAACAGATTGCACAACACATTCAACAGTCTTTGTTCCTTCTTCTGCTAATGTACGACCAGTATGTAATTCTAATTGAAATCCACTTTGATCAGCATTGTAGGTATTTTCAGTTCCAACTTCTAAATCAGTAGTTTGATATCGGCTACAAATTTACTGGCTTCTTGATTTACAGGTTCTATGTCCTCAAGAGTTTTTTTTGTTATAAATTTGTTGATTTTTCTACTGACAATTCTGTGAGCTTTCTTAAATTTTCGCAGCCAGAAATCACTTGCTTTGAATCTAACATCATTAAATTCTAAATTATTTTTAGCTTCTAAGGCCCACCTACGTATATCAATATCGTGAATAATATAGCCAGTTTCGAGAGATTGTTTGAGATTTTTTAAAACAAATTCAGAAATTTGATATAATTTTTCTTTGTAAGTTCAACCTTTGTTGATTTGACTAGCCCATCGACGCAGTTGCCGTTCTGAATTAACTAATTTAAATCGATGTTTAACACTTTCTATACTGCGATTTTTTTTAGTTTTACCTGATCTCCAATATTCGACTGCTCTTTTTTTATAATCGAAGCTCAACTCTTCATCATCGTGTGAACATACATCATAATCTTTTTTTTCATTGAAAATTGCGTCATCTTCAATGGCTTGTACTTCATAATTTTTAAATTGCTCTTGAAAATCTAACGTTTCTTCTTCCATTGTTTCAATCGCATTAAAATTATTTATACTGTCCTATAAAATATTTTCGAATTTTTCAGCTAAATCCATTTTAACAAGATTAACAGGACTTTCTGGTATCTGAAGCCCTGAGAATGCTGCCAATAATAAATTTATGACTTTGATAGGATTTACCTTCATTTTTTCTATTCTTTGATTTTTATGAAATAATAAATTCTATTGTAGGAAAAAAACAAATAGCGGACTCTCGAAAATTTGTACCTCGCAACAGAACCGATAAAAATATACTGACTAACTAATCCGTTTTTAGGCAGCCGTGGACTCCAAGCTCACTTGCGTCATCTTTGCTTATGCATGTTTACATGATGGGGTTACAAAAAATCGCTTATTCATATATATAAATAGAAATCAGGAAAATATTTACTTAAAAATAAGTATTTATGAAAAAGTACAAATGAAATATAATGTGATATGCCTAAATACGCAAACATAAATATTCTAAAATTATAAGTAAACTATAATTATCAAGCAGTGATATATAAAAAAAAACTAATTGCAAAATATACCATGAAAATAATTTTAATCCTGGCTCAGCTTTTAAAAGCTTTTCTACATACAAATATTTATGCAGAAATAATAAAAATATAGTCCTGTAATTATTTATTCCTCTATTTATCTTATGCTATTATATTTTGAACATTAAAATAACGAAATTGTCAAATTCTTTGTCAGTGATTTTTATTCATTAAATAGAAAATTGAGCCTATAGACAAATCAATCTGCAATAAATAAAATATCCATGATTATTTATTCTGATTATACGCACCATACACCTCAAAATATTTATTTCAAAGGTACTAATTGTAAGTATACGTGCCCAAGGGGCTCCTAAACCCCAATAATGTTGTTATTAGAAAAAATCCTAAAACAAGTCAACTTTGATTTTGAATTTTAATAATAATTATTTAATTTTATTGCAAATATTGTATACAAAAGAAATTAAAAAAAAAAATTTTTCCGAAATAAAATATAAGGGTAGCTAATTTGGCATTTCAAAGAGAAATATTTTTCATTTTGTTTCATTTTAAATTTGAATCTGAACTTGGGATATTCAGATAAAACCTATTTTAGGGGTGATTTTTAGGGGTGCGTTTTACCCCTTTAATAGAAAATTGGGCCCATAGAAAAAATAGCCCAAATAAAAATAAATTATGCATTATATATAACTTAAAATATTAATTTTAATAGTTTGAAAGTATTTTGTGCCTAAAGGGTTGTTTACCCCTGATGACCTGTTTATTTGCAAAAACCCTGAAACACGTAAACTTTATTTTTTATTTTAAGTCAAAAAATGATTTTTATAATAATTAATTCATTTTATTGCAAATATTATATGCAGAAATAGTTTAAAAAATAAGGTTTTTCTAAAATAAAAAGTAATGGTTGCCACCCTCGAGGACCAAACTATACTTGATGGTTACATAATTCAAGGAGAAATATTTTCCATTTTGTTTCATTTCAAAATATCGATTAGAACTTAAGATATTAAAAAAAAACCGTTCGGGGGTAAACTTTAAGGGCGGTTTTCACCCCTTTAATAAGGGATTGGGCCGATAAAAAAAATTGCGAGTCTCTTATTTTTCGGTCCTCTACAATATATCAAAAATTTAGGAAAATCGGAGGCGGACACCTCGTTCGGTTTCCTTGTAAGACAGAATGAATCAATGAGCACTTCCGTCTTCTTCCTCGCCTCGTGCCGATCAGATAGCAGAGAGAGAGAGTCCATGAATGACTTCCTTCTTCTCGGTCTTGAGTTTGTCACTTCGCGACTCAAATTAACACCTATCTCACATTTGCATGTGAGAGAGCGAGAAAGACCGAGATATCGCGCATATACCTCCTTAGTCAGTGTAGCGTCTCAGCTGTTCCGCCGAGACACCGCGAGGTGCTGCCGCTCCGTGGCTGCACAGTGAGTTGAGCCGAGCTGAGATTAACCGCGGGAATTCAAATTAGCCGAATTCCCAAACACTGTTTGATCGGGCAATAAAGCTGTCGCATAAATCCTTTCACAAAAAAAATATTTCTTTCATTAAAGATGTCTTAAAATATAATAATTATCCACTAGATATACTTAACTTCTATATAAAGAAAAGACTAAAAAAGATTTTTTCGATGTCTAGTTCCTCACATGGAAGTATTAGTGTTAATAAGACTTTTATAAGTTTACCTTTTGTTAAAGAATTAGAAGGCTTCACAAAAAATTTTTTTAAACGCCTTAACACAAATGTTATTTAGCATGAATAATAAATTGAATAATGTTATAATATTAGGCAAGGATAAGAATAAATAATGCAATAAGTCTAATGTTATTTATAAAATTAATTGTGAAAATTGTAATGCGTCCTACGTAGGACAGACATGTAGACGTCTAGGCGTTAGAATAAAAGAACATCATAAAAAATATTGTGATGGGGATAAAAATTCTTCATTATTTATTCATAAAACAGAGAATTCACATAATATAAATTTTCGAGACGTAAAAATTTTAGATACAGAATTCAACACTTGTAAAAGATTGTTCACAGAAGCTTTATATATACATAAGCAAAAAAATTTTATGAATAAACAATTTTAAATTACAAAATTACCAAAGGAATACAGTATTTTGATTAATAATGTCGAATTTTTGTCCTCTTAGAATTAGAATAACTGAGTATTGTAGACGAGCATGTATTAGGAGCATATGATTAGTAGAGCTATGTGCGGTACACTATCCATTGTATTCGCAGATGTGTTTGCCTAATACCTCTTTCCGTTCTCGAACTCTGTTAGTGGGCTGTGCCCCACCTACTTACACATACTGTCTTATGTATGTACGTACACAAACTTTATTACACACACTTATTTAAATATTAGACTATATAAAGAGAAATAATGGTTTATGTGACTATTGACGGGTGGACTGTTTTCCACGTAACACTTGGACTTTTAACATTTTGATTGTAAGTTGTGCATTCTGTTTTATTTATTTCATGTGAAAAATATTTCTATGTTGGAAATTATTATAATAATATTAACTACAGTTGTATATATTAGATACCTGAAGAGGGACAAAAATAAAATTGTCCGAAACGTCGACGGATAAAAAGAAAAAATGGTGTTGTTTTATTAATCACCTTTTTATCAATAACACCGGAGTGGTAGTAAATTTGGCCATTAGCTTCAAGATTTTGGATATTAGAAGAAATCTACTATTAGCTGCATTATACAAAAAAAACGTGTAAATGTTATTTTTCAAAATCTTTACTTAACCTTTACCTAACCATTTCAGCTAAATATCAATATATTGAACAATATATTTATAACTTTCATAATCAATTATGTTCTTATTGCATACACGCTGTCAGAGAGCTTCTATACATATATAGACATGATGTTAACATTTTGATGTTTACATTAATCATTAATGATCCCGAGTTTGTCCCGAAATTTTCACAAAATGATCCCAAAATTGTCCCAAAATTATCCCGAAATTTTCACGAAATGATCTAAAAATTTTCCTAAAATAGTCCTAAAATTGTCCAAAAATTGTACCAAAATTGTTCCAAAAATGTCCCAAATTGTCCGAAAATTGTCCCAAAATTGTTCCATAAAAATGCGTCAATCTTATTAAAGAAATTATGTACTTCCAGACCGGAGATCCGGAGAACCGGAGAAAATAGTGATGTCACTTTAATATAATATAAGATAAGATTTCGAATTTGCTAAATATTTATGACACATCTTGATAAATTCTCTGTAAGTAATGCGTTAATCCTAATGCAATTTCTGAATATATGCAACCTTGAAATTAATGTGTATTTACTATAAATATTGGTAGTGACAAAATAGTACTATTTTTCTTTAGCAAATTTGGCCAGTCCAGGGATGGATAACTTTTACAAATTTGGAAAAGTTAAGTTAAAAGTTTATTCAAATCAAAACTAACTCAGTTAAATGATGTTTGATGAGATGAATGACAGCGATAGTTTTAATGTTGGAAGAGGGGCCTAGAAGAGGGACATACAAAATGCCCGAAACGTCGGCAAGATAACTATGAGTTTTTTTCATTTAAAACTACCTTCACAGCTGGACCACCACTCCGATCACTCTTCTAATTCAGTTATGTTAAAAGTTACTAACTGACAAAAAAGAAGTTAAGAGTTAAATTAAAAAGTGAAAAAGTTAGAGGCTAATTATTAATAAAAAATAAAATTATACCCTAACCCTTATACCACTCTCGAAGGTGAGGTCCACAAAAATAATGGAGTCACGCATACATGCTAGCAGATTATTTAAATAATTTCTTAACCCATTTACAATTTATTGTAAATACAAATACAACAGTTTGCTGTCTTAATTTCCAATGTGACTGCTTTTTTTGAGCTGCACAGATTTTTCATTGCAGTTGACAAGCATAATTTTCTTTCAATGGACGCAGTCTTTTCCTTGCAACATAACATTTCTATGCTCTTTGACAGCGAATACACATTGCATGATTTTATGCCTTATGATTATGACCTATGACCCTAATACTCGTAGGTTCATGCTCTGATTGGTTTACTGTTAAAGCTAAACCAATTAGCAGATGAGTCTACGAGTACTGTAGTTTCTACTATGGTTTCTATTTTTTAACATATTCCTTATGTGAACATACCATAATTTAGATCGCCACTAATATTGTAAAATTTTTTTTGCTTTTTGAAACCTTGGACGTTGAAATTTGTATATTAGTTGTCAAAGACGATACAAAGTTTTCTCCTTGTGACTATCTGCAATACTTTTTGCATCAATATCACCTGTAATTATGTAACCTGCTTCTTTTAAAGTAGTTAATGCTATATTTACATTATGGACCTTTTGTAAACGAGAAACAGATGGTACACTACATTGACATGGACGGATTTACCTCCATAAATAGATACCATTTTTTAAGCTGCTAGACGTAGAGGAAACACGACAGGTGAACATGAGGAGAACGAACCAAATGACAACTTGCTAAGTAATGAAAGCTATCACTTCCTTTCGTTTTTTGAACTGTGTCGCCCCCTCATGCAGCTCAGTGATCTGCCAATGTTGCTATTAATAGAAAATAAAATTTAGCGCCAATAAGTTGGCACCTGCGCAGTTTTCTCTCATGCTGCTGCGCGGCTGCGCCCGGCGCAGACTACGCGGGCGCGAGAATGACGTGAAAGATGGTGTTCAGGTTATGCGAGAGAGAGAGAGAGAGAGAGAGAGAGAGAGAGAGGCGCGACTGTTTGTGGCCAGGGTTGCCAGATGGCGATCTTCTATCCTTTTTATTCACGTGCAAGTGACGTCACATTCTTTGAGAGTAAGTGAGACAAAATTCGCCATCTGGTAACCCTGTTTGTGGCTCCTACTGTGGGTCAGGGAGATACACCTCTGAATATAAAGAATTTTTGGAAGTTTCTTTTGCGTAAAAGTCTACCCACAGATCTCTTATCTAATTTAACATATTCTGTGCTAGGATTAGGAGATAGTTCTTTCGAAAAATTTAATTTTGCTGCTAAAAAATTGAATAGATGGCTAATGCAGCTTGGTGCTAAAGAACTGGTGCCTGTAGGACTGGCTGATAACCAACATGATATGAGAATTGATGCCATTTTTGGGCCTTGGCTGGAAGACTTCTTCAATGAAATATGCCAGTACTACCATATATCAAAGAAAAGTGTACTGGGAGAACATGAAGTAGTTGAAAGATTTAATGTAAATATTTTGAATGATGAACAAATATTAGATTCAAAGAAAGATATATATGTTTATGAAAGAGAAAAATATAAAATGCTGATAACTGCTACTGTTATAGAAAACTTTAGGACCACGACTACTGACCATTTTCAAGATGTAAGACTGATCAAGTTTAAAGTTCCGGAAATTAATTATGCTGCAGGAGATATTGTATATATAAAAGCCAAAAGTTCTGATGAATAAGTAGATAAATTTTTAAAAATTTTAAATGATAATGGTGTAAATATCAATCCAGATACAGTAATACAGGTAACAGTAAAAGAATTAAAATTGCCAGTTGTGTTAGAACCAAAATTAACTCTAAAACAAATAGCACAACAATAATGGGACTTGAATTCAAAGCCAAAGAGGTCAACTATGCAAATATTAACACTGATTAGTGAAAAGGAACTAGAAAAAGAAAAACTTCTGGAATTCAATACAACAGAAGGCCAAGAAGAGCTTTTTAATTATATCAACAGACCAAGAAGAAATATTATAGAGCTCTTAAATGATTTTCCTCATACTACAAGTCAATTAACAGTAAAACTATTATTTGAAATCATGGTCGCAGTCAAACCACGAGCCTTTAGTATTGCATCTAGTTCAAAATATACCAAAGATGAAGTTCATTTATTGATTGCTGTTGTACGTTACAAAACCAAATTACTTGAACCGAGATTTGGCCTTTGATTGAATTGACAAATGACAAAACTGTATTTTGGATTCAAAAGGGAACCTTTAAACTTGATTACAATAAACCTTTGATTTTGGTTGGACTAGGAACTGGAATGGCTCCGTTTCGATCTTTACTATTTGATAAAGCTGTAGTGGACGAAGATTGAAGTAATTGCCTTATTTTCTTTGGCTTTAGAAATGAGAAAAAAGATAATCATTGTCAAGAAGATTTTCGCAAGTTAATTGATAAATATAACCTTAAAATGTTTTGTGCCTTCTCCAGAGATCAATCTGATAAAATATAAGTTATGAACTATCAATGTAGTCTATCAACGTACTGATAGAACAAGCTTTTATCTGCACAGATTATCTAGTCTTTTATTTTGTTTTACAACATATATCCATAGAAGATAATTGGATAAATTGATTCTTTTATCAATGCTTACTTAAATTGATTTAAAGCTTATCTATTTATTTTTTAAGTTAAAAATTACATAATGCTTTAATAAAAAAAGAATTTTCAATTGAAGCATTTTCAAAAATAAACAAAAAATAGCAAATGATCGATTAAATATAGTTTAATTAATTTTCAATCTTGCAGATACGTACAACATATTATCCGTCAACAAACTAAACTTTGTTGGGAATTCCTGCAAAATGGCAGAAAATACTATTGTAAATATGCTTATGTATTATGATTATATTATAGGTATATTGTTCATTTGTGGTTAATTTCAATTAATTTTAATATTTCAGATAAAGAAAATGTTTCAAATAATATTGGTTTAAACTGGATGTTAGAACAAGCTAAAAACAAGAAACAAAATCAAGAATAATTGTCCTCATCACCACCAGATTTTTCCAAATTCCTTGATTCATCTTCTTTCAAGTTTTGGAGTACGCACGGCAGGGATAACTTTCAAATTTGGAGGCAGTTATCCTCTGTCTATAGTTTCGAAGCTCGTTTAAAGAGCCCGCAACAGTGTCCGCAAAAGGAAAGCAAAAAAATAGAATGTCCGACTGGTGGAAACGTCAGGTCCTTGGAAAGGAGGAGAGATATCGACAGGAAAGGGACAACTCTGATAAAGAGGAGTCTGGTATGTATGATTCCTTAATTCATCTAATTATAGAACCCGAGAAGGAATGTCCTATTTCGTTCCATGTGGCTATGTGAGACTTCAGCATTGTGATCCCAAAAAATGCTCAGGTAGAAAGTTGTCGAGACATAGGTTAATTAAAACTCTCAAACTTGGGGTCCGATTTCCTGGATTAGTCTTGACCCCTGTAGGAACTAAGGTACATTTTATTAGAATTTACTAGGATTTTTACTTTTAATACACTTCTTGATTATTCATTTGCATACATTTTAATTTTCCAGCACGTTAGCAAAATAAAGATATAGTTTAAGAAAATGGTTGTGCTATCGTAGATTGCAGTTGAGCTAGACTGGACGATACTCCATTTCATAGAATGAAAACTCCATGTCCAAGTTTACTGCCATTTCTTGTGGCTGCAAATCTAATAAATTATGGAAAACCATGTCAATTAAGTTGTGTGGAAGCTATAGCAGCCACACTAATTATCACTAGATTTCCAGAGGAGCCAACTCCTACCTCAAAAAATTTTCTTGGGGGCATTCATTCTTGGAGCTCAGTGAAGAACTACTGGAGAGCTATGAATCTTGTACCACTAGCGAAGAAATCATAGAAGCTCCGGACAAATTCTTGGCCAAAGCCAGACAAGAAAGGCAAGACAGGCTAGGTAATACAATAAATTTTACAATATTGGTGGCGATCTAAATTATGGTATGTTCACATAAGGAATATGTTAAAAAATAGAAAGCATAGTAGAAACTGCAGTACTCGTAGACTCATTCGCTAATTGGTTTAGCTTTACCAGTAAACTAATCAGAGGATGAACCTACGAGTACTAAGGTCATAGGTCATAATCATAAGACAAAATCATGCAATGTGTATTCGTTGTCAAAGAGTATAGAAATGTTATGTTGCAAGGAAGAGACTGGGTCCATTGAAAGAAAATTGTGCTTGTCAACTGCAATGAAAAATCTGTGCAGCTCAAAAAATGCAGTCACATTGGAAATTAAGACAGCAAACTGTTGTATTTGTATTTAAAATAAATTATAAATTACCAAGAAAATAAATACTACGTCGTTTATTAATTTGTATTTATATCCTCCTTATTAACGTACTTACGTAAACCCGTGCAATTACATGGTAAAAAATTAGTTTCTATACTCCTTACTTTGAGAGTAGAGAGAACTAATCTGACTTAACTATTTTACTACAATGATTGTTATATTTATTGCGAAATTTTATAAATTTAATAGAATTTTTAACAAGTATTCCAGAGTAGTAAATTTACGCGTTTCTAAACGAAGCTGGAAAACGGCTAAAGCTTTGCGTGCAAGTTGAACACCACTGACTACTTGCAAATCTAGCGTTCCTTTGCCAGTCAAATTATACTAGTAATAATTAAAAAAATTAACATTATTGAAATTATTTTATTAATGTTTTATCATCTCCGGTGCACGAGAATATGGATATTTTATTTATCTTTATTTTTTAATATTCATTCCTTAACCTGAAAACCATTTGATGAATGATTTCTTACGCCATAGACTAGCGTATCATTCTAGATGCGAATCAGCCACTCAAACGTGAACGGCCAAGAGGCTGTGCGACGTTGCCATTTAGGGGTACGTTCGGAAAGAATTAACTTCCCTCGGGTGTACTCAATGACTTAGAATGTCATACTAACCATGAAGGTTCCGACTCAGAAGTCTGCACCGTATGGATTATGGAGCATTGAAGCAATGCTTGAAGCTGGTCTAACAGATGTTTTAAAGGAAAGCGACTTGACAAAAGATCTGATGTGCTTTATGAAAAAAAAAAGAAAAACTTGTTTTGATGAAAATGGTCACAATCATTTTGATGTTCTGCCAGAAGGATGGGAACTGGTAATTTCTGAAAATTTTATATTGTAGTATATTTAATAATTTTTTTAGGAAAACTATGTCCTTTTTTTCTAGGTAACTCATAATAATGAGTATGTACATTAATTATAAACTATATTTTTTACCCTCCGGGAGCGAAACTCGATTTTGATACCTGTTGAGCGGGCGTGAAATGTTGTTATTTATAAATAATCTATAGTTTTAGAAATTTTTTTTATTAGCTCATTTACAATTTAAAATTTATGCAATAAGGTTGAAATCAATTTTTTAAATTGTATTTTATTAATTTAAAAGATTATTTTTTAATTTTTAGGAAGACAAAATCCAGATGTATCATTGCATGTTATGTATAGAGGAGCTATTTTTGCTGATAATATAAGGTTGATAGGTGCATAGATTTTTGGTTGATATTTACGTTGTATGATATTTACTTTGAGATGATGTGTCCGTACTTAATCGAAAAGACTGTAAGAATGATAAAAATCTGTTTCAGTAATGCATCTCAGACATTTCATGTATTTTTGAGTTGACTTTATGTTTCTGAAAATACATATAATTTAATAAAGAAATGAAAATATATAATTTTTCAGTTTGACAGTTCTAAGAAATACACAAGCAGTGCCTGAACTAAATCGGAAAATTGCATAACTTAATTCTCTTTTTCATTAAATTATATCTACTTACAGAAAGATGAAATCAGCTTACAAATACATGCGATGCCTGAAATGCATTAGTGAAGCGGGGTTCTATCATTCTCATACTTTTTTAAATTATGAACTAAAACACAGCACCTCAAAGTAAACATCAACAACACTGAATAATGAGTTCACCTGTTAAATCGGACAGGTGGCTTTTATATTATAGGAGCAGGATTAATTTGTCTTTTCAAGTTGTAAATTTCAGCCTATTTAATTAAATGTGTTTTCTTTTATGAAATCTGAACTTTCGTGTAGTGTGTGACTGCCCGAAAGATCTAGAAATGTGTAGGCCTGCTTGTAATATATGGGATTTAATATTTACTTTGAGCGAGTGCAATTGAATAATAAATTTTGGAACATGTCAGAATTATGAAAAGTTGACTATAACCTCTAAAAGTCAATTAATGGTGGTAGTTAACGAATAAGCCACCTCATTATTCATTAACTGCTACAATCAAATTGAATTTCACAGGTTTAAAATAACTTTTTCACAATTTTTACATGTTCTCAGATTTATTATTTATACAATTTTTACATGTTCTCATTTATTTCTCAGCTATGCAGTCTTAAATTGAACATTGCATGCCTTGCATTTTATGAACATAGCTGTTACGCAGGGCTAACTATGGATCTATAGATCTTTTAGACACACAATACACTATACTATTCTATATGGGTAAAAATTAAAAACTTGGAAAGGAAGTTCATCCTGCTCCTACAATATAAAAGCCACCTGTTAGATTTAGCAGTTGTATTGGCCATTCAATGTAATCGATATTTACTTTGAGATGATGTGTCCGTTCTTAATCGAAAAGACTGTAAGAATGATAAGAATCCACTTCAGTAATGCATCTGACGTCTCATGTATTTTTGAGTTGAGTTTATGTTTCTGAAAATACATATAATTCAATAAAAAAAATGAAAATGTCATTTGTCAGTTTGACAGTTCTAAGAAATACACAAGCAGTGCCTCAACCAACGAAGATAGACACTAATAGAAGCGCAAAGCCTGCAGAGAGATTGAGGCAACCCGAATGTAGTATGTACCCCGACCACGCGCAGCGCGGCAGTCGATTTCTGAAAATTTCGTGAACAGTTGACTGAGCTGACGAACGGCCGATAACATACCACCCGTAACGACTGCAATGGTAACATAATACATATTATGTATGTAAAACTGATAAACTGGGCATTACAAAAATGTCAGTAATCAACATTAATTACAAGGAAGTAGACTAAACCCCAAAAACATTTAACAAAACAAATTAATGTTAAACTCCAATCTATAAACCAAATGGAGGAACAGTTTATATATTACATCCACGTTACGAACATATATATGTGGCGTTGGTCCTGTGGATAACGTACCTGAATACTACTCTTTTGATGCGGGTTCAAATCCATCACCCGGAAAATATTTTTTTTTTTTTTTTTATTTCTTTAATTAATGAGTACTTAAGACTGTATACTTTTATTCAGGGCTGCGAAAATATTGTAATATTTTTAATTGCGCATTAATTTAATTTTAATTAAGAACTAAAATTTCAATCGTTAATTGAACCAGCGTTTAATAAAGAATTAAAATTTTAATTGTTAATTAAACCAGCATTTTATTAAGATTTAATATTTCAGTCTTTAATTGAATCCATGTTTAAGTAACGATTGAAATTTAAATTTTTTACTGAATGCGGGTTTAATTGACGCTTGAAATTTTAATTCTTATAATTAAACGCTGATTCAATTAACGATTAAAAATTTAGTTCTTAACTAAACGCGGGTTTAATTAACGATTGATATTTTAATCCTTAATTAAACTGAATAATTAATTTATTTATTTATTTATTTAGACGAGCAAATTGGCCTTTACATATATTAAATACTAGGTATATAGGCGGTGGTAAGATAACAACAAGTATAAAACGAATTATAAATTAGTAAACGAATTATAATTAATTGAAATTTTAATAAATTATTTGCAACCCTTCTTTTATTTCTGCTGCTTATTTTTTTGCAATTTTGGAACAGTTTTCCGCACTACCTTTGAGGTACTGTTCGGAGTGCGTTGGATATTTTTTTTGTTTTATTTACAAATTATCATATAAAACATTTCAAAATACTTCATTACAATCTCATGACATGTAGAAATTATATTGAAGTATTCAATAATCTTTAAATATAACTATTGTAAATAAAACCGTGGAATCCTTCGCCAGTAGCCCTACACAAACCACGGGAGCCGTCCATCCCATCTCCAGGCTCCTTTGACCTTTTCCACCTCCTCCTTTGTGTGCACTTCATTATAAAAAAACTCTAAAAGCGCTTATTATAATCTTCAACATTTTTATAAATATATAGAAGAATAATATACTTACAAAAATTTATTCAAATACAAAATGTAACTTTTTTGCCTTTTTATAATGAAGTACATAATAAAATAATAATATTAATTTCAATATTGTCTACTAAAAGTAACTGTACCATGTCTTGCAATTACTTAAAATAGTTCAACAAAAATTAATATTATTATTTCTGGTCTTTGTAATGCGGCCTTTGAAAAGTTAACACGAAAAAAAAGAAATAATACTAAATATAATACTGACAATAATTACAATACAATGAATTTTTAACGCGACTAACAATCAAGTTTAAGCATTTTCTTATTACGTTTAGGTGCATTTACGGAAGCGGATCGCTTGTTAACTTTTCTATCTCTAAAATCTTTTGTCATCCATTTAACATTATTAAAAATGTGCGTCTTTAAAAAAAATTTAATAACATAATCTCGATGTTCTAAACGCGCGTCGTTTCCAAAAAAAATACTATGATTCACTAGCAATTGCTTTTTCATTAATTGGTACAAATATTCAGCTGCATTATACATGTGAGACATCTTACAAAATTCACTTTCATAAATACTATACATATCTAAAATAATCGAAAAGAAAATTTGTGTTGAAGCTTTTAAACTCCCATAAGGATAACCTTTTAAGGAGGGAAATGCTTTCCACAGCAACAGTAAATCCGATGATGAATCCAGTTCGTTATCATTGCAAATAAAATCTTTTTTACACTCGTCACAGTTGAATTTTTGTAAATTTTTAAACGCGAGATAACCAGCAACGTATTTTTTAGAACAGTTTTGGAAATCAGAACTTTTCTCTTTAACTTCTTTGTTTGTTTGAAGTTGCTGTTCATCGTTTAAAGTTGATTCGGCATCGTTATTAATAAACCACTCATCAATTTGTTTGTTTATTATTAAATTTTTAAAGTCTTCTTTCTCTTTAAGCGCATCTTCATTAATACATTTATCAAAACTAGAAATTAATAATCGAGCCTCATCCGGTTTGCAGTTTGTTCCGACGGGTGGTACTAATAAAGTTATCATTAACGAGTACTGAAAATTTCTACGAAACTGCATAACAGTCGGGTTATCGTTATGCCCTGATCGAGATCTCATTGTTCCGAAAAAGTTTTCAAGTTTATCTTGATTTAGACGAGAAGTTAATACATACGGTTTACCTTCGTTTTTTAACTGAGTCCACAACTCCAAAGTAGCATTTATTGTTAAAATTATACTATTAAAACAATCTGGATTTTTACCATTACTCATTTGCCATTGTTCAAACCACGTCACCACATCGCGTAAACATTTTTCTACCTGTGGATTTTTTTCTGATAAGCCGCGTTTTAAAGGGTTTCGATCATTAGCGCTTCGAGCATTAAGGCAATCAAAAACATCATTTAATTTTTTGCAAAAATTAGCAGTTGCTACTGTTGATTGATCTTTTAAATCGCCAGAAATTGCAACTGCCATAAGGGCCGCGTAAACGGAATTACTGAAAACTTGCGTAGCTAAACTGACTTTCATTTTTTCGAAATTATTAGGATTTATGTGTCGATCTGTTAGTTTAGGTGCTGCTTTGCAAACTTTTGAACACTCGATTTCTCTCAATTCTCGAACAGCATTCCACGAAATTGTATCGTTACCTATTTTAATATCACTTCTAATTAAATTATTACGAATGCATTTAAAAATCTGAGGACCGTCGAATGCAAAAGTTATTTTACGACTTTGAAACTCAAAAAATGGTCTATTTTTATCAATTTTTAACGCAGCAATCGCTTTTTGATTGGAAGCTCCTTGATCACAAACCATGTGCCGAACCTTAAAACCTATATCTTCAGTTAATTGCAAAACGTCGCAAACAATGGTTTGTAATGTGCTCCCTGGTACTGGACCATTCGTGGGAAAAAACATTAAAGGCTGCTTCCAATCGTGGGTTAAACCGGCGACCATAAATACTAAAACCGATTTTGCTATCTTCTGTTCGCGTTCTCCATAACCGTTCAAATCGTGATACCCTTCAATATAATCCTCTTTTAAATTATACTCAAGCCCGGGTTTTAAACTCATTTCGTCCCACATTAAAACCGCCTCGTTTTCAAAATCTGTTTTACCCTGTAATTTAAGTTTAAGTTGATTTGAAAGTTGTTCGTTTTTTCCCCGTCTTAGATTAATAACGTTAACCCATCTGCGAATTAAAGAAATAGATGGCAAAGCAAACTTATGAAAATCCCTTAAAAATTGATAGGCTTTCGGAGATGTGTAGTAAATGCCTAAAGCAAATTGCTTTTCCGGTTCTTCCCATTTTCTTTGCTTGTTATGATTTAACTGCATTGCCAAAAAAGATAAAACATTACTATTAACGTATTTTGAAGCTTCATTGATTATATCTTGTTTAGGATCAGACTTTGTGCTCTTAACTTTAGTTTTTTCATATCTGTCTAATTTTTGTTTCAAACTTTTATTGTTTCTTAATAATTGACCATTTCTTTGTTTGAATTTATTTAAAGTTGTGGAAATGAGTGGAGCACATTTTTTTTTTACGTTTTATTTTTATTGGCGCTTGCTGATTAAGAAGATTAAATGGCAAACTAGCATCATTTTCCGTTCCCGCTGCAGAAACATCATCGTCATTACTTTGCTCGGGAAAAGTTTCAAGATTAACTGCTGAATTTAATGTATTTTCATCAAAAGAATTAACATGAATTGATTCGTTTAAACTTGATTCATTACTTAGTTCATTACTAGTCATATTATTCGAAACATTACTTATTACTTCAGGAACGAGACTACTTAAACTTGATTGTGGGACAGTACCCGGTTTCAGTAACATTCTAGTAGAGGTGTGCAGAAAATCAGATGGTAAAAAGTATTTACTACATACCCGTTTCTCTTCTAACTTTTTCAGACCCACTGCGTTTTCATTTAACTTAGAGAGCGCTTCGTCCTGAACAACTTCCAGCCATTTTCTCAAGCTAGTAAAGTAAATATTTTAAACTATATCAATTATATACAAAATCATGAATTAGAATTAAAAATTATGATAAAAAAAGGAATTTAAGAAGTTTATTTTTCAACATTATGTTCTTCTGTTTTTATTAATTTAA
This sequence comes from Torymus aiolomorphi, assembly GCA_036365515.1. Taxonomy (NCBI): domain Eukaryota; kingdom Metazoa; phylum Arthropoda; class Insecta; order Hymenoptera; family Torymidae; genus Torymus; species Torymus aiolomorphi. The sequence goes on along the minus strand of CM070875.1, from coordinate 168,013,886 downwards.
TTTTTGTATATTCTAATTTTAATGAAAAAAATTTTATGGAAAATATTAACTTGTAATTGTTTCATGACTATTAATTGCTGTTCCATTTGTAATTTATTTTTTTGTGATTTTAATTCTTGTATGGAATGGAAAACAATCGCAAATACAAACTCTGATGAAGTACTATTGTTCATCAAACTTTTCTTCAAGTCCACTATCAACGGCATCTCGTCGTACATTGGGTCGAAATAAAAAAAATAATCTAAAATTGTGCTTTGATTGTATTTACAATGAAAATTATTGTATGGGAGATATAACACATGTGGGTTTAAAGCAATTTTATTCTTTATTATATTTCTATAAAAATTATAATATAATTATATATTATTACATATAAAATTTTTTATTCTGATTTTATAAATAAATGGGTAATATGTGGAGTCAACGAAATGATTTAGTAAAATGCAAAAAAACGATATCAAACAAAAGTTTTAACCACAAATATCTCTGTAATTTATGTATCAATCATTTTGCCCAAAGAACTCAGCCGAGGGCTACCCAACATCTATCACCACAAGAAATTTTAAAGAAATTAAGACAATTTAACTCCCGCAATCGTTGGATATACAAAACTCATTTTCCTAATTTTTAAAGCTTTACGTTTTTGCTAATAACAAAAGAACCGTGATAGCTAGAAATAAAATTTCTTAGGAAATGTTGGTATTTTAATTCTCTTTCGAATGACACCCATCCGATTCAGATACATGCAGCCGATCTCGAGATATTACGATTTAAAAAAAGGGTTAAATTTTAACCTCAAATATCTCCGAACTTTATGGACGAATCATTTTGCCCACCGAACTTAGCCGAGAGCTATACAAAATCTACCTCTACGGGGAATTTTGAAGCGATTAAGTCAATTTTACTCCAGTTATCGAGCGACAACGAAAACTAATTTTTTTCATTTTTCATTTTTTTTCTCAAAAACTAACGAAAACAATTGATTTAAATTTTTACAGAATATACCTATTTATATTCTGCATTATCATCATTTTTCTCCAAAAAATTGACCGTTTAGATTGTGAGTTATGATCTTTAAAAAAAAAAAAACAAGTTTTTGTTAATAACAAAAGAACCGTGATAGCTAGAGAATTTTTTTTCTTAAATATAAGTTTTTTGTGCTCTTTCGAATGCTACCCACCCGGCTAAAAAATTTAAATCAAAACATTAAAAAAAAATGAAAAATAATTTTTTCTAAAATCAAAAATTCGACATAAAACAAAAATAAATCGGTGAATCATAAAAAATAATTTTCTTCCCGAATTCGGAATAAAAAACAAAAAAAAAATGAGCCCCACCCGGTTAAAATCGACCGCGTGGGTCCGGAGATAAAGCGGTACACACCCACACACACACACACACACACACACCCACCCACCCACACACACACACACACACACACATCCTTAGACATTTTCTAAAATCATGTGATACAAACTTCTAACACCTTTAATCATGTTTCTAGAGAAATTTAACGAAACGTAAAATTTTACTATTACAAAGCTTCCTAAGCTAAAAACCGCTTCTGACTAACTACACGAAAGCTCTCCAAATTAATGTATTTATTCCTTGTTTAAATTTTTGGCTAGTAAAAGTAGATAAGTTATGCCGGTTCTGGATCAATTCAAGTCGTGACCTGTTGATCCAGAACCGGTATAGGTTTTTTGGCCCCCTCCCCCCTCCCCCGCAATTGCACGGGCGCCATTAACCCATGTAACAGGTCAAGACCTGTTGATGCAGAACCGGCATAGGGTTTTTGGGTCACCCGTAGTTGCACGGGGAGTCAATAAACCAGATCTGCAGAATCGGTATACCGTCTCTGACTCACACGCGCGCCAACAAGTTGAGCCAGAACCGGTCTACCGATTCTCGATCAGGTCTTGCCCGTTCTAGGCCAGCCGTAAAGTCAGACCTTGCCCTGGGGGAACGAGCCGCCGGCAGCGAGCGGCCAGCGACAGCCTGCTGCAAACGGGCAGCGGTAGCAGCCGGCGGCGGGCAGCGGGCGGCCTGCTGCTTGTCAGCCTGCAGCACTCGGCCAGCGGTTCTTATCTACTAGTAAATATTTAGAACTTTTTATAACCCTTTTGCTCGGGCAAAGAATATGTGTTTGTAGAAAATTTTTCCGAACATTTTTTCCACTGCGACTTTTTTGTATCGTTTTGTATCAGTTGTTGCTGCTCAGGAGCAACGGTCGAGCTGCTTTGACCCATTATTAGGGAATTAAAGCTTCTAACGACCGCAACACGCTTATATAACCGAAGCCTTGACTAACTTTGCTTGCGAGAGCCATCTAGCGGTCAGAATTTGAAGGAGGATAAGAGCCCCACCTCGCTCCTAACCTGTGAGGTTCTACCTGTCTATCAACCTCTCCATTATCCTTCAAATATTTTTTTTATTCGGCATTCTCTTCCATGTTGTACACTTCATTATGGTTAGTACCATTGCGAATATTTAAAAGTTTTCACGAAAAAAACGCCGGAGGGTGAATTCGAACTCACGATCTTTAGATTACTGAGCAACCACCATACCACTTGGCTATCGAGACATATGTATACTCAAAGCTTAATTTATATTCTTATAGCGCGATGCTTTCACGGTAGTGCCGTCGGTAAGGTAGAACACTGTAGGTAAATGAATATACTCTACCGATAAACATTAATATTTTAATATAAAAAGTTTTCATGAAAAAAACGCCGAAGGGTGGATTCGAACCTGCGATCTTCAGATTACTGAGCAGCAACTTTACCACTCGACTATCGACACATATGTATGCTCATAGCTGAATTTGTATCTAATAGCACGTGAAAGGCCTCAATGTTCACGGTGGTAAGGTAGAATACTGTATTAATATACTTTACCGATAAACATTAATATTTTATATAAAAAATTTTTAAGAAAAAAAAAAAAAAAAAAAAAAAAAATCGCCGGAGGTTGAATTTGAACTAACGATCTTTAGATTACTGAGCAGCCACCTTACCACTAGGCTATCGAGTCATATACATACTCATAGCTGAATTACGAGGACGCTGCGCGCGCAAAATGTTTTGCACAATTTTGAGGTTATGAAAATTTTGTATATAGCATATGGTTCTATGTAAAAAAGTGATAGCCCCCCTATTGGAATACACCCCCCCAAATTTTCATCCGTTTTTCGATCCGAGCGCTCCTTTTCGAGATATAAGCGAAAAACCAAAATTTCTACCCCCCACCACCGATTTTTGGAAATTCCGTCAACGTCTTTCGATAGTATATTAAAAGTATGTCCCCCCTGTTGTTACATCTCCAAAATTTCGTCCGTTTTTCGATCCGAGCACTCCTTCTCGAGATATAAGCGAAAAACCAAAATTTCTACCTCCACCACCGATTTTTAGAAATTCCGCCAACGTCATTCGATAGTATATTAGAAGTATGTCCCCCCCTATTGTGGCACCCCCAAAATTTCGTCCGTTTTTCGATCCGAGCGCTCCTTCTCGAGATATAAGCGAAAAATCAAAATTTCTACCCCCCACCACCGATTTATGGAAATTCCGCTAACGTCATTCGATAGTATATTAAAAGTATGTTCCCCCTATTATTACGCCCCCAAAATTTCGTCCGTTTTTCGATCCGAGCGCTCCTTCTCGAGTTATAAGCAAAAAACCAAAATTTCTACCCCCACCACTGGTTTTCGAAAATTCTTTCAATGGACAAATTATGAGATATCCCTCAGAGGTAGATAAAACCCCCCGGCCCTGCCAGGTGTACGGCAGGCCTTGAACAGGTTGCCTTAAAATTTTTATGCTTGTTCAATACTTATCTAAACCTAGGCATATGCCCTATTTTTCGAAGTATCATCCAAATAACGCTTCCGAATTTGACAGTCCCATATACAGACAGTTCATGGGAAAATTATAAAAAAATGGGCTGGCATCCGCCTGGCAACATGTTATGAACAGGCCGCATGACTCAACTGATGTGGTTAGGCGCGAAAATTTATAGTACATTTCGACACGGGTGGGGAAGTCGATTATTTAGCTGCTAAATAATCGACTTACGCACTAGTTTCGAACGGTATTTTATACCATGAGCGCCGAAAAATCATACCAAAGTTGTGATTTTGAGGTTAGAGTGGTATAGAAATATTCAACTCATAAAATAGAAAATAGTTTGAGACCTTTGTATTATAAAAATAATACTGATATTTTTTTACAATTACTCCAACATTTTTGCATCACAGAAGTTTAAATTAATACTTTTTTAATATTTAGAAAAGAAATATAATGTATTAAAATATATATAGTGTGCGCTTGATTTCAGCTAGTTCTCTCCCTGTTGAAAAATAATACCTATGTTTTAATGCAAACTATTCAGGTCACATATGATTTATTTATAGTGTTTTAAACCTTCTCAAAGTGAAATAAAAATTGCAGCATATAGTTTATTTATTTGATTTCACAAACAATATTACTAACATATTACACAAGTAGAAAAAAAAATACATAGGTAGTTCCTTTAGTGGGACAGGATTTTTGAGCAAAAGTTAGACAAACAGCCGGCAGTAGGATAATTTGAGGTTCTGCTAGTCAATATTAGATTTTCAACACTCTACAAATACCAAAAATAATGCTTTTTTTTGCACGCAAATAATTATTGCAAAATTATAGTAAAAAAAACATCATTGAACCACCTCTATTCAGTGTATAAAATGTATGTAGCGACTCATTTATATTATCCTATTATAAACAGTTTATACATGTAATAAGTCTTATAAAATAATAAATGCTCAAATTTATTGTAGAAAATGGCAATGCTATCCGTAAAATAAATAAATAAATACTACTCAATTATAGACACCCTACATACTTAAAATTTAGCGAGGCACTCAATTTTCGTATCTTGAATAATAGTTGAATGTTTATAAACGAATTAAAAGTATAAACATTATTCAAAGAAAGAAAGATACATAGTTTTTCAGATGACTTTTATCGTTTTAAAATTGAAATGAATGAGGCGGTTGAAAAGGGAATTTTTACTTTTATTTATTGGATAATCAATTTAATACTATGCCGGACACCCACCTGTTCTGCAGATTAGGGCTTAACATGTATAACTCGGAAAACTCAGGTACGCAAAACGAGAACTGCTACGCAGTTGAAAATCTGAGTTCGTGATCTGAGCTCGGCAGTCACTGCAGTTTTTCCGCGACTCTGAATCCTTTATATCATTCACCTTAAATAATCGGTAATTCCAGGCTCTTCATTTGGCAACAAAGCACGGCGGGAAATAGAAAAAAAATGACAGGGTATTTGAAAATATTTGTTTACCAAAATAATTTTATTGAAAATTAACAGCCAATATCTCAATTTTTAGATAATCTAGTACAATATAACTTTGAAATATTAATTTATGATACTAGCATTGCGAAGTTCACTAAGAATAAAACGGATTTCACCATAGTTAGTTCTTATTCCCATGTTTTGCTCAGCAACGAGTACTTGTAAGCGATCAACTAATTTGTTAGGATCATCTCAGACGTCGAGTTCGTATGCAGTTGTAACATCTACTCGTGAGATTTTGGGAGCAACTTCTTCCTCTTCATCATCACTAGTCCACTGTATCTTTTTACTTTCACGTTAATATCTCCAATTAATAAAGTTATAATTCTTACGAATTCTTCTAGGTAAATATTCATTGGTTGAGAAATCTGATGCATCTTCACTAGAATGATCAGCTTCATAATAATTATCGGTCTCGTTGAATGCGAGTTAACTCGTGTATCAACAGTTATGAGCTTCTTTAGAGGATTGACTATTGGTTCAATTATCGTTTTCGCTGCCACTGGATTAGTTTGCTCAACCCTTTCACTTTTCTCTCTTCCGTTAACATTATCTTCTTGAGATAATGGTGAGATACTTTTTACAGACGACTTTTCGAACATTGGAGCAATAAAATTATAAAATTTGTTACTCTTTAGTTTTCGAATCGACTCATTCACGCAATAGTGCTTTTTGTGAGCGCTCGAAACTTCAATAATCATACGATAATTATCCAAATCAACTGAATTGATAAGACTTTCATCCGGAAGTTTTTTGAATAGTAATTGCAGTAATCCTACGGACAAACGATAGTTTCGTTTCTTTATCTGGACAAAGTCGCCTTCAAATTTTATTGGAGAATTTCCGATTATAAGTAAATTTCCTCGCTTGTAAACACCATAAATATTATCGAGATATCTCCTAGAATTTCCATTTAATTTCGTTACATATTTCTTGACTAGTTTTGCAAATTTACCATTATTGGAGCTAGCTATTTTATTATGGTCAGGGCTCATATTAGATAGTTTGATTTCAGAAGTTTCCATATCATCAGCTGTATCCAGAGATTCAGCACTTTTTGTCAAACCTAATAAAGACTGTGATTTTTGTACTACTGCATTCTGAAATTTGCTAATAACATCCGGTGTATTTGCCATGTTTATGCTTCATTAGTTTAGAGTCAACTAAATAAATATATCACCATCATCCTTTTTTATACTTTTATGCGATTATAGAGTAACACCTTCTACATCATACAGTCAAAACCTTTAAACTTTTATGCTATAGAGTAACACCTTTTTGAACTTTTATTCTATTATAGAGTAAAACCTTTTTGAACTTTTATGAGATAGAGTAACACCTTTTTGAACTTTTATGCTATAGAGTAACACATTTTCATGTTATAGAGTAACACCTTCTACGTCATACAGTTAAAACTTTTTAAACTTTGTGTCATAGAGCAATACCTTTTATATGTCATAGAGTAACACCTTTTTTATGTCATAGTGTAATACCTTTTTTATGTCATAGAGTAACACCTTTTTTATGTCATAGAGTGACATCTTTTTTATGTTACAGAGTAACACCTTTTTCATTGCTATATAGTAACACCTTTTTGAAATTTTATGACATAGAGTAACACCTTTTTATGTTATTTAGCATCATCTGAATAAATATATCGCCAACATCCTTTTATACTTTTATACTATAGAGTAGCACCTTCTATGTCACACAATAACATCTTTTTACACTTTATGTTATAGAGTAACACCTTTTTTATGTCATAGGGTAACATCTTTTTTATGTGACAGAGTAACACCTTTTTTATGTGATAGCGTCACACGTTTTTTATGTCATAGAGTAAGACCTTTTTATGGTACAGAGTAACACCTTTTATGATGACGTCTCTCTACTCATAAACTGTTCGTGCACAATAAGTGGTGATGGCACCTCCTTACCCATAAGGTTTTCCTATATAATAGGTGGTGATGATGGCGGTGGTAGTGGCGATGGTGAGCCTACGACGGGGATAGAAGCCAATCCTCCAAGCGAACGGTTGTAGGTGCTCTGCCCAATTCGACTACTTGGCTTCGAAAGGTGTTACTCTATGATATAGAAGGTGTCACTCTATGACATAAAAAGGTGTTAGACTACAACGTAAGAAATGTGATACACTATATCACAAAAAAGGTGTTAGACTATCCCATAAAAAATCAAAGGTGTTACTCCATACCACAAAAAGGTGTTACTTTATAACATAAAAAAGGTGTTACTCTATGGCATAAAAAGGTGAAACTCTATAGCATAAAAGTATAAAAACATAGCACTCTTTATCCCAAGGTGATACTCTATGACATAAAAAGGTGCTACTCTATGACATAAAAAAGATGTTACTCTATAACATAAAAAGGTGTCACTCTATAACATAAAAGTTTGAAGAGGTGCCACTCTATGACTTAAAAAGGCATTACTTCATAATATAAAAGTTCGAAAAGGTGTCACTCTATGACATGAAAAAGTTTTCACTAATGGCCCGAGCAGCTGCGGCTCGCGGCTAACGGCTGTATATTATTTATACTCGACTGTTTCAGTTTCTACCACTTCCAATACATGTGTTACAAATTCAACCATAACCTCAAAATTTGCAGCTAAAAATCGACCCACCTTCCCCTAGCATCTTAAAGAGTCTTACGAATAATCATATCGATGAGGGTATAGTCAAAATCGCCTGATGACCACGGTGTTCCATGACAGCTCCAACTATAGATTCTCTTTTCTATACTTATCTGTAAGTCTCTTCCATGGAAACGGCTGTTTGAAGAGACAGTGGTTCACTATTGTTCATTAGAGAGAGTAATTCCTTCAAGACGAAGTTATCCACGGGGCGGCGGGCCGCACGATGCTCCGGCCATTAGAGTGACAACTTTTTCATGTCATAGAGTGACACCTTTTCGAACTTTTATATTATGAAGTAATGCCTTTTTAAGTCATAGAGTGGCACCTCTTCAAACTTTTATGTTATAGAGTGACACCTTTTTATGTTATAGAGTAACATCTTTTTTATGTCATAGAGTAGCACCTTTTTATGTCATAGAGTATCACCTTGGGATAAAGAGTGCTATGTTTTTATGCTTTTATGCTATAGAGTTTCACCTTTTTATGCCATAGAGTAACACCTTTTTTATGTTATAAAGTAACACCTTTTTGTGGTTTGGAGTAACACCTTTGATTTTTTATGGGATAGTCTAACACCTTTTTTGTGATATAGTGTATCACATTTCTTACGTTGTAGTTTAACACCTTTTTATGTCATAGAGTGACACCTTCTATATCATAGAGTAACACCTTTCGAAGCCAAGTAGTCGAATTGGGCAGAGCACCTACAACCGTTCGCTTGGAGGATTGGCTTCTATCTCCGTCGTAGGCTCACCATCACCACTACCACCGCCATCATCACCACTTATTATATAGGAAAAGCTTATGGGTAAGGAGATGCCATCACCACTTATTGTGCACGAACAGTTTATGAGTAGAGAGACGTCATCATAAAAGGTGTTACTCTGCACCATAAAAAGGTCTTACTCTATGACATAAAAAACGTGTGACGCTATAACATAAAAAAGGTGTTACTCTGTCACATAAAAAAGATGTTACCCTATGACATAAAAAAGGTGCGACTCTAGAACATAGAAAAGGTGTTACTCGGTGACATAAAGTGTAAAAAGATGTTATTGTGTGACATAGAAGGTGCTACTCTATAATAGCAGATAAGTTCAAGATCGTGTTACTCTACAGTATAAAAATATAAAAAGGAGCTTGGATGTATATTTATTCAGATGATGCTAAATAACATAAAAAGGTGTTACTCTATGACATAAAAGTTCAAAAAGGTGTTACTCTATAGCAATGAAGGTGTCACACTATGACACAAAAAGATGTTACTCTATGACATAAAAAAGCTGTTACTCTATGAGATAAAAAAGGTATGATTCTGTAACATAAAAAAGATGTCACTCTATGACATAAAAAACATGTCACTCTATGGCATAAAAAAGGTGTAACTCTGTGTTATAAAAAAGGTGCTACTCTATAACATAAAAAAGGTGTTACACTATGACATAAAAAAGGTGTAACTCTATAACATAAAAAAGGTGTTACTCTATGACATAAAAAAGGTGTTACTCTATGACATAAAGAAGGTGTTACTCTATGACATAAAGTGTAAAAAGATGTTATAGTGTGACATAGAAGGTGCTACTCTATAAAAGCAGATAAGTTCAAGATGGTGTTACTCTATAGTATAAAAGTATAAAAAGGATGTTGGCGATATATTTATTCAGCTGATGCTAAAAAACACAAGATGTTACTCTATGACATAAAAGCTCAAAAAGGTGTTACACTATAGCAATGAAGGTGGCACTCTATGACACAAAAAGATATTACTCTATGACATAAAAAAGCTGTTACTCTATGAGATAAAAAAGGTATGACTCTGTAACATAAAAAAGGTGTTACTCTATGACATAAAAAAGGTGTTACACTATGAAGTAAAAAAGGTGTTACTCTATAACATAAAAAAGGTGTTACTCCATGACATAAAAAAGGTGTTACTCTATGACATACAGTGTAAAAAGATGTTATTGTGTGACATAGAAGGTGCTACTCTATAGTATAAAAGTATAAAAAGGATGTTGGCGATATATTTATTCAGATGATACTAAATAACATAAAAAGGTGTTACTCTATGTCATAAAATTTCAAAAAGGTGTTACTATATAGCAATGAAAAAGGTGTCACTCTGTAACATAAAAAAGATGTCACTCTATGACATAAAAAAGGTGTTACTCTATGACATAAAAAGGTATTACACTATGACATAAAAAAGGTGTTACTCTATGACATATAAAAGGTATTGCTCTATGACACAAAGTTTAAAAAGTTATAACTGTATGACATAGAAGATATTATTCTATAACATAAAAATGTGTTACTCTATAATAGAATAAAAGTTCAAAAAGGTGTTACTCTATAGCATAGAAGTTTAAAGGTTTTGACTGTATGATGTAGAAGGTGTTACTCTATAATAGCATAAAAGTATAAAAAAGGATGTCGGTGATATATTTATTTAGTTGACTCTAAACTAATGAAGCATAAACATGGCAAATACACCGGATGTTATTAGCAAATTTCAGAATGCAGTAGTACAAAAATCACAGTCTTTATTAGGTTTGACAAAAAGTGCTGAATCTCTGGATACAGCTGATGATATGGAAACTTCTGAAATCAATCTATCTAATATGAGCCCGGACCATAATAAAATAGCTAGCTCCAATAATGGTAAATTTGCAAAACTAGTCAAGAAATATGTAACGAAATTAAACGGAAATTCTAGGAGATATCTCGATAATATTTATGGTGTTTACAAGCGAGGAAATTAACTTATGATCGGAAATTCTCCAATAAAATTTGAAGGCGACTTTGTCCAGATAAAGGAACAAAACTATCGTTTGTCCGTAGGATTACTGCAATTACTATTCAAAAAACTTCCGGATGAAAGTCTTATCAATTCAGTTGATTTGGATAATTATCGTATGATTATTGAAGTTTCGAGCGCTCACAAAAAGCACTATTGCGTGAATGAGTCGATTCGAAAACTAAAGAGTAACAAATTTTATAATTTTATTGCTCCAATGTTCGAAAAGTCGTCTGTAAAAAGTATCTCGCCATTATCTCAAGAAGATAATGTTAACGGAAGAGAGAAAAGTGAAAGGGTTGAGCAAACTAATCCAGTGGCAGCGAAAACGATAATTGAACCAATAGTCAATCCTCTAAAGAAGCTCATAACTGTTGATACACGAGTTAACTCGCATTCTAACGAGACCGATAATTATTATGAAGCTGATCATTCTAGTGAAGATGCATCAGATTTCTCAACCAATGAATATTTACCTAGAAGAATTCGTAAGAATTATAACTTTATTAATTGGAGATATCAACGTGAAAGTAAAAAGAGACAGTGGACTAGTGATGATGAAGAGGAAGAAGTTGCTCCCAAAATCTCATGAGTAGATGTTACAACTGCATACGAACTCGACGTCTGGGATGATCCTAACAAATTAGTTGATCGCTTACAAGTACTCGTTGCTGAGCAAAACATGGGAATAAGAACTAACTATGGTGAAATCCGTTTTATTCTTAGTGAACTTCGCAATGCTAGTATCATAAATTAATATTTCAAAGTTATATTGTACTAGATTATCTAAAAATTGAGATATTGGCTGTTAATTTTCAATAAAATTATTTTGGTAAACAAATATTTTCAAATACCCTGTCATTTTTTTTCTATTTCCCGCCGTGCTTTGTTGACAAATGAAGAGCCTGAAATTACCGATTATTTAAGGTGAATGATATAAAGGATTCAGAGTCGCGAAAAAACTGCAGTGACTGCCGAGCTCAGATCACGAACTCAGATTTTCAACTGCGTAGCAGTTCTCGTTTTGCGTACCTGAGTTTTCCGAGTTATACATGTTAAGCCCTAATCTGCAGAACAGGTGGGTGTCCGGGACAGTATTAAATTGATTATCCAATAAATAGAAGTAAAAATTCCCTTTTCAACCGCCTCATTCATTTCAATTTTAAAACGATAAAAGTCATCTGAAAAACTATGTATCTTTCTTTCTTTGAATAATGTTTATACTTTCAATTCGTTCATAAACATTCAACTATTATTCAAGATACGAAAATTGAGTGCCTCGCTAAATTTTAAGTATGTAGGGTGTCTATAATTGAGTAGTATTTATTTATCTATTTTACGGATAGCATTGCCATTTTCTACAATAAATTTGAGCATTTATTATTTTATAAGACTTATTACATGTATAAACTGTTTATAATAGGATAATATAAATGAGTCGCTACATACATTTTATACACTGAATAGAGGTGGTTCAATGATGTTTTTTTTTACTATAATTTTGCAATAATTATTTGCGTGCAAAAAAAAGCATTATTTTTGGTATTTGTAGAGTGTTGAAAATCTAATATTGACTAGCAGAACCTCAAATTATCCTACTACCGGCTGTTTGTCTAACTTTTGCTCAAAAATCCTGTCCCACTAAAGGAACTACCTATGTATTTTTTTTTTCTACTTGTGTAATATGTTAGTAATATTGTTTGTGAAATCAAATAAATAAACTATATGCTGCAATTTTTATGTCACTTTGAGAAGGTTTAAAACACTATAAATAAATCATATGTGACCTGAATAGTTTGCATTAAAACATAGGTATTATTTTTCAAAAGGGAGAGAACTAGCTGAAATCAAGCGCACACTATATATATTTTAATACATTATATTTCTTTTCTAAATATTAAAAAAGTATTAATTTAATCTTCTGTGATGCAAAAATGTTGGAGTAATCGTAAAAGAATATCAGTATTATTTTTATAATACAAAGGTCTCAAACTATTTTCTATTTTATGAGTTAAATATTTTTATACCACTCTAACCTCAAATACACAACTTTGGTATGATTTTTCGGCGCTCGTGGTATAAAATAACGTTCGAAACTAGTGCGTAGGTCGATTATTTAGCTGGTGTGACTTTTTCGCACTCGCTTCGCTCGTGCAAAAAGTCACACCAGCTAAATAATCGATTTCCCCACCCGGGTCGAAATGTACTATAAATTTTCGCGCCTAACCACATCAGTTGAGTCATGCGCCCTGTTCATAACATGTTGCCAGGCGGATGCCAGCCCACTTTTTTATAATTTTCCCATGAACTGTCTGTATATGGGACTGTCAAATTCGGAAGCGTTATTTGGATGATACTTCGAAAAATAGGGCATATGCCTAGGTTTAGATAAGTATTGAACAAGCATAAAAATTTTAAGGCAACCTGTTCAAGGCCTGCCGTACATCTGGCAGGGCCGGGGCGTTTTATCTACCTCTGAGGGATATCTCATAATTTGTCCATTGAAAGAATTTTCGAAAACCAGTGGTGGGGGTAGAAATTTTGGTTTTTTGCTTATAACTCGAGAAGGAGCGCTCGGATCGAAAAACGGACGAAATTTTGGGGGCGTAACAATAGGGGGAACATACTTTTAATATACTATCGAATGACGTTGGCGGAATTTCCAAAAATCGGTGGTGGGGGGTAGAAATTTTGGTTTTTCGCTTATATCTCGAGAAGGAGCGCTCGGATCGAAAAACGGACGAAATTTTGGGGGTGCAACAATAGGGGGGACATACTTCTAATATACTATCGAATGACGTTGGCGAAATTTCCAAAAATCGGTGGTGGAGGTAGAAATTTTGATTTTTTGCTTATATCTCGAGAAGGAGCGCTCGGATCGAAAAACGGACGAAATTTTGGGGGCGTAACAATAGGGGGAACATACTTTTAATATACTATCGAATGACGTTGGCGGAATTTCCAAAAATCGGTGGTGGGGGGTAGAAATTTTGGTTTTTCGCTTATATCTCGAGAAGGAGCGCTCGGATCGAAAAACGGACGAAATTTTGGGGGTGCAACAATAGGGGGACATACTTCTAATATACTATCGAATGACGTTGGCGAAATTTCGAAAAATCGGTGGTGGAGGTAGAAATTTTGATTTTTTGCTTATATCTCGAGAAGGAGCGCTCGGATCGAAAAACGGACGAAATTTTGGGGGCGTAACAATAGGGGGAACATACTTTTAATATACTATCGAATGACGTTGGCGGAATTTCCAAAAATCGGTGGTGGGGGGTAGAAATTTTGGTTTTTCGCTTATATCTCGAGAAGGAGCGCTCGGATCGAAAAACGGACGAAATTTTGGGGGTGCAACAATAGGGGGGACATACTTCTAATATACTATCGAATGACGTTGGCGAAATTTCCAAAAATCGGTGGTGGAGGTAGAAATTTTGATTTTTTGCTTATATCTCGAGAAGGAGCGCTCGGATCGAAAAACGGACGAAATTTTGGAGATGTAACAATAGGAGGGACATACTTTTAATATACTATCGAATGACGTTGACGGAATTTCCAAAAATCGGTGGTGGGGGTAGAAATTTTGGTTTTTCGCTTATATCTTGAAAAGGAGTGCTCGGATCGAAAAACGGATGAAATTTTGGGGGGTGTATTCCAATAGGGGGGCTATCACTTTTTTACATAGAACCATATGCTATATACAAAATTTTCATAACCTCAAAATTGTGCAAAACATTTTGCGCGCGCAGCGTCCTCGTAATTCAGCTATGAGTATGTATATGACTCGATAGCCTAGTGGTAAGGTGGCTGCTCAGTAATCTAAAGATCGTTAGTTCAAATTCAACCTCCGGCGATTTTTTTTTTTCTTAAAAATTTTTTATATAAAATATTAATGTTTATCGGTAAAGTATATTAATACAGTATTCTACCTTACCACCGTGAACATTGAGGCCTTTCGCGTGCTATTAGATACAAATTCAGCTATGAGCTTACATATGTGTCGATATTCGAGTGGTAAAGTTGCTGCTCAGTAATCTGAAGATCGCAGGTTCGAATCCACCCTTCAGCGTTTTTTTCATGAAAACTTTTTATATTAAAATATTAATGTTTATCGGTAGAGTATATTCATTTACCTACAGTGTTCTATCTTACCGACAGCACTACCGTGAAAGCATCGCGCTATAAGAATATAAATTAAGCTATGAGTATACATATGTCTCGATAGCCGAGTGGTAAGGTGGTTGCTCAGTAATCTAGAGATCGTGAAGTCGAATCCACCCTCCGGCGTTTTTTTCGAGAAAACTTTTAAATATTCGCAATGGTACTAACCATAATGAAGTGTACAACATGGAAGAGAATGCCGAATAAAAAAAATATTTGAAGGATAATGGAGAGGTTGATAGACAGGTAGAACCTCACAGGTTAGGAGCGAGGTGGGGCTCTTATCCTCCTTCAAATTCTGACCGCTAGATGGCTCTCGCAAGCAAAGTTAGTCAAGGCTTCGGTTATATAAGCGTGTTGCGGTTGTTAGAAGCTTTCATTCCCTAATAATGGGTCAAAGCAGCTCGACCATTGCTCCTGAGCAGCAACAACTGATACAAAACGATACAAAAAAGTCGCAGTGGAAAAAATGTTCGGAAAAATTTTCTACAAACATATATTCTTTGCCCGAGCAAAAGGGTTATAAAAAGTTCTAAATATTTACTAGTAGATAAGAACCGCTGGCCGAGTGCTGCAGGCTGACAAGCAGCAGGCCGCCCGCTGCCCGCCGCCGGCTGCTACCGCTGCCCGTTTGCAGCAGGCTGTCGCTGGCCGCTCGCTGCCGGCGCACAGTGGGCTAAACCCCGATTTTTTCTTTCAAAATAAAATAACTCCACACAGAAGCCACCGATTTGGATGATTTTTGTTTCTACTTATAGCAAATTAAATGTAGATTAGAGGAAAAATAAAGAAAAGTGTTAAATAAATTTTTATAACCTCCAAATTCAACAAGAAACATAGGTATTTTTCTTTATGTTGTAGAAAACCGTATTTAAGTTTTAGAAAAATTATTCTTTTTGGGAGAAATGTTGCCTCCGCTATACATCCATGCATAATATATAACCTCTATACCTGTGAACCATAACCTAACAACTTGAAGATGAATACTTCGCCGCTAAGTCAGGTTAATACGATAATCTGTAATGCACTATAACTTTGTAAAGTATTTATGACAAAATAAGTGATCTGTAACATTACAAACTTTTAATGACCATAACCTAAACCTTTTTAGAGATTAGCTTATTATTTTGATTTAGAAAAAAAGTAATTCCACACAGAAACCACCGATTCGGATGATTTTTGTTTGTACTTATAGCTAATTAAATGTAGATTAGGGGAAAAGTGAAGAGTATTGTCAAATCAATTATTATAACCTCCAAACTCTACAAGAAACATAGGTATTTTTCAAAATTTTGTAGGAAACCGTATTTAAGTTTCAGAAAAATGTTCCCTTTTGGGAAAAATATTGCCTCTTGAGTTCATCCATGTATAATATATAACCCCTACACCTGTGAACCATAACCTAAACACCTTGCAGATGAATACTTCGCCACAAAGTCAGGTTAATATGATAATCTATAATGCACTAGGACTTTGTAAGTTAGTTATGAAAAATTAAGTGATCTGTAATATTAAAAACTTTTAATGATCATATCCCAATACTTTTTACCGATTAGCTTATTAATTCGATTTAGAAAAAAGTTATTCCAGACAGAAACCACCAATTCGGATGATTTTTGTTTGTACTTATAGCTAATTGAATGTAGATTAGGGGAAAAATAAAGAGTATTGTCAAATCAATTATTATAACCTCCAAACTCTACAAGAAACATAGGTATTTTTCAAAATTTTATAGGAAACCGTATTTAAGTTTTAGAAAAATGATTCTTTTTTGAAAAAATGTTGCCCCCTGAGTTCCTCCATGTATAATATATAACCCCTACACCTTTGAACCATAACCTAACAACTACGTTGAATACTTCGCCGCAAAGACATGTTAATATGATAATCTATAATGCACTATGACTTTGTAAGTTAGTTATGAAAAATTAAGTGATCTGTAATATTAAAAACTTTTAATGATCATATCCCAATACTTTTTACCGATTAGCTTATTAATTCGATTTAGATAAAAGTTATTGCAGACAGGCACCACCGATTCGAATGATTTTTGTTTTTACTTACAGCTAATTGAATGTAGATTAGGGGAAAAATAAAGAGTATTGTCAAATCAATTATTATAACCTCCAAACTCTATAAGAAACATACGTATTTATCAAAATTTTGTAGGAAACCGTATTTAAGTTTTAGAAAAATGATTCATTTTGGGAATAATGTTGCCTCCTGCGTTCATCTATGTATAATATATAACCTCTACACCTAAGAAACATAACCTAACAGCTCTACGTGGAATACTTCGCCGCAAAGTGAGGTTAATACGATAATCTGTAATGCACTATAACTTTGTAAGCTAGTTATGACAAAATAAGTGATCTGTAACATTAAAAAGTATTAATGACCATAACCTATAACTTTTTACAGATTAGCTTATCATTTTGATTTAGAAAAAAATTAATTCCACACAGAAACCACCGATTCGGATGATTTTTTTTTTACTTATAGCTAATTGAATGTAGATTAGAGGAAAAATAAAGACTATTGTCAAATCAATTATTATAACCTCGAAGCTCTATATAGTAGATATTGAGTTCTCTCCTATTATATGTCAAAGTTAACGGCCTGTATCGTATAACCTTTTTTACTTTTGTTCAAAGACAGACCAATCTGAACGCTAAATATCTCCGATAATCCAAACTATATACCTTCAAAATCATAATACACAAACAGGTAAACTTTACATCTTCAATCTTCTTCAATCTTCTTCATCTTCAGCTTGGAACTTCAGGTCAAGCTTAAAGTTAATTAGCTCATAACCATTAAAGTTACTCAAAAAGTAAATACTTAAATCTCAATGCCTTATGGCTTCAATTCATTTATATACCATTGGGCTAAGATTGATATACTTTTTAAATTTATACATTATATTTTTTTTAGAGACCACTGGTATTGTTATAACATGAAGTATTCTATGCCATTCGGATAATGCGATGGAGTAAATGCTATCATTCTTTTTATATGAGTGTATCTTGAAAATGTTTATAATTAGTAAATATTTGAACTCATAAATATGTAAAAAATATATGATAATGTGTACCAAACATTTATTTAATTTTTAGCTAGATACACTTTCGTCACTTTCACTGTCTTCAGTTCCCACATCTTCATCTCGACCACTTTCATTTCCTTCGTCTTCAGGTTCACTCGTTTCAGTTTCTTTATCTTCCACATTTACTCTGGAATAAAGTCTCATATTAAAAATTTTCGTCGAAATAAAAATTACTTTGTACTTTATGTGCCTTTGTAATTATGTTGTGATTTATTTTCCATTTTTGTATACGATAATAAAATTAAATGTCAAGTGCCTATATTGAATAAGCCCAACTCATTTTTTTAAATGTAGGTATAGGTATTTAGCAGTATATAGTTTTTTCAAGCGCATATATAAATGTTATCAATATATTTATAATTACCCTGGTGGAAATCAATTCCATTATTTGCATAATCATAGCTAGTTTCACCAACAATCGTAAAAATTATACACTTTTCTTGGCCATTTCTATTCATCAATGAAACAATTTTTCCGCTTATGTTCACCATTTAATAGGCAGAATATCAGAATAAGTTTTTCACAAATTTACATTAACTTATTAATGAGTATTTTAAAGATATCAAATTTGGCCAGTTTTTTTAGTTAGAATATAACTAGTAAGAGGCTATAGCTATTTTTTAATATTTGGTTTTAAATACATAATCAAATTATAGAGAAAAGGACCACCCAGCAACCTTTTTGTTTTTGGTTCCCGGCCAATTCTTTTGAAAATTTAGTATTTTTGTACTGTTTGACCTTCCGATCAAATGTGTCAATAGGATCTAGATCTGCAAATCAATACATAATGGTTGTGGGGGTGGGTCCTTTTTAGTAAAAACATTTTGAGGTTACCTTGTCTCCGTTAAATAAATAATTGGACCAGAAAAATCGTTTCATGACTACCCAGAACTTTCCGGCTATTTTTTATAGAGAAAATTTCCACCAGGCTTTTTTGTAGTATGAGTAAATTTACCCAATTTTTGGCATAATAAAATAACAAAATAAATGAAGGGATTTACTATTACATAAATATAGACTGTTCCCTCATTAACTTCCCAGCAACAAAAAAAAAAAATGAATTACCTTCTCTCGAGAATAATATAAACGAATTAATTCCTTTCTTGTAGAATTTACTATTTAGTACTTATTATCATTCAGTCTCGAATAAAGCTACGTTAATTTTATATTTACTCAATGATATCTTTTTACTTACACTTCGTTTATGTACTCTAACATATCCAAAGTAATCTTGTTTTTCTTTCGTCTTTGTATTCTGTTCTTAATTGTAATTAAGGAAATTTTTGGGTCACTCATATATACAGCTCGGTTAAATACATCTAAAATACGGTTTTTTCTGCTGTTCTGTCTAGCATGCAAAACCATATTTCTTCTATAGTACTTGTGGGCTGCTTCAAGGGAATCTTCCGCATAATAAGCTATAGGTAAAGGGAAGCGACTCGATATCTCACAGCCATGCCTAAGAAATTTGTGCATTTTTGGGTTCATGCGAGCCCAGGGGTATAAACTATAATGCATATCATATGTTTCCCAACAAAACTTCTCTGTTTTTTTAAACTTTAATTCTTTTTTGCACTTAAATAACTGCAATAATAAAGCAATATCGGCTACAAATAGTTTATCTAATCCTAAAGATTGTGCAAATTTTGTGGATTGCTAAAACATTTTCGTGCTAAATTTCCAGTGTTTGTGGTACCGTGACCTTGTACAACTTGGTCTACTCTTACTCCAAATTGAGCAAAAAGTATTTTTTGTACAGCAGTTTTTTGTTCATTGTATTCTTCTGAAAACGTAGTTATAATTTAACATGAAGTATGAAATACTAATCATTTTTTCCAATCAGGAAGAGTAATAGATTACATTGAAATTTTTATGAACTAGAGACTCGAGACGCGGATTGCACGTTCTTGTTGTTATATTTTCTCAATTTTTACTTTTGAGGTTAGGAATTCATGCATATTTAGAGATCGCGCGCAAAAACGAACAGCCACCCAGAGGGTCTGAGTTAGATCTCTTATTCGTTGGCCGAACGATTAATAAGAGAACGAATATAGAAGGATTACCATCTCTTTTTTAAAGTACGATTTATGAAATTACTACTTTTAATAGATACAGTTATTTTGGAGAGAGAAAAAATAGCAGCTTGTAAATTGCTTATGTAACAATTTTTGTTTAATTTTATTAAACATATGCTATAATGTAGGTGGATGTTTAATATTAAGCCAAAATTTTGTTTTAATCTATTTTTATTTTCACTATACTCTCTCTTTACGTATTCAATTACAAATTTAATATTAAAATTTGAGTCTATATTTATAGAGGTTGTAGGAGCAAGCATACCAAGCTGTATTTCTCATTATTTATTTAAAAAATAGTTCATATCATCAAAAATAATATTGATAATAATACATTTTTATATAGGAAATCATTAAACTCAGAACATTAGTTAATCCAAGAATCACACAATTTTTTAAATCGAAATCTGAGGTGGTCTACGAAAGAAAGGAAGGCACGCAGTCGTACAACCGTAAGCGAGACGATTATTTAAAAAGTTTCTATACTCAAATAGTCGGAGGACGTAAGGTCAACGTAGAAGAACAAGGTACACTGACGTGAAATACTAAGCAAGTTGATTATTAGAAAGTCTTAAACCCAAATAGCAGGGAGAAATGATTTCCACGCACAATTATTTAAAAAAGTCTCAAATCCAAATAGCTGGAGGCACTAATGTAAGTTTACGTTACAAAGGGAGTTACATAGACATTCGACAGTTAGCGAGTCAATTATAATTCTTATACCCAAATAGCCAGAAGACGCGAGGCTCACGTAGAAGAGGAAGGCACGCAGACGTGCGACTGTCTGAGAGACGATTATTTAAAAAATCTTTATACCAAAATACTCAGAGGACGCAAGGTCCACGTGAAATTGGAGTTACGCAGACGTGCGACATGACAGTAAGCGAATCAATCATTTAAAAAGTCTCAAACCCAAATAGGAAGGGGAAGCGAGGTCTACAAAAAATGTGAGTTTTTGCAGATGTGCGACAGTAAGGGAGTTTATTTAAAAAGTCTCGAACCCAAATAGCAGGAGGAGGCGTGATCCACGCAAAAAGGAAGTTACACGTACTGTAATTCGTACTGCGACAGTAAGTGAGGCGATTATTTCAGAAGTGTCAAATATAACTGGCCATGGGCGCGATGTCTATGTAAAAAAGGGAATTACATAGACGTGCAACAGTAAGCAAGTCAATTATTTCAAAAATTCAACCCAAATAGCAAAGAGACGCAAGGTCAACACAAAATAAAAGGGCGTTATGCATACGTGCAGCAATAAGTGAGTCAGTCATTCAACAAAGTCACAAACCCAATTAATCGGAGAACGCAAGGTCTACGAAAAAATATAAGCTGGTCAATTATTTTGAAAAGGTTTTAAACCTTTGAAAAGGTTTTAAACTAAGTAACTGTAATGAGTTACTTTTTTTAAGTAACTTCTCGAACACTTCAACGTATTTAGTTTATATGATCAAATTCAATTTTCAAAGTTACAAAAGGTAGAAAATATCAATCAATCCTCATAGCCCCAACATCCCCTTAATTTAAAATATTAACTAACGTACCTTTCCGTGGTTCAGTAACATCCCACTCTTTGATTGTTAATCTATAAGCCAAATGCAAAAGATGTTCAAATGTTTTGATTTCAACATCTAATAATCCTAATCCATACTGCAAATTTTCCTCTTTAGGAGTGAATGGATCTTGTAGCTTAAACTTGTACGTGGTTCGTAAACACATAGGGCATTTGCAAGTCGCCCTATTCCCTGTGATTGTATTCACACATTTTCCATCAAACATGGTTTTAGACACTTGAAACTTTACGGTCACTTTTTTATTATTTAACATCTGAAACTTGTGGGTGGTAAGCGAATTTATCTCATTAGTTAAACGCTGAAATTCCCGAATAGTTGCTGTTTCATCTTCTTTTTCAAGGGCGATTCGCAACGGTCGACAAAACCGAACACTTTGTGGTGTGGGATTAATCCAGCTATATTCTTCAGCACTTGATATAAGAATATATTAATTTAATATTTTACTGTATTATATGTCCAATATGTAATGTTAAAATATTTTTTGATTTAGTGTGCGTAAACTATCAATTTTATGCTCCTTAAATTAAATATCGTTCGGTAAATTTACTATTAAAATCTTCATAGAAATAAATAATACTTTACATTTTGTTAAATATTTATCACCAACATGCTTTGGGGTGCAGATGTTTAGATTCAAAGCTGAGCTTGCCTATGTATAAAGTTCTGTATTTTATATAGTTGATTTTATCACGTAAGGGCAAAAAGCTTTAGCCACAGAGGTCTTTATCAATTTAAGTATTACTTTAAAGTATAAAGGAACAGTAAAAGTAACACTTGACTTCAGTGTTATAATTTTAATTTTAAGTGTGTACTCTTAACTGATGAGTATCATCTCCAAAATTTGAGTGTATACTCTTTATAATTGAGCGTGTATACCCAAATTTGAGTGTATAATCCTTACAGTCGAACTTCCACACTCAAATTTGGATGTAAACCCCCAAAAAGTGATTTTTTTTTCAGTAAGATACCTTATAGACAGATAAGCCTCTGAGCTGTGAATTCTTATACGCATAGTTTTTATACAAGTATGTCAAATCAAGCCAGGTTTTATAATTTTAATCTGATCTACAGATTACAAAAACAAAAATAGGAAATTCATTTTAGTTTTGTTGTTTAAAAATTAATGTTACCTTAACTTAATCAATAAGATACTTGTTACAAACGAAGTTTGTTGAGCAAGCAGGCTGTCATTTTCAGGATTTTCACACCTTTGGTGCGAATTCATGTGTCCAGACGAGCTATCAAAACCTGATGTAAGCAGCAAGGTGACATCATTTAAGGCTTCTGGTCTCCAATCAGTAGCTACAGTTTCACATAACCTTTCTACGGTTTTGTTGAGCATGATTTGCAGAGGTACTCTAACTTCCACTTCTGTCGCATAAACTCGTGTAGGTAAACATTCAACCATTTCACTTCTAATTGGAAAAACAATATTACTTTATTTTACACGTTAAATAATTAGTTTGAATAGAAATTGATTATCGTTACGCAAACTAACACAAAAATAGCACTATTACCCTATTGGTCTTGAATTTTAAACAAACTTTCACCTAGCGTTTGTCAAAAAATTTAAAGTAACGTTCATTATTTCGTCGGCTGGGAGGAAAAAGGTGCCATCTCGTTATTTTGCCAAGAAAAGTGTCAACTCGTTATTTAGGTAAGAAAAGTGCCATCTCGTTATTTTGCTAAGAAAAGTGCCAATTTCGCTAAGAAAACTACCAACTCAGCGGAGCACTTTTCTTAGTGTAATAAAGAGTTAGCACTTTTCCTAACGAAATAACGAGATGGCACTTATCTTACCGAAATAATGTATTGGCACTTTTCTTAGCAAAATAACGAGATGACACTTTTCTTCCCGAAATAACGAGTTAGCACTTTTCTTGGCAAAATAACGAGATGGCACTATTTTCCTCCCAGCGGACGATTTATTCTCATATAGCTTTACTTTCAAAACGAGAAAGCTTTTAAACTCTTGCGCATTATATTTACAATGTAATTGAAACTTAATTATACTTTAACATTGAAATATTTCAACATTTTTGTAACCTTTTTTACTGTCACAAAGCTTTTTGTATAAAAGAAGTCGTTAATACATCGCAATTTTCAAATAATATTCACTATACTGTCCAGTAAAATAAAGTAGCAAATTCAGCTCCACGAATTATTATATTGAATACAATATATCATGGAATTATACATTTTTCATGGAATATATCATGGAATTTCAAATTCTACAATATATCATGGAATTATAAATTTTTCTATCGAAATATAAAAAAAAAATTATTACCTAATTAACTCATAACGTGGATAGATCTTGGATTTCTTTGAATGAGTATCGGTTACTAAAGCTTTATGGCCGAATCCATCTCAAATCAGACAGCCCGCGTATGCCTATTTCACCTATCATGTTGAAATAAAAATATTTATGTTCTACTCGAAAAAATATTTTACACGTGTTTTTTTATTTTTTTGTTTCATCAAAATTTCATGCGTTCAGCGATGCCGAAAAATTCCGAGAAAATTCTTTCATTGAGAAAAAAAATTTTCAATGTGATTTTCAGACTGCTATTGTTTCAGCAGTTTTTCGAGCTTTTAAACGTGTAACACACAATTTCACTCAGTTTTGAGCCCTCTTTAACGGCCTTAATGTCATTTTCAAAAAAAAAAAAAAATCCACGAGCTATGCACTTTTTACTGAAAAATTCATTTTTTAGGGAAGTGCCTTTTTCTCGAAAACCCCATGTTTTTTTTGCACAATTTTTGTTGTCGTGATAGAGGACGGTAATGCCTAGCTAGACGTATTTGTGAGATTCGGTACTTTTTCCCTGGGATAGCGATCACTAATGAGATAACACACAAACAAATTTTTCACGCCTAATGCTTATATATAGTCAATGATATTAGAGTCAATGTAAAGGTATTTGTCTTTGTGTGTATGTAATATACAGGTACACATAACTATGTATTTATTTGTTATTTGCGTCTTTTTGATTTTTTATTTTTATACCTTTTTTTCATTTGTATACCTATTTTACTACCTTTGTTTTTCTGCTTCATTGTTCTTAATTCAGTAAGCGGACGATCAGCGGTCTTTGCTGTCAAACAATGTATTTTATCGTCACATGTTTTTTAACCCATATATGAGTTTTTTGAATTCCAGGATACTTTGGAGTTGTAAGCCAATCAATATTTTTTTCTTTTCTGAATTGTTCTATTTCAGCATCTTGTAAATGTATTATTTTAATAGCATCAGTATATTTTTGAACATGTATTGCAAAATCATTTGCGTTTTGAATAGCTTCTTCAAGGGGCTCTCGAAGATTATGCGAAGTAGCATAATGCTTTATAAGTCCACCCACACCATCTACAGCTCCTTTGCCGTGCCCAGTAGCAGAGAACAACCATTTTATATCACACGGTGCTCGTTTTAGTTCATCTAATTGAAAGCGATTTTTAAAGTGACTCGCAGCGCCGTCTGATACGATGGTAATTATTTTAATTGAATCACAACAATTTTCTTTCAAGAATTTTATAATTTTTTGTACTGCTAGCAAAGCATACGCTGAATCATGTTTTCGGTCATCACTTATAACTGCGAAACTTTGTGTCGAATCCCCTTGATAAGAGACTGCTGTGAAAATAGAAATTTGATCATTAACCCAATGATTTCCTTGAACAGCTTTATTATGAATCACAGCCCAGTTTTCAGCGAAGTCTATTTGAAGAACTAAATGATGTGAGTCTTTTTTAGCACTTTCTCTTTCTGTTTTTATAGCTTTGCGTTGTATATTTTTTACATACATGTGAGTACTAACCCTCATGGTCCAAACCGAAAGTTCATCTTTAAAAGCAGAAATTGATAGTGTCTTTTTAATCAGGTTTCCATTATCCCACAAAGCATATGTAATTTCTTCTGTGCCTTCTACATCTTGCAGTTTTAAAACATGAAACGTAATTCCCTTAATCCCTGGACATAGTTTACATTCTTGTAAATAACATAAATCAGATGGCTCAGAACACATTGTTGCATTTATTATTTGTGACCGACTTTCATCCAATTCTGTGACGTTACTCCCTCCAAAATTAATTAAGCTCGTAAGAAATAAATCATAATTTGCGCAATAGATACAGAGACAAACTTCTTTGATGGGGCTAAGTAAGACATACTTTGGTCGCAAACTATAAAATTTCGATTTTCCAATTCTCAATTCTGGATAATCATTTTTAAATACTTTATACGTCTCTTTTAAACTTCGAGTAAGAAAACGCTTAACTTATTTCTCTTTTTTATTGTTAACTTTAATTGTAACAACGTCACATTTATTAGGACTTTGTCTTGAACAATTAAAATCATCATTTAAATAATATTCCATAACAATTTTTTCCATGTTTTCATCAATCGGATGGCCTGAATATGCATCTGGTTCTGAATAAATTCCTTTTTCTTTAACAAGATTTCTCGATTTGTTGATCATATACATTGTTATTTCTGGAAATAAAGATAAAATTTCATGTTTTGTAAAGGATGAAGGTAGCAAAGTCAGAATTTTTATTTTTTCTGATACCGTAGAACACTTTTGCAAGGCTAGACCAAGATTTTGTATCCATTCTGTACAATGGCATACAGTTGATTCATTTGCTGTTATAGAAACGTCATAAACATTGTTCAACTTCACAATGTTGAAAGTATTTTTTTTTTCTTCTTTGTTACGTAATTTTCAATTGATTTTTCATGTATAAGATTTTTTCTTTTAAGAGGCGATACAGAACCTAAGAAAGATGTACTTATTTCATTATTAAATTCTTCAATGCGTTCTGGAGTACTTGGTAAAAAATCTTCATCTCTATCAACTACGTTATCGGTAACTTCATTATCCGTTATAAATTCATTGTCAGTACTACTCACCAATTCTAAAGCACGATTGTAACAATGTTGACACAGATATGTAGAAGGTGTCAAAGGTAAATGAGGATAGAGGTGCTTCAATGGATAAGCAAGATTCTCAAGTTGTTTTAAACGTACGGAACTAGATTTGTAAATAATTTGTTTGTGTTTGTCTAAAAAGTCTGCACATTTGATTCTCTCTGTTGAGTAATATTGAGACATCGTAGTTGAGTTGATAAGGTGTAAATATGTAATAATTTTCCAAAAGATGATGGTTTTAAATAAGACGAGATGTGTGATATATAGCAGAAACCGAACTTTTCTTTGTAAATGTTAAGTCAAACCATATCCATCTAGCGGACAAATGTACTAGTACATATACTCCTATAAGTAGGCGCACGTACATGTATATTACATACGCACAAAGATAAATACCTTTACATTGACTCTAATATCATTGACTATATATAAGCGTTAAGCGTGAAAAATTTGTTTGTGTGTTATCTCATTAGTGATCGCTATCCCAGGAAAAAAGTACCGAATCTCACAAATACGTCTAGCTAGGCATTACCGTCCTCTATCACGACAACAAAAATTGTGCAAAAAAAACATGGGGTTTTCGAGAAAAAGGCACTTCTCTAAAAAATGAATTTTTCAGTAAAAAGTGCATAGCTCGTGGATTTTTTATTTTTTTTGAAAATGACATTAAGGCCGTTAAAGAGGGCTCAAAACTGAGTGAAATTATGTGTTACACGTTTAAAAGCTTGAAAAACTGCTGAAACAATAGCAGTCTGAAAATCACATTGAAAATTTTTTTTCTCAATGAAAGAATTTTCTCGGAATTTTTCGGTATCGCTGAACGCATGAAATTTTGATGAAACAAAAAAATAAAAAAACACGTGTAAAATATTTTTTCGAGTAGAACATAAATATTTTTATTTCAACATGATAGGTGAAATAGGCATACGCGGGCTGTCTGATTTGAGATGGATTCGGCCTTATACCGATTCTTGCTATAGTCATTTTCCATATAGAAAGCTAAGGCTGATTCATTCGAGTGCCCTGATGAAAAATGTAATTAGAATTTATCAATCATTTCAAAATGGAGTAAGAAGGTTCTATTAGTAAACATTCACTATTCGAAAGTAGTGCTCTTATTTCTTGTTTTATTGCTATATGCATACTTCTTAACTAAAGTGGCATCAATTAACGTACAGTAAACATATTGCTTTATCTAATAATTAATAAAAATTCTTCAACAAAAGATAATTTGGTTAATTTTTTGAGATTACATATATTATTTTTGTTTCAATGTATTTTTAATAATTTAGAGGTAGTGAAAAATAATTATAAAAGCCAATTATTTTTTATTATAATTTCATTTTAAAGCACAACCATTCTCAACAGATTCTAAATTGTGATTGCCGATGGATATGAAGTCGCGAATTTAGTAAGAACTTATATTAGTTAAAGAAAAACTAAAACTTTGATTTTAGAGTAGGAATATTTTATTAATTGCCTTAATTTTTTTGATTAAGGTTTCTTTTTCTATAGGACTTACTTAGTTCATCATCAGTTTGGGTTTGATCTTCATAAACAATGTGATTGTTTCCATTAATACTTTGTCTCTTTAATTTTAGAGTCAGTTTCAGAGCTAATTCTAGTAAATTTATATCATGATTTGCGAATTCAGCAACTTCATGAGCTCTTGTATAAATTGTGCTTTGACATCCTAATAACAAAGCGTCAAACGTTTGTTTCGGTAGTATATATATATATATATATATATATATATATATATATATATTGTAACAGGGCGAACAGTTTTCGGAGCGAGAGAGTTTTCGGCAATGCCGAAAGCTTACCTGTATGCTCTCTCTCTCTCGCTCACACTGCTCCGCAACGATGATGCCTTCCTCGGCGCTGCTCGTCGAGGACGATGCTCGCCTACGTTGCGGCTCGAGCGGCGCCCTGGCAGAATTGCCGGCTCTGCGCGCGCTCGGTGCAATGCCGTTCGCTGACTGAATACAACCGGGTAACTCAGAAGTTATCCGGGAATTTTATAATTGCGTGTGACTCTTCGCGCTCCTGTAAAAGGGAAAAAAACGCGCGAGTATCTGGAGCTCAGATGATCGCCGAGGAAGTCGGCGATCCCGCGGAGGCGGCGGTATCCGAGGTGCTCGTAGGAATAACGGCGGAAGGGAAGGGGGTGAAATAATAATTCGCGAACTCTTAACTAGGAAATACAAAAGACAGTTTTATTCACAGGTAATAAAAGGGGTTCACAAGGAAAGAATAATGAGCGCGCCGCGTTCCCTAATTCTCGCGAGGTCAAAATGCCTCGCGAGTCGCACGCGTCGCGGATGTCGCGCACACATACACTCACGGAGACGAGGTGCACCTCTCGTCTCCGACGCTCTCTACCTCGTGCACCGAGGTAGAGTCTCGCACGCACGCGGGGGCCTGCAGGCACTAACCTCGCTTAGATGGCGGCGAAATCCGGGCTGGATCCGGCGCGTTCTCCCTTGGATCACGGGTGTTGGAGACGTCCTCTGGGGGCTCGTGGCACGAGGTCGTGGATGACCCTCTCGATCTCTCGCTCCTCTTCTCTCTCTCTCTCTCTCTCTCTCTTTCGCTCGCACTCTCTCGCACCTGGCCGACGGAGCTTTTTTGGACACGTGCGCGCACCGAATCGGCAGAAACTCGAATGAAATGTTCTCGCGCGCACCGTTGCCGATCCGCCCTACTCGCGCCTACGCATCCCCGCTTCGCTCCTCGATGGCTCGTGCGCGTGGTAGTTCGCCCGCGGATTTCGAACTTCGTTACACCCCCCTCCCAGACGCGACGTACTACCCCCTGGTCGGCGCTCTGGACACGTAACATGCGAAGTTCGCACGCGTGGGTGGTAAGGGCATGCTAGGTTAGGAGCGGAGGTGGGAGAAAGAAAAATAAGGCGAAACTAGTATCAAAAAAGTACGGCCCGTCCAGGCCTTATACTGCCGCGCGAGACTGCGTCCGCGTCCGCGAGGGTAGTATAGTCGTCGGATCGAGAGTATTCGCCTCGTTGCGTGAGCCTTTGGGTCGTCCGCGCGATTTCGCAGCGAGGTTCTTTGATGGGCTCGCCGCTATCACGCGTATAGCAGTCGGCCTTACTACAAGCCGTACCGCCTTCCTTGGACGACCCGGGTTACGCCTGGGGAGAGGATTAGGGGCACGTAAGTTTTCCGCTTCGCTCGCTGGGTTCTCAAGCGGTACGCGATCGGAGATTGCTGCGGCGCCGTCGTTTCCGCGATCTACCTGCGAGTTATTCTCGCTATCGCTCGCTACTGGCGGATCGCACATCGCCACAATCGCTGCGCTATCCCTCGGCGGTTGAGGTTCTTCCTCCTGCTCCTCATCTGAAGGCGTTACACCCACGTAAGGCTTCAGATGCTCGGCGTGAACTAGTTCCTCATCGTTTGCGTCGAGCGCGCGTATGCGATAAGTGTTAATGCCGATTTTGGCTATTATCGCATACGGCCCCGCGAATTTCGGTGCCAGTTTCGCCGAGATTCCTTGTGCGGCAGACGATAGGATCCAGTTTCTCTTCCAAACATAGTCTCCTGCTTGGAAGAGGGGCTCGCGGTGTTTTGCATCATAATAATGCGCTTGCCGCTCTTGTTCGCCGTCGATGTGATCGGCGACGGCTCTATTCAATCGATTGAGGCCTTTCATCCTCGAGGCCCATTCCTCGACTCTCTCCTGGCTCGCTCGTTCTTCCGCTACTCGGGCACGAGCTCTTTTGTCCGTTCCTGGGGTAGGGGTCGCCGCCCGTAATTTAACATTGCGGGCGAGAGTCCGGTACTACTATGGGCGGCGTTATTGAGCGAAAACACCAGCTCGGGCAGATTCTCGTCCCAAGAGGCGTGTTTTTCCTCCACAAAAGCGATTAACCGGGTTTTGAGCGTCCGGTTTACTCGCTCCACCGGGTTGGCTTAGGGGTGATACGGCGGTGTCACCGTGTGGTGTACCCCCAAGTTCCGTAAGTACTCAGTGACGACGCGGTTTTTAAACTCCGTTCCATTGTCACTGAGAAATACTTCCGGCGTGCCAAAACGTAAAATCACTCTCTCTTTCAATTCCTTCAAGATAGATTTTGCGTTCGCCTTCCGCAACGGAATAACCTCTACCCATCTTGAGAATAAATCTTCGAATACAAGAATATATTCGAAGCCGCGTTTGCTCTTGGGTAGAGGACCCATCATGTCGGCCGCCACCACCTGCCATGGGCGCGATATGTCGCGTTTTCCCATTAAACCGGTAGGAGCGCGTTGCTCGACTTTGCACTGCTGGCAGACGAGACTCTCGCGCACGTATTTACGTACTGCCTTGTACATGTGTGGCCAGTAGTAAAATCTCGTAGCGCGATCGTACGTTTTGTCTCGCCCCAGGTGTCCCGAGGTCGGATCGTCGTGGCTCTCAGCGAGCACTTGCTGACGACTCTCCTTCGGTATGACAGTTTTCCACGCTTCTTTGTCCCCGACCGCCGCCTCTATGAGTTCGTCGGGGCGATAGTAGAATAACTGTCCACCTAATAATTTCCAGCGCGGGTATGCGTCTGGCTCTCGCTGCAATTTCTCTCGCCAAGAGGTATACCATGTATCTTCCGTCTCGTTTGTCAGATCGACTGCGGCGAGTGACGCATCTTCCTCGTCGCCCTCGAACATGCGAGATAGAGCATCGGGGACGTGGTTAAGTGCGCCCTTTCTGTGCTCTACCTCGAAGCTATGCCCTTGCAGTTCGAGCGCCCACCGCGCGAGCCGACCAGTTGGACTATGCAGGCTGTGTAACCAACGAAGACTACTATGATCGGTGATCACTCGAAAATGGTAGCCCTCGATATACGGCCTGAATTTTCCAATGGCCCAGACCACCGCGAGGCATTCTCTCTCCGTCACGCTATAGTTACGCTCCGCGGATGAGAGTGTGCGACTCGCAAATTCCAGTACTCTTTCCTCGCCATCGATTATTTGGAAGAGTACCGCGCCG
This sequence comes from Torymus aiolomorphi, assembly GCA_036365515.1. Lineage (NCBI taxonomy): Eukaryota > Metazoa > Arthropoda > Insecta > Hymenoptera > Torymidae > Torymus > Torymus aiolomorphi. Next base: position 167,982,248 of record CM070875.1, on the reverse strand, counting down.
ATGCCTGTATCACTCGCGTCTGTTTGAAGAACGAATTGTTCTTCAAATTGCGGGCGAGACAGAATTAGAGCAGACGCAACAAAAGCCTTAATCTGATCGAAAGCTACTTGTTGTTCCTCTGTCCAATCGTATCGGCGGTCTTTTTTGGTGAGTCGGGTTAGTGGCTCGGCCATAGCAGCGAAATCTTTTAGGAACTTCCTGTACCACGAGGCCATTCCTAGAAAACGCCGAAGCTGTTTTAGGTTCCGTGGTTCAGGATAGCTTATAATCGGCGCGATTTTCTCGGGATCGGGACGAAAACCGTCCCGATTAACGAGTACGCCCAGGTAGCGAACTTCCGTCTGGCCAAACACACTTTTCTCTCGGTTAATAGTGAGATTAGCCTCCTTTATTCGCTTGAGAACGTGGCCAAGCCACTTTACATGTTCTTCAAAGGTCTCGGTGACAATGATTATATCATCGAGATAGGAGAAGGCATAGGGTTCCATTTCAGGACCGATAACCTTATCGATTAACCTCTGAAATGTTGCACCTGCCTGCGAGAGGCCATACGGCATGCGCGTGAACTGGAATAATCCCAGTCCAGGCACCGTGAACGCCGTTAACGGGCGAGATTCTTCCTCCAGCGGAATCTGGTGATACGCGCTGCTTAAGTCCAGAGTCGAAATATATTTTGCGCCTTGTAGCTTCCGCAAAATCGCGTCCATATATGGGAGCGGATATGCGTCAGCTCTGGACACGGCATTCACCTTCCGGAAGTCGATGCAGAATCGATATTTCTCGAGCGCTTTCCGCACCATTACTACTGGACTCGACCAAGCACTGGTCGAGGGCTCGATTATACCCGCCTCCAGCATCTCCCGTACCTGAGAGTGCATGATCTCCTCGAGTTTCTTGGAGACGGGGTAATATTTCTGTTTGACCGGCCGAGCCGAGCCAACAGAAATCGCGTGTTCGGCCCACGTCGTGCGGCCGAGAGGTTCATCCGTCTGGACCAGCAACTGGTCGAGGAGTTCTTGGAGTTGTTTCTTCTGCACCTCCGACATCTCCTCGAGACCGATCGAAGCTAGCTCCGGAGTTTCGCCAAGAGAAACGCTGGCTACTTCTAAATCTACCGTTTGCCCTGACGCGCTCACGGTCAGCTGATTTTTCACTGCATCGTGAATCATTCCGAATGTCCGAATGACATCAGCGCCGAGGTAGCACTCTAAGGTTTCGTCCGCGAGCACGGCGTCACGAATCTCCTTTTTTATGCCTGCTACCTCGAAGGGGAGCATTACATACCCCGCGATCGCCACTGTATGACCGCCGGGGACTTTTGCTTTCCTTCCGTGGCTTGATAATAGCGGGCTACGGCACGCGGATGCTAATTACAATCCGATCGAACCCATCACTGTTCGTGCCGCGCCCTTATCATATAAGGCGCGTATTCGGAAACCCCCGACGTTAACTTGGAGCCACCATCTGGCCTCCTCGTCGGGGTTAGCGATCGGTGCGTTCTCTACGCTGATCGCGGTAGCTGATGTTGCTGATTCGTCGCGCGGCTCCTCCTGAACGGTGGAGGCCGCGACGGCGATTTCGGAGGGAGTCTTCTTGAGTGCGGGCGTCGTATAGACTCCTTCTACGCACCCGATTTCCCGTTTCCCGCACACGTGGGACAATTGTACGTCCGGTAGCCAGGCAGACCGCAGCCGTAACAATGAATACCCTCACTGTTCCCCTTCGGTTTTACTGCGCTGCTATCGGGCGATTTTTTCCTTTCTGCTTGCCGAGGCCGCGGGTCGCGCTTCGGCGAGCCGCCTGCTGACTCTCTCTTTTCTCCTCTCCCTCCCTTCTTTTTCCCCTTGGCGGGAGAAGGTTTTCGAGAGGGCGGTGGAGTCTGCTTCGGGTGCAGCGCAGGCTGTAGCGCCAGCCTCACCTCTTCCGCGAGCATTTTGGACAGAGCTGCGATCCAATTCTGTCCAGTTCCCTCCGTTACCGGCGGGATCATATGTCCTGGAAGCGCGGCAACTTTCAGTGGCGTATGTTTTTCTTTCTTTCCCCGAGGGTTATAGGCAGCCTCGGGGAGGAGGCTCTGTTCCGGAGGCGGTGGTTCTCGATAAGATTTTTCCGCCTCGAGAGTAAGCTCGGCCTCGACACTCAATTCCAATAGCGTGTCGATGTCCTCGAAATCTACTCTCCTCACCATGCGTTGGAGATCTGGCCGCAAATTGCGATGTAAGGTGTCCAACTGGTGAGAAAGTGGGAGAGGTGGCTCGATCTTTTTCATGATCGAGAGTAGGCAGGTGATGAAGTCGCGCACCGGTTCTTCTCTCCCCTGTGTGCGCGCTGTTGCCTCTTGCAGCACCCGTTGTTGGAATCTGCGGTTCGCGCCGTACCATTTACGTGCTGAAGCGCAGAATTCGTTCCACGTGGACCAGCTCGTCTTATTATTCTGGTACCATGTGGCGGCGACTCCCGCGAAGAGTTCGGAGAGAGAACTTAACATCTCTTCCTCTGACATCTTCGCGAGGCTTCGGCATTCATCGACACGGTTTAAAAACACGTCGATGCTCTGCCCTTTCTTGCCGGTATACTTCAGCCCCCATTTTCGTGCGATGTTGCCGACGTCTCGCTGATTATTTCGGTTTTGCACCGTATGTCGCGGAGTGCTGGCATCAAGCGCGTTTGGGTCGCTGCGCAAATCTCTCGAATTCATCCGATTCGGGAGACCCCCCCCCCCTTCCAGGCTCCGCCTAGTAGACGATTGTGCGGCGTCCCTTGGGGGGAAATGAGCGATGGGCAAGACGTCGGTGATGTATGCAGATAGGTGTCCTGCTCTTCCGGATATCTGAATGTCAGGGTATCCTGGAAACCCACCTGACGTTGCCCGCTCTGTGCCTGGTCTAATCGCGTGCTGCACGCAGCTCCTTTTGTCGCTTGCTGCGTGAAGCTCTCTATTGCTAATTGCAATTTGGACTGATTGTCCGAGAGTTGCGTGATCTTCTGCGTGAGTTGCGTTAAAAACGCACTCAATTCCGCAGGGATTGGCAGATCCGGTGTTTCCGCCATTGCTAGGGTGTGCTGTTGTGAGTGGAGGGTTGTACTCGCCTCCCTCTCCCTAGATCCGTCTTCTTGGTTTTTCTCGTTCTCGGTTGTCTCCGTGGTTTCGTGCTGTAACGAGCTTCTCTCTGCTGCGCGCGTCTCGATATCGAGACGTGTTTGCTCGAGCTTGAGTTTTACGGCGTTATCGTCGCGAATATACTCAAGTGGGTGCGGTTCATTTTCGTCTGAGCCGCGTGCCCATGGTGTCTCGATTTCGCCGTTGCAGACCCTATCGATGAACGTTTGTCGGAGATTTGCTCTCGTTACCCACGTTGTGTGTTCATCGGGGTCTGCGTTGGTGGCGATGAATTCGTCTGCCGAGTAATCCCCGAGCAGCCATCTGCTCGCGCGATCTAACTGTTGAAATCGCGCGCCAGATATTTTCAAATCCATCGCCTTGAGATATCTATCTATCTCTTCCAGTGAGAGGCACATACACCAATTCTCGAGTGCTAGTTGTGCCGCCATATTGGTTTCTCACTGGAATATTTATGCGAATGAGAAAAAAAAGAAGAAAAAATATAAAACAGAAGAGAGAAAAAAAACAAAAATCTGACCGCAAGTAGATTTTTCGGCTCGTTCGCTCCGCAATTTACAGCGTGTTGTTACTCAGTGCGTCGATTGAGTGCGCGTATTTCCCTAATCCCTGGGCGCTTACAATCGCGTGTTACAGGAGAGAAAAAAAACTAAACTGTTTCTCACTCGGTCGCACTGAGTAAATTCGCGAGCAGAAACGATAGCGCGGCACAAGACAATAAGAATGTCGTGCTTAAATTTTTGCCTCGCGATCTATTGAAGAAGAGAGAAGAGAGAAAAAAAAAATTTTCCGTGAATAGGAAGAATAATTTTTGTCAACGCGGCCGAAATCTTCTCGCAAAACTTTAGTCTGCGAGAAGTTCGCCCTCTCTTTCCACCGCAAAATAATAAAATAGATTGTGGAAAGAGGGTGCGTTCGGCAATTGTGTCGCGCGATAAAATTCGGCGACACCCCGTTTAACAGTCGTTGAAAGAAAACAATTCACTCGAAAAAAGAATTTTGAGTGCCTTAAATTGCAGGGTATTCTACAAAAAGTGCAGATGTAGAAAGAAATCGCGCCTGCTTTTCCCCTGATTTTGTTTCTCCTATATAACAGCGAATATATCAAAACCAAAATCTTCTCGCAAAACTTTAGCTTGCGAGACGTTCGTTTTCTCCTTCCACTACAAAATAATAAAATAAACTGTGGAACGAGAACACGTTTGGTATTTGCGTCGCTCGTCAAAATACGGCGACGCTTTATTTAACCGTTACTAAAAAAAAATCAAAATTTTCTTGCACACGTGAGGCTATAATAAAGGGCCACACGAAAGATAGAAAACTTGCTGATTTCCAAAAAACAATAAGGCGGAGAGAGATTAAATGGTTGAAGAAAGAAGGAAGGAAAAACAAAAAAAAAATTTTAATTTCCTTCCAAAATCACAAAAAAAAATTTTAAATTTATTTTCAAAAGTACTAAAAACACAAAAAAAATTTTATTAATTATTATTATTTATAATTTTTATTAGTTATTACTATTTATAATTTTTATTTGTTATTATTATTAATAATTTTTATTCCTTTAAGTTAATAATTTTTAGTTTGTAATTCTAATAATTTTTAATTTTTATTGTTAATAATTTTCCTTAATTGATTAATTATTGTTGGATTATTACCAACAATAATCTCTCTTTCCGTCTTTTGCTATTTATCCGAGCAAACAAATAAGGTTTTAGAACGAACGAATATATCTCCTAGTTGTTTAGCTATATCGCTAAACGACTTACTAATTGATTATAAACCGAATTAGTATGAGGGAAAAGCACAGCTACGAACCTTTGTGTAAATGGGCCTATATATCGCGAGGTCCGAATTATTTTCGTTTCTGCTCGCGATATAATACTTGTTATCGCAAAGTATTTTTGTAGACATAGAATTGTCTACTACACTCTTGCACACATACATACACTCTCACGGTCGAACGATCGCGGTGTCGGCTGTGTTGCGAGCCCGCGCGTGTTTACAAACACGCGCCGCGCGCTATCCTATTGTACCTATCCATACGTTGGGCGCCAGTTGTAACAGGGCGAATAGTTTTCGGAGCGAGAGAGTTTTCGGCAATGCCGAAAGCTTACCTGTATGCTCTCTCTCTCTCTCTCTCGCTCACACTGCTCCGCAACGATGATGCCTTCCTCGGCGCTGCTCGTCGAGGACGATGCTCGCCTACGTTGCGGCTCGAGCGGCGCCCTGGCAGAATTGCCGGCTCTGCGCGCGCTCGGTGCAATGCCGTTCGCTGACTGAATACAACCGGGTAACTCAGAAGTTACCCGGGAATTTTATAATTGCGTGTGACTCTTCGCGCTCCTGTAAAAGGGAAAAAAACGCGCGAGTACCTGGAGCTCAGATGATCGCCGAGGAAGTCGGCGATCCCGCGGAGGCGGCGGTATCCGAGGTGCTCGTAGGAATAACGGCGGAAGGGAAGGGGGCGAAATAATAATTCGCGAACTCTTAACTAGGAAATACAAAAGACAATTTTATTCACAGGTAATAAAAGGGGTTCACAAGGAAAGAATAATGAGCGCGCCGCGTTCCCTAATTCTCGCGAGGTCAAAATGCCTCGCGAGTCGCACGCGTCGCGGATGTCGCGCACACATACACTCACGGAGACGAGGTGCACCTCTCGTCTCCGACGCTCTCTACCTCGTGCGCCGAGGTAGAGTCTCGCACGCACGCGGGGGCCTGCAGGCACTAACCTCGCTTAGATGGCGGCGAAATCCGGGCTGGATCCGGCGCGTTCTCCCTTGGATCACGGGTGTTGGAGACGTCCTCTGGGAGCTCGTGGCACGAGGTCGTGGATGACCCTCTCGATCTCTCGCTCCTCTTCTCTCTCTCTCTCTCTCTCTCTTTCGCTCGCACTCTCTCGCACCTGGCCGACGGAGCTTTTTTGGACACGTGCGCGCACCGAATCGGCAGAAACTCGAATGAAATGTTCTCGCGCGCACCGTTGCCGATCCGCCCTACTCGCGCCTGCGCATCCCCGCTTCGCTCCTCGATGGCTCGTGCGCGTGGTAGTTCGCCCGCGGATTTCGAACTTCGTTACAATATATATATATATATATATATATATATATATATATATATATATATATATATATATATATATATATATATATATATATATATATATATATATATATATATATTGAACAAAAGAAATAAAAGGGCTTTTCCGAGCGGATACCCTTTCCCCCCTATATATATATATATATTAAATTGCAGGACATTGCAATTATTGGTTTCATTTATGATGACATTATTTTTTACCGGGATCAGAATCCGTTGTCACTATTCGTTTTCTTCCTCCGTTAAAACTGCTACGAGTTTTCTTTTCGGCCGACCTCTTTGAATATTTTCACTTTTTCTCTTTTTTGTTTTGGGTTTGAACATGCTATAGTTAAATGCATATTTTTATTTTAAATGATATATTATGCAGAAGGTGAGAGGGAGGGGTGATACAACAATTGAAGGAAAATCCATTTTAAAAAGTGTATATATATTGATGTTAACCAAACTTTGCTATTTATAAAGATCGGGTTTTGCTACAATATCAATCAAAAATAATTATGAAACACTATTTTATTTACGAAAACATTAATTTCTTACACGTATGACATCGGATAATATAAAATCGGATAATTATCGAATAATAAAAATTAATTCTTGATTCTTCAAACCCTAGGTGTACGATACCCGGTCAAAAATATCCAGCTAGGAAATCCAGATGGATTCCCTAGCTGGATCCAGATAGATTTCCTAGCTGGATCGGGTGGATTCACGTAGATTTCAATGGATTTTTTAGCTGGATTTCTACTCTGGTTCATGTTGCGTAGATTTCCTACTTAATTTTTACTGAAAATGGGTAAGAAATCCACGCAATATGGATAAGAGTAGGAATCCAGCTAAAAAATCCATCGAAATCTACGTGAATCCACCCGATCCTGCTAGGAAATCCACCTGGAATCCAGCTGGAAATCCATCTGGATTTCCTAGCTGGATATTTTTGATCGGTTACTACTCGCCCTAAATATGCCACTTTACAAAAATAAATAATAACTAAATATAATCCTCAGAAGTATTATTTGACATATTTATATTTTGTATATAGCATTTGCCTCTAAAAATAAAAAAAATTATCTTCTTAATTATATAAAAATATTTTTGAGAGTATTTATATAACAACAATCGAATAACTAAAATAAAGATGCAACCCTTTTTTAAAACTTGCCGTTGATTAATTTTAAACACCTCGGTAATTGTTGAATACATCTACGCATTAAGGAGGGTCTTTCGCAAAATCCAACCAAATATTTTCAAATAAAATTTAAATACGTGATAAATAATGATTATTCCAATCTCTCTGCATAATTTGAATGTACCTTGATGAAGAATAAATTGAGCACGACATTAATAAAAATTGAGTTTTCAGGTTACATTGCTACATAGCCTTGTGGGATAGCACGATTTTTGTATGTTTGCATAATTTTTATACTTCCAGCCTATTTTAGCCAATAAGAAAACGCATATGTATTCAAGCAACCACCAGAAAAATGAAACAATGAAAAATATATGGGCCAACGAACGACCAGAAAAAAGAATCAATGAAAAAATATTTGGCCAAGTTATTTAATATTAGTCACGAAAATTTAAACAAAATGCGTGACATACTGATTTTAAATTTCATAAAATTTGTGAATTGATTGTGTAAGCAAATTTTATATATTTTTTACCTATAAAATCTATTGTTTCATTATTAATTTTGACTATAGATTACTTTGCAAGCAATAATATTAATATTATGGGCTAAAAATATTGGAGGCCCAAGGAAGTACTCGTTAAATATGCTCCTTAGCGAAATACCCCCCTTAAGAGATACGTTATATGACATTTTACCTGCACTGGCATCTTTGACCCTGTACTCTACATTATTTGCATCACCTATTTATTTATGATTTAATTATTATTCTATAACATATTCAAATAATTAACCCATAATGTAATTCGAATCAGGCTAAAACAATAGTCTGGCATTAACCTCACCTTATCTTAACGATGCAATGTTTGATGGACACGAATCGAATTATACTAAACTAAAGTATTTTCTTTTTTCTTCGTGTTTTGAAAATCTGTGCATTTGGCTGTTGTTGATGCGGTTGCTGTGATATGATTATACCTATTTAACATAATTGTTTATACGGTTGCTATGCTATAATTTGATTATTTATTGTACTGCAGATAATAAGATACTTATAGATTATAGGTATAGTTAATAATTATATTCCAAATTGATAGTATAATTTTTAAATTTTATATTTTACAGAATATTGCTCTATTTCTGTAAGACAACATAAATGCTAATTTCGACTCGAATTAGTATATATACATACTTGTCTTATCTTATAATTTAAATAAAATTATATTTAATAACTCATTAAGAAATTTATAAAGTAATAAAGAAATTTTACGCTTATTTATGCTTATTAGTTAACCGAGTATTCATTTTTTCGAACCGAATTTGCAAAAATTATATATAAAAATTTAATGTTAATATAATTTACGGCTTAAGTATTTCATTAGGGTGTACATTAGAACTTTTCCTTTAAATGATAACAATACAAACCAGGAACACTGGACAGTCTAAAATTTGTATTAAGCAATCCGATACATGTAGTTAAAAATACTTACCTCAGATAACCGATGCAATATATAGTACAAACGAAAAATAAACGTTCATTTATTTATTCTCTTATTGTATTATAAATGTTATTAAATGTATACGTAACTGTATATAAACAAAAGAGAAAAAATCGAGTCGAGTTACCTGGGGTAACAAATATAAAAAATCAAAGCCTGTGGATGATTTAGCTTCAAGCCAAGCTAGCCTATTGAGTTTAAAGCTTTATTCTATTTATATAAAAGAGTTTTGAGGCTATCGGATATTTTCCTTTCAACCTGGTATTTCAATCTACAAGGTTCATAAGATTACAGATTATTTCGATTCAAGCTCTGCCTGTCCATTGTATGAGTAATTTCAAATTATAAGATAATTCAATTTAAGCTTTTTTTGCTTCCTCCTAGAGGAAGCTTTGTGATAGTGATTTTTTGAGTTGTTGTAAAAACATGTTATAATTGTTTTCTGAGGTGTATTGGCGCCCAAATATAATATGTTTGAATTTTCAAGAATGAATTCTTGAGTTTAAGTATTCAAAACTGACGAATAATTAAAATAATATAAGAAAAATTTCTTTTTTTTCATTTATCCAACTTCCATTATTATCGTAAAATTTGAAGACAAAAATTTTCATCGCAAACTTCGCTTGGCTGCTCTGAGAGAGACACAAATGCAGGTATAGTAGAGTGTCTACAACCTGCTACCCAGCCTCAGGATTTCGATTTTTGGTCGAGCAAAAATAGACAAAACATCACTAAAGCGGTACGGGACCTTGATAAGCTTACGTCCGTCGCACCCAACTGTTTTTCCTTCTAAAGAATCTCTCTGATTGGGCTCAAACTCTCGTCTTGTATCTATCGCACCGAGATAGAGTTAGAGAATCAGGCCCCGAGAGGGGGTTCCGAAACCAAAAACCAGACGCTGGGTGGCACGTTGTAGACGTACTCTCTCTACACATAGCAGGCCTTTGAGGCCCGCATGGCAGTTTGAGGCCGTGTGCTATCATTCAACAGCTGACGGTTTCTAGACTCTGGTTAAATTTCCATTCTAGTTCCTCTATAGTTATAGATACTTACATCATGCACTGACAGAAAAACAAAACTATGAAAAATTTGTATGTTGTCTGGTAAACTGACAATAACTGACCATGTACTATAAATCCAAACTTTTAATTTTTCAATAATAAATTTAATTATAATAATGTAATAAATTGTTGCAAAAATAATAAATTTTGTTATTAAAAATGAATTAAAGGGATCATCAAATTAATTTTCAGGAAGCTACGGGCCAATGAATTGGCAGCGGTTTTTTTAATATGAAAGAGCCCGAAGGTTATACTGCATTTAGCTTCACCAAAGATTGTATATATCGAATTGTTTACAAATCACTAATCCAGTGATAATTATATTCAAAAGATATACTGAATAAAGTATTAACCTGTCATTACGGCGAAGTATTTTACTTATAGTTGTAAGGTTAAAACTGGAAACCGGATGCCGGAAAAAAAAGACTAAAATTCTGAAAGGAAAACGGACATAAAAAAATTCAGTTGTCTATATCTTTTAAACAAGATAATCTTATTAAATAAAATCTTTTGATTTGAGTAGAGCAATGAAATAGCTTTCGATTAAGAGTAATATGTTATATAGTTAAAACTAACGTAATAGGTATATAGGCGCATTGAATTTCTCACACACCAATTTCAATGTATATGTAGTGCGGGTCGTTCCTTCAGGCTTCTTCTATACTTGCCTTCGGAGCGCGCCCGCGCTCCTTGATGTTCACAGGTCTAACGGTAATATATTATATATGGACGAACTCAGAAGTAAACATTTTTACCACTAAGAATCATTTTTCTAAAACATAAATACAGTTTTCAACCAAATTTAGAAAAATTTAGAAAAAATGTTTCTCGTACAGTTTGGAGGTTATAAAAATTGATTTGACAATACTCTTCATTTTTCCCCTAATCTACATTCAATTAGATGTAAGTACAAACAAAAATCATCCGAATCGGTGGTTTCTGTCTGGAGTAACTTTTTTTCTAAATCCAAATAATAAGCTAATCGGTAAAAAGTTTTAGGTTATGGTCATTAAAAGTTTTTAATGTTACAGATCACTTATTTTGTCATAAATACCTTACAAAGTCATAGTGCATTACAGATTATCGTATTAACCTGACTTTGCGGCGAAGTATTCTACGTAGAGTTGTTAGGTTATGTTTCTTAGGTGTAGAGGTTATATATTATACATAGATGAACGCAGGAGGCAACATTATTCCCAAAATGAATCATTTTTCTAAAACTTAAATACGGTTTCCTATAAAATTTTGAAAAATACCTATGTTTCTTGTAGAGTTTGGAGGTTATAATAATTGATTTGACAATACTCTTTATTTTTCCCCTAATCTACATTCAATTAGCTATAAGTACAAACAAAAATCATCCTAATCGGTGGTTTCTGTGTGGAATTACTTTTTTTCTAAATAAAAATAATAAGCTAATTTGTAAAATGGTTTAGGTTATGGTCATTATAAGTTTTTAATGTTACAGATCACTTATTTTGTCATAAATACCTTAGAAAGTCATAGTTCATTACAGATTATCGTATTAACCTGACTTTGCGGCGAAGTATTCATCTGCAAGGTGTTTAGGTTATGGTTCACAGGTGTAGGGGTTATATATTATACATGGATGAACTCAGGAGGCAACATATTTCCCAAAAAGAAACATTTTTTTGAAACTTAAATACGGTTTCCTACAAAATTTTGAAAAATACCTATGTTTCTTGTTGAATTTGGAGGTTATAAAAATTTATTTAACAATTTTCTTTATTTTTCCTCTAATCTACATTTAATTTGCTATAAGTAGAAACAAAAATCATCCAAATTGGTGGCTTCTGTGTGGAGTTATTTTATTTTGAAAACAAGAAATCGGGTTTTAGCCCACTGTGCGGCGTCTCGCTCCCCCAGGGCAAGGTCTGACTTTACGGCTGGCCTAGAACGGGCAAGACCTGATCGAGAATCGGTCGGTCGGTTCTGGCTCAACTCGTTGGCTCGCGGGTGAGTCAGAGACGGTATACCGATTCTGCAGATCTGGGTTATTGACTCCCCGTGCAACTATTGACCCAAACACCCTATGCCGGTTCTGCATCAACAGGTCTTGACCTGTAACATGGGTTAATGGCGCCCGTGCAATTGCGGTGGAGGGGGAGGGGGGGGGGCAAAAAACCTATGCCGGTTCTGGATCAACAGGTCACGACTTGAATTGATCCAGATCCGGCATAGCTTATCTACTAGTAAACTTTAAAACGCTCGCTGCCTTTACCCACCCTTTTCTTATCTCTTTAGTCCTTTACTTCAAAGATACATATCATATTTACATTTCATCATATCATACTACCATACTACATTTCGACACGGGTGCGGAAGGTGATTATTTAGCTCATGTGACGTTTTTCGCACGAGCGAAGTGGGTTTTATACCCGCTGATTGCGTCGATAAATTAGCTATGGATGAAATGGATGAAAAAAAGGGACATACATGCATGGAAGCTTGACAGGAAAACGATGGAAGGTCAAGGATGCATCTTTCGCCCTTGCACTCTCGCAGCCCTTAAAAACACACACGTTTCTGTTCCGCATTTTCACATTTACAGTGACGATTAAAACACGAAAGGCACACTATTAAAATATATTAATCGCGGACAAGTAATTACAAGAAAACACTGAAAAGGCTCTAATATTCAAAAGATTAAATATTAATAAAACATAAAGATAATCGCGAACCGCAAAAACAGCTTCTCACGCGGAGTTGCTTAGCCACACTGATTACTGACAGTTAAAAACAAAGCACGATCTTCGCGCATGTAAACAAATGTAGGCGCGAACTCCCGTCTTGGCGCCTTTTTAAATGACATTTTTAATTCAAAACTTCTTTCGCTTTTCTTATACTTCTTATACGATTATAATAATTGATTACAAATTTCTCATAATATTTAATATTATTAATTCGATTATTTAACTACATAAATTATTTAAAATAAATAATAATACTGTAAGGAAAAACATTTCTAAGCAATACAAGTAAAACAGTATACAAATTAAAAAAATTTTAGTAAATAAAAAAAGAACTATAACAACATCATTTTACAAAAAATATTAATATAATAATAATAATAATAATATTCTTTAAATTAAATAAGGAAATTAAATAAGGAACAATTCTTTATTTCCTCTATATCATTTATTTTCTTTCTTCCACCGTTATATTTACAATAATGATATAACAATATTATTTAATAGTTCAATATAATGTCTACATGCCAAGAGATTGTAATGAAGTATTTCTAATTTTTTCATACAATCATTTGTAAATAAAAAGAAAATTATATCCAACGCATTGTGAACAGTACTTCCAGGGTAGTACAAAAAACTATTTAAAAACGTCAAAATTCAATACATTATTTTCCAACCAGCAGAAAAGTACAGTCTTACTTATTAATTAAAGAAATAAAAAAAAAAAAAATATTCTCCGGGTGATGGATTCGAACCCGCATCAAAAGAGTATTCAGGTACATTAACCACAGGACCAACGCCACATACATATGTTTGTAACGTGGATGTAATATATAAAGTGTTCCCCCATTTGGTTTATAGATTGGAGTTTAACATTAATTTGTTTTGTTAAATGTTTTTAGGGTTTAGTCTACTTCCTTGTATTTAATGTTGATTACTGACATTTTTGTAATGCCCAGTTTATCAGTTTTACATACATAATATGTATTGTGTTACCATTGCAGTCGTTACAGGTGGTATGTTATCGGCCGTTCGTCAGCTCAGTCAGCTGTTCACGAAACTTTCAGAAATCGACTGTCGCGCTGAGCGTGGTCGGGGTACATACTACATTCGGGTTGCCTCAGTCTCCCTATAAGCTTTGCGCTTCTATTAGTGTCTATCTTCGTTGCCTCAACTAAATCTGAAAAATTGCATAACTTAATTTTTTTTTCATTAAATTATATCTACTCAGAAGGATGAAATCAACTTAAAAATACATGTGATGCCTGAAATGCATTAGAGAAGCGGGTTGCTATCATTCTCAATTACGGTTACTATCTGAAGAGCTTACACACGGTTTAACGTATATGTTAGAATAAGAGGGTACATTTATATCAGAGAGATAGTAAGTATGTGTGTAGTGCCACCTTATACAAGAATAGGTAAGCGTATAGTGAGAGCGAGCGGGAGCGTTAGGGCCTTTGCACGCTAAAAGCATGACGCAAAGGAATAAGGAATAAGAGGGCATAAGGTGGGCATAAGCTACTTATGCTCCGCTTATTCCTCTTATGCCCGTGTTGTGTACGCAACGGATCGTGCATAACCCCTAAATTGCTTGTTTTGGAGTAAGTTTTTTAATAATAAATTGCAAGTAAACATTTACCTCTCCATCCATTGTTCAAAAATGTCTACACTATAAATTATTATAAAAATAATCACTAAATGATTAAGGAGAAAACTTTTCTCATTTCTGCACGTTGAAATGATAAAATACAAAAGCCCCTCAAGTTTTATTATTTTGTCAACTCTTTACATTGTAACCAATTAGAGTCAATTAATAATTACAGTAAGCTATTTCATTTCGAAAACTTTACTCCAAAAAAATCAAGAGGTTATGCACGTTTCGTTGCGTACACAACACGGGCATAAGAGGAATAAGCGGAGCATAAGTACCTTATGTCCACCTTATGCCCTCTTATTCCTTATTCCTTCGCGTTATGCTTTTAGCGTGCAAAGGCCCTTACTCGGCTGTCGTCCTCCGTCGTGAGCGGTTGTTTTTTGAGAGAGAGAACTCTAATGCAGATTAGATTAAGTGTTTAATAAAAGTTGTTACTGTTCACAAGACTGGTTTATTTGAACAAACCCTTTGATTTTAACATGGTAGCAGTCCGTTGGTTGATGTACCGTAGAATTCATGTGTCCCGTTTGTGAAAAACTAAAGAAAGGGGAAAGTGCTTTTAAGTTGAGTGCGTGGTAAACGCACGAACAAAGAAAAACGCATGGATAGAAAAAAGTTAAGTGAAACAAAAAGTGACATTGAACAAAAAGAAGAGTTTTTTGATTGCGAAACAAAGGTGAACAAAAGGAAGTTCCTGTTGAAAACAAGATGGCATCGGAGAACAAAGGATTCACGCTGCAAGTATTTGATAGAACGCACTACAACAAGTGGAAGCACAAGTTAAAATTGTTCTTAGAATTTAAAGAATGTAGTGAAGTTATTGAGAATGATGAAAGACCGACGACAATAGGAGAGGACGACTGGAAGAAGAAAGAGATAAAAGCCAAAAATTATATTGTGAACAGTATTACGAATACAAAGCTAGAATTAATTATTTCAGAAGAAAATGCCAAAAAAATGATTGATAAGTTAGATAAAAATTATTTAATTAAAAGTAGTGCTGTGAAATTGCTGTGTAAAAGAAAACTACTCGATTTGAAAATGGAAGAAAATGAAAACCCGACAGACTTTTATAATAACTTCGAAAAATTAGTGAATGAATTAAGTAATGCGGAAGAAAAAGTGACAAAGGAAGATACATTGAACTATTTTTTATTAGCACTGTCTGAAAGTATGTCACATATAGTTGATATAATAGATGCTTTACCGGAAAATGAAAAAACAGTTGAAAATGTAAAGTCGAAACTAGCATTAGAGTTCAGAAAAAACAAAGTGTAAGTGAAAATTCAAGGTCGAACGCTTTTGTATTCGAAAAAAAGAAAGAAGAAAAGGACATGTTATGTATGTGGTGGTGAAGGACACATACAATACGATTGCCCAACGTATAAGAGTTCGTGGAATCGAGGGACGCCGCACCGAGGAGGCGGCAGAGGCCGGTCGCAACAGCGAGGAGGCGCTAGCGGACGAGGAGCCAGTCAACAGCGAGGATCGAGTTCTAACTGGCGTGGCAGTAGGGGTCACGTACAACGTGGACGAGGCGCGAGAGCCAGCGACGACAACAGCCAAGCCGAGTGAGGCGCTGAAAGGTTGCACGGTCCATGTCATAAATAATGAAAATTATTTTAATGATTCGATTGTATTGAAAGAACCGATTGACGTAAGAGTAGGTAACGATAGAATTTTGAAAGCGACTAAAGTAGGTCATGTAAAAATAGTACATTTGGACACGTGTGGGGAAGTCGATTATTTAGCTGGTGTGACTTTTTGCACGAGCGAAGCGAGTGCGAAAAAGTCACATCACCTAAATAATCGACTTACGCACTAGTTTCGAACGGTATTTTATACCACGAGCGCCGAAAAATCATATCAAAGTTGTGATTTTGAGGTTAGAGTGGTATAAATAAATTTAAAACGTTTAATAGTAGGACTGAAATTGAAATGAAAAATGTTTTTTATGTCAAAGATATGGATAGGAAATTAATTAGCTTTGTAGTAACTGATAATTATAAAGTTATGTTAATTGGAAATAGTTCTAAAATTTATAATGAAAATAATGAATTAATTGCAATAGCTTGGAAAACTGATAGAATTTATAAAACGAATAGTTTTATTGAAAGAGGTAGAGAATCTAATTTGACAGTTAAAAATGATAAAATGACTTTAAAAGAGAAGTGGCATAGAACGTTAGGACACGTTAACTTTAGTTACTTAAATACTAGATTGGTTCTTGACGCTAATGGTAGTAGTAGATAATATGGATTTCAGGAAGCTGATGGCCAATAACTACCAGGTGTTTAAATATTAAAACAATTTTTTATTCAACACATATAAAAAATTGAATAAAAAATTGTTTTAATATTTAAACACCTGGTAGTTATTGGCCATCAGCTTCCTGAAATCCATATTACTTAAATACTATGTGTAAAAATCATATATTGGAAGGTTTGCCAAATGAAGTAGAGTCAGATTATTTTAAATGTGTTACGTGTATTGAAAATAAAATGCACAACATTCCTTTTGATAATAATAGAAAAAGAGCAAAAGATATTTTAGAGATAGTACACACAGATTTAAATGGGCCGCATTCAGAAGGTTATAAAGGGGAGAAATACTTTCTTACGTTTATTGATGATTACAGTAAAGTAGCCAAAGTCTATCCGATTAAGTAAAAAACTGAAGTATGTGATAAGTTTGATGAATATATAAATTTAGTCGAGAATAAGACTGAAAAGAAAATTAAGAAACTGAGATGTAATAATGGCACCGAATATTTGCATAGAGACATGTATAGATTATTTAGAAAAAAGGGGATTGAGTTAGAGCCGTGTCCACCTTATGTGCATGAGCTTAACGGTACAGCAGAGAGATACAATAGAACAATCATGGATAGTGCTAGGTGCTTGTTATCTGAGTCCAAGATAGAGAAAAGGTACTGGCCAGAAGTAGTCTACGCAGCAGCATATTTGAAGAACAGGACAATAGCAAACACGTTAGAAAGAAATAAATCTCCTTATGAGATATTTTTTAATGAAAAGCCAGACACAAAGTATTTAAAATTGTACGGAAGTAAAGTATTTGTAACAAATTTGAAAAAATCGATTTGACCTTCAAATGACCTTGATCATTGACCTAAGGTCATAACCAAGGTTATGATCAGTTGGGCCCCTCTGAACCCTACAACTTTTGTATTTAACAATTTGTCTCGTATGCCTAATTATGGGAATGTTTTGATGCGTCGATTGATTTTGATTTTAAACATGACCATGACCATGACCATGACCTTGACTCGAGGACATATCTGAACGTAAAATTTTCCGCTCTTTCCATTTACGAGGTCAAAAATGGGGGTTCCCATTTGAAAAAATCGATTTGACCTTCAAATGACCTTGATCATTGACCACAAGGTCAGAACCAAGGTTACGATCAGTTGGGCCCCTCTGAACCCTACAACTTTTGTATTAAAAGTTTTTTTCCATCTCCCTTAGTTTTCGAGATATTTGCCTGGTGGTTTTAAAATGGGACACCCGGTATATGTAAATTATTATAGTGCTGATAGTCCAGTAAATTTTAAAGAGGCTATTAAATGTGATGAATCTAGTTCTTGGCAAGATGCAATGAATAAAGAAATGAATAGTTTAAAGAAAAATAAAACTTGGGAATTAGTTGAGAGACCAAAAAATGAAAAAGTATTAGACTTAAAATGGATTTATACTAAGAAAAGCGAAAATGTATATAAAGCTAGAATTGTAGTAAAAGGTTATCGACAGAAAGATATGCTGGATGATATTTATTCACCTGTTACGAAAACTCAAACTTTCAAAGTGTTATTGTCGTATATTTGTCAGAATGGATTGTTAGTTGAGCAAATGAACGTTGAGACATCGTTTTTAAGTGGCGAAGTTATCCCTGGTAAAAATGATCTTCACGGTTCGGAAATGTCCGGATCTAAGGAACCTTTCCGATCCTTTCCGATTTTTGGAACCAATTTCTTCCGAACTCTTCCTAACGGTCATAGGGGTAAACTGTTAAGAATGTTGATGATCTCTTTAAAACCTTTCCGATCTATTAAGATTTTTTACGAAATAATTTGGTATATTTATTCAGGATTGGTTGGTTTGTTCCGAACCTGGTTGAAGTATAATGAATTTTTACGGTCAATTCAGGACTTTAATTAACCATCGTGTTTCTGGCTATTATTAACCGTGGAACCGTTCGGAACTGTCCCCGTGTAGGGAAACCTACATAAACATTTATTTAGTGCTGTTAATTAATTTCTCACGAAAAAAAAATCGTTATTTGTTAAAATTAAATTTATATTTATATTAATAACGATTATTTATGAATAAATAATAAATCATAAATGATTATTTATTAATAAATAATAGTTGTTAATAAATAATATTAGGGATACAGAAAAAAAAAATTATCCTGATTTTCGTGCATAATTATGGAAATATTAAGGGGGTGCCAAACTCAATTCTGCGATTTGACCGACCCATAGGTCGGTAAAGTAGGAAATACATACTATTGATGAAATATGACACCAGCGCCATCTCTAGAAAATCCTAATAGATTTTAACACAGATGGCGCTACATATTTCAAGAATATTAAATATCTGTAGTATTATATGATACTATAATAATAATAGACATCTGTATATTCTATGGTTCAAATCAATATTTACCTATTTCGCCTATACGCATTTTTTTTACTGTAAAAAGATATGCATATTTCGCCTATACGCATATTTTTTTAGTATAAACCATTGTACGTATTTCGCGTATACGTATTTTCTTTTATAAATAATTATGCGTATTTTGCGTATACGCATTTTTTATTGTTAATAATAGTGCGTATTTTACATATACACATTTTTATTACAAATAATAGTGCGTATTTCACATATACGCATTTTTATTATAAATAATTGTGCGTATTTCGCCTATACGCATTGACTTTTATAAACAATTGTGTGTATTTCGTCTATACGCATTTTCTTTTATAAATAATTATGCGTATTTCGCTTATACGCACTTTTCGGTGTTAGTAATCGTGTGCATTTAGCCTACACGCATTTTATAATAAATAATTTTGTGTATTTCGACTATACACATGTTCTATTATAAACAAATATGCGCATTTCGCCTATACACATTTCTTATAATAATAAGATCCAGGTTCGTCACTTTATTGTATAGTCTCAGTTATTATTGACATTTCAAAATTCAGGACGTCGCCTCGCATGATTGCAACTGCTTTCTAAAAAATTGCGGTGCGCTCCGAAGATTTTTGTGTCTAGATGTCGGAACAGATCGTATGCGAGGTCTAAGCGGTCCAGGTGGACGATGATGGAGTTTACGTGATGTGCTCCGTAGGTTTTTATGTCCAGAGGCCAGGACAAATCGAATGCGAGGTCTAGGTGTTCCAGATGGTCGATGATGGAGTCCGGGTAGTGGGTTTCGTAGGTTTTTGTGTCCAGATGAAGGGATAGGTCGGATGCAAGGTCTAGGTGTTTAGATGGACGATGATGGAGTCCGGGTAATGCGCTCCGTAGATATTTACGTCCAGGTGTCGGCACAGGTCGGATGCGAGGTGTAGGTGCTACCGGACGCAGCTTACATGAGGCAGCTTGCGGATTGCGCGCACGGGCTTCTGTAACCTGCGTCGTTTCTTTTGATGCCATGGTTCCACTAGCTGGTTCTAATAAACCAAACGGTGACAGCAGCAGCTCAAGTCTTGTTCAGAATTTAATATTATGATTTTCAAAATATTACCTGCATCTGAAATTTTGTTGTACGGTACTGCACTATCTTGTACATATTCTGGATGTAGTTTACAAAATTTCTACCAAGAGATAGTTTAGATTTGGTTTTGTAACGGGATGGCTAGTGGGGGAAAATCCCAACCAGCCACAGGCCAGCGATGCCCTAGAACACGGTGCTGCGGGTGTCACACTAAAATGACTTGCCCGGGGATCTGCTCCTGGAATCCCGAAAACAACGCGAAGACCGCACACGAACTTCGCTTTCCAACTAATTGGATCGCTGAGTGAAAAGCGCACGCTCGAAGAGTAAAGCGCGCGCTCGAAGAGTAAAGCGCGCCGCTATGCTCAGATATGAAAACAACCGGCGGAGTCGTTTTCCCGCGGAGGCGGCGGTATCCGGGAGAAAGACAGGTTGTAATGAACAACGCGACGAGTAACTAGATATCACAGTATATTTAAAATCACTAATCTCTACAAGCACAACGCACGTGCTGATTAGAACAATTATGAGTTAGTTCGCGCGCGACCGTTAATATTCAAACGCGCGAACTATACGGCGCGCGGCGAAGCTGCTAATTTCGCGCGCGATGTTAAAGTACGGCGGGCTGACACACACCCGCACGTACACGGTACAGAAAGCTTGCACGGGGCGATTTTCGTGCGAGCCTTTACAATGAACCCGCGAGAGGAGAGTAGAAAACTTACGTTAGGAAGGACCAGCCGGTGCACTCGACTCTCTCTCGCTCCCTGTCACTCGCACAGCAGTTGCGCTCTCTTTCTCTCTCTTGCTCGCTGTATTGGGTCGGCAGGCAGGCTGGCTGCCAGCTCGTCGCTCGCAGTCTCGTGCGGCTCACGCGGCTCGGGATCGCTCTCTCTCTGTCTCTCTTTCGCACGTACACACCCTACTCGGCGCCTCCACTACACTCGCGATAATAATAAAAAGCTAGGACGGCGCGGATGAGGTAACTTTTGAGAGACACACTGGAGAGAAGTTCTCGGCACGATGGCAGACACGAAGATGGCTGCCGTGACTCCTATAAAGCCGTAACAGCTTCGCGGGTACGCGACGGGCATATTACGCGTCGCGAGACCGTTCTAATCTGGTCAGGATGCTCGCGCGCTCGTGCCCCCGGTGAGCATGCCTGCTCGGCGCGGGTAATTCGAATCTCGAATTACCTAACTCGCGCACGCGTTACAGTTTTTATTTTTTTGGTTGAGGGTTTAATTGTTTATTGAAATTTAAACAAATTTCAATGTTTTTATTTTTTTATTCAATCTAACCATAGAAAAATATCAATATGAAATCAAGTTATCTTTTGATAGATTTTAAGTATTTGCTGCTAAAAATATATGGGATATTTCAGGTGAAGTCAGCAGCTCAAAATTTTAAAATCGCTCAAAACTCGTTTTCTTTTAGTTTTTTATGAACAGAAAATGTTCCTCAAATTTTAGATCGATAAAAAAGCTATGCAACATTGAAAATTCAATTTTTTTTTGCAATTTTTGGTTAAAATCCAAGTTTATTCATTTTTTAACTCAAAATCTTGAAACTTTTTGTATAGTACATTGATTGGCAAAAGGTTTGAATTTTTTCTGTAGAATGTGCCAGTATTTATTTTATGACTCTTTTTGAAAGTCTCTGATTGGCTGCTTCTTAGTATACCTTCATCAAAGGATATTGAGGCTGCGGCCAAATATTCTTTATTCGACAAATTTTTTTGTATTCTTCTTCGAAAACCCTTCAAAATGCTTTTTTTGATCAATACTGGCCGAGCAAAGGGAGAAAAGTTACAATTTTTTGAAATATCAAGAAAAATCCATAATTTCAATTTTTGATAACATGATTAATAAAACTGAACATTATTCATACATCTTATGGCATGGACCGTATCACTGAATTTTGTTAGAGCATCAAATAGAACATTATAAATATCTATTTTCAATAATATTAGGCTTACACAATAAGCAATACCTAATTATGAATTAATAATAATTTAAGCTATAGAGGCTAATTACTATAAAGCTGTCAAAATGAAATCAGGCAACAGACTGATAATTTCATTCATAATTAGGTATCGCTTATTATGTAAGCCTAATATTATTGAAAATAGACATTTCTAATGTTCTATTTGATGCTCTAACAAAATTCAGTGGTACAGTCCATGCCATAAGATGTATGAATAATATTCAGTTTCATTAATCATGTTATCAAAAATTGAAATTATGGATTTTTCTTGATATTTCAAATTGTAACTTTTTTCCCTATGCTCGGCCAGTATTGATCAAAAAAGCATTTTGAAGGGTTTTCGAAGAAGAATACAAAAAAAAATTTGTCGAACAAAGAATATTTGGCCGCAGCTTCAATATCCTTTGATGAAGGTATACTAAGAAGCAGCCAATCAGAGACTTTCAAAAAGAGTCATAAAATAAATACTGGCACATTCTACAGAAAAAATTCAAACCTTTTGCCAATCAATGTACTATGCAAAAAGTTTCAAGATTTTGAGTTAAAAATGAATAAACTTGGATTTTAACCAAAAATTGCAAAAAAATTGAATTTTCAATGTTGCATAGCTTTTTTATTTTTGCAAATATCGACCTAAAATTTGAGGAACATTATTTGTTCATAAAAACTAAAAGAAAACGAGTTTTGAGCGATTTTAAAATGTTGAGCTGCTGACTTCACTTGAAATATCCCATATACCTGAAACAACAGAAAGGTGTAACAAAATTTGAGACCAAGGGTTGAACTTCAAATGAACCTGAGTATAGTATTTAAGGACGTTCTCCGGGTCGAAACAGCAATTTTAGTTTTTATATTTTTATATAATGTTTTATTAATTTGATAATCCAAGAGTAAGTACATGTAACAAATATACAGGGTGTATCAAAAGTTCCGGGACGGCCAGTTATCTCAGCGGGAATGCATTTTCGGAAAAAATGTTTCATACAAAAGATGTAGGATTTTTCCCTGGCTATCTGATGGTGACCTTGAATTTGACCTTGGGCTTGACCTTCAAGGTCATTTGAAGGTCAAGTCGAATTTTTTTAAATCGGAAGTCTCCTTTTTTATTGCGGAAACCGAAAGAGGGAAAAATTCTCTTTCCACCGATATAAGATACATACGGGGTCAAATGTGATCTAGAGGTCGTTTCAAGGTCAAGTCGGTAAAATGAGGTCAAATTGATGTTTGGCAGTCCATAGCATGGAAACTAAGGGCGTTGGGAAAAAACTTTCCATACGAAAGTTTCCGCAAATCGAATGGAGCATCTGATGGTGACCTAGAATTTGACCTTGGGCTTGACCTTCAAGGTCATTTGAATGTCAAGTCGAATTTTTTGAATGGGAACCCTCTTTTTGTTGCAGAAATGCGGGAAAACTTACCATTCCAGGGGTGTAAGATACATACGGGGTTAAAAGTGAGCCGAAGGTCATTTGAAGGTCAACGTTCTTATACTCCGATCATCTGGACACCCCATCGAATTTCGTGTATCAGGGCGTTAAAAAAACACTTTTTGTACAAGACCTCCCGAAGTCCAGCCGGTAAAGGCAAGACCTCCCGCAGTCCAGCCAGTCAAGGCAAGATCTCCCGCAGTCCAGCCAGTCAAGGCAAGATCTCCGCAGTCCAGCGAGTCAATGCAAGACCTCCGCAGTTCAGCCAGTCAAGGCAAGACCTCCGCAGTCCAGCCAGTCAAGGCGAGACCTCCGCAGTCCAGCCAGTCAAGGCAAGACCTCCGCAGCCCAGCCGGTGAAGGCAAGACCTCCGCAGGCCAGCCGGTGCAGGCAAGACCTCTGCAGTCCAGCCAGTCGAGGTGAGACCTCCGCAGGGCAGCCGGTGAAGGCAAGACCTCCGCAGTCCAGCCAGTCAAGGCGAGACCTCCGCAGTCCAGCCAGTCAAGGCAAGACCTCCGCAGTCCAGCGAGTCAATGCAAGACCTCCGCAGTCCAGCCAGTCAAGGCAAGACCTCCGCAGTCCAGCCGGTAAAGGCAAGACCTCCGCAGTCTAGCCGGTGAAGGCAAGACCTCCGCAGTCCAGCGAGTCAATGCAAGACCTCCGCAGTCCAGCCAGTCAAGGCGAGACCTCCGCAGGCCAGCCGGTGAAGGCAAGACCTTCGCAGTCCAACCAGTCAAGGCGAGACCTCCGCAGTCCAGCCAGTCAAGGCAAGACCTCCGCAGTCCAGCCGGTGAAGGCAAGACCTCCGCAGTCGAGTCAGTGAAGGCAAGATCTCCGCAGGCCAGCCGGTGAAGGCGAGACCTCTGCAGTCCAGCCAGTCAAGAAGAGACCTCCGCAGTCCAGCCAGTCAAGGCAAGACCTCCGCAGTCCAGCCGGTGAAGGCAAGACCTCCGCAGACCAGCCAGTCAAGGCAAGACTTTAAAAAAGTTTCAATAATTTTAGAGGTCTTGAGAATCATTTCAATAAATTTTCATATTGTTTTCCATCAACTTCCTGACAGTAGCCTAATCTATTGTAAAAGCTTTCAACGGCATTCACGAGATAGTCAGCAGGCATATTATCACATTCATCTTGTATACGTTGTCGTAATTCTTCTAAATTCCGAGGCTTAGTTTTGTAAACTATATCTTTAAGATAACCCCATAGGAAATAGTCCAACGGCGTTAAATCGGGTGATCTGGCTGGCCACTCAATGTAGCCTCTTCGTCCTATCCACCTATCATGAAAAACGACGTCTAAATACCTGCGAACATTTCTACCGTAATGCGCTGGAGCTCCATCTTGTTGAAAAAAAGTATGTTCAAAATTTTGACCAGTTACCTCTATAATTCTCGGCACTATTTGATTACGGAGCATATCCTCATACATTTCGGCATTCATATTTCCTTCGAAGAAAAAAGGACCGATGAGTTTGTTGTTTAATATCCCGGCCCAAACATTCAACTTTTGAGGATTTTGTGTCATATCTTTGCGCATCCAATGGGGGTTCTCAGCAGCCCAATACCTGCTGTAATGCCTATTCAAAGTACCATTGAGTTGGAATGTTGCTTCATCAGAGAAAACTATGTTGTGATGAAAGTTAGGATCATCATCGATCCGTTCCATCATATATTCGCAAAACTCAACTCGACGATCAAAATCGTCTTCATTTAACTCATGAACAAGTTTTACTTTGAAGGGATGAAATTTATTTGTTCGTAATACTCTATGAACAGATTTCTTACTTGTTTCATGCTCTTGAGCGAGTTTGCTAAGAGTGCAATGAAGATCTTCTACAGCCGAGAGTACAATATTTAATGATGCCTCTTCTGTAGTAGCTGTTTTTGGCCATCCTGTTCGTGGACGATCTTTCACACTACCGATATCTTCAAAACGTTTTACAGTACGTTCAGCTGTTGATTTTGAAATCGGAGTTAACCCATTTCTGAAAGTTTCATTAAAAACATTTCTTACCTGCATGAAAGAACGTTTCACATCTCCCCAACCTCGAATCATGAGAAGCGATATTCTGTCTCTTTCAGAAAGTCGCTGCATTGTAAGAGTTGGGATACGATTTTGTATGTACTCAAACTCAACGAGAACAAAGAATCGAGCATCAAACACTGCCGAGAGCTTATGACTGGTTGGGACAGAGATGTCAAATGAGCTATAAGTAGAAAAGTGAAATATTCGAAAAAAAATATTTCTCAATAGTTGTAGATAAAATTTCTCGAGAATCACAGCACTGGCTCGATAGTTGAGACTGAAATGACGATTGAATGGGAGACCCACACTGTAATAAGTATGAGTAAATATAAGAACCCACATAAACATGAGATCCCAAATGACTTGCGCATATTTATTTTGTTTTCGGGGTCGCTGAACCCATATCTGGGGTCGGTTTGCCCCGTTGGGTCGATCCAAGGTCGTTCCAAGGTTAAACCAGAAGGAATTGCAGAAGGTGCTTGAAACCACGGACCCATGGGTTTTCGGGGTCGCTGAACCCGTATCAGGGGTCGGTTTGCCCCGCTGGATCGACCCAAGGTCGTTCCAAGGTCAAACTAGAAGGAATTGCAGAAGGTGCTTAAAACCACGGACCCATGGGTTTTCGGGGTCGCTGAACCCGTATCTGGGGTCGGTTTGACCCGTTGGGTCGACCCAAGGTCGTTCCAAGGTCAAACCAGAAGGAATTGCAGAAGGTGCTTGAAACCACGGATCCATGGGTTTTCGGGGTCGCTGAACCCGCATCTGGGGTCGGTTTGCCCCACTGGATCGACCCAAGGTCGTTCCAACGTCAAACTAGAAGGAATTGCAGAAGGTGCTTAAAACCACGGACTCATGGGTTTTCGGGGTCGCTGAACCCGTATCTGGGGTCGGTTTGCCCCGTTGGGTCGACCCAAGGTCGTTCCAAGGTCAAACCAGAAGGAATTGCAGGAGGTGCTTGAAACCACGGACCCATGGGTTTTCGGGGTCGCTGAACCCGTATCTGGGGTCGGATTGCCCCGTTGGGTCAACCCAAGGTCGTTCCAAGGTCAGCGGTGATTAGCCAGGTCCCAGGTCTGGGTTTTGATCCAGAAACGTTTGCACAAAAAATGTTTTTTGACGCCCTGATACACGAAATTCGATGGGGTATCCAGATGATCGGAGTATAAGAACGTTGACCTTCAAATGACCTTCGGCTCACTTTTAACCCCGTATGTATCTTACACCCCTGGAAAGGTAAGTTTTCCCGCATTTCTGCAACAAAAAGAGGGTTCCCATTCAAAAAATTCGACTTGACCTTTAAATGACCTTGAAAGTCAAGCCCAAGGTCAAATTCATGGTCACCATCAGATGCTCCATTCGATTTGCGGAAACTTTCGTATGGAAAGTTTTTTCCCAACGCCCTTATTTTCCATGCTTTGGACTGCCCAAGATCAATTTGACCTCATTTTACCGACTTGATCTTGAAACGACCTCTAGATCACATTTGACCACGTATGTGTCTTATATGGTTGGAAAGAGAATTTTTCCCTCTTTCGGTTTGCGCAATAAAAAAGGAGGGTTCCCATTTAAAAAATTCGACTTGACCTCCAAATGACCTTGAAGGTCAAGCCCAAGGTCAAATTCAAGGTCACCATCAGATAGCCAGGGAAAAATCCTACATCTTTTGTATGAAACATTTTTTCCGAAAATGCATTCCCGCTGAGATAACTGGCCGTCCCAGAACTTTTGACACACCCTGTATACTTGAAAGAACATAAGACAATTTTTTTTAGACAAATTCAGGCAATAGTCACTATGGTATTGTCACAATTAAAGACAAAACCTTCAATAAGTTCTTTAAATTTTTTTATTTTTTATCCGATCTTAACGAAATAGAGTTTATTTTGTTCGTTAAGTAATTTCAGGGAGAGTATCGATGGAAAAGTTTATGATACGAATTACCAGTAAGGCGCAATATCAATTTATTTAAGAAAAACAAGTCAAGTTTTCATCAAAACTTTCTTAAACAAATTGATATTGCGCCGTACTGGTAACTCGTATCATAAATTTTCCCATCAATACTCCCCCTGAAATTTCTTAACGAACAAAATAAGCTCTATTTCGTTAAGATCGGATAAAAAATAAAAAAATTTAAAGAACTTATTGAAGTTTCTGTCTTTAATTGTAACAATAGCATAGTGACTATTGCCTGAATTTGTCTGAAAAAAATTGACTTATGTTCTTTCAAGTATATATTTGTTACATGTACTTACTCTTGGATTATCAAATTAATAAAACATTATTTAAAAATATAAAAACTAAGATTGCTGTTTCGACTCGGAGAACGTCCTTAAGTTGATCGGCATTTTAAAATACACCTTCCATCATATAAACGCATAACTGCAAATTGGACATTTTAACAAAATTTGTATTTTTGAAGTATTGTTATTGATAATAACTTTGCATTATACTTGTCATGCTACTGAATGATTGGCAAAAGTAGAGCTACTATAATTTCATTGAGCTAGGCTCATAAGTTTCTTTAGCTTCTTTTCAAATTTTATGAGTTTTGTTGAAAAAAAAAACGGAAAAGAATTAATTTTGTGTCAAGACATCTAGTTTCTTATAAATAGATAACTAAATAAACTCATGTAATTGTAATTCTTTTCTGTTATAATTAAATATGTTCGCCCATGCACCTTTCCTTATAACTAATAATTGTGCGTATTTCGTCTATACGCATTTTTGCATTATAAACAACTGTACGTATTTCGCTTATACAAATTTTTGATATTGTAAATAATTGTGCGTATTTCGCTTGTACGCATTTTTTATTATAAATAATTGTGCGTATTTCGCCTATACGCATTTTTGTATGATAAATAATTGTGCTCATTTCGCATATACGCATTATTTATTATGAATAATTGTGCGTATTTCGCCTATACGCATTTTTTTATTTACTATTTTTTTTTATTACAAACACATGTCAATTTGAACGTAATTACGTTCGAGTATTTATTTATAATCACGATTTTTACTTATAGTATAAAATTACGTGATTAGTAATACTTTAAGTTTTGACATGTCCAACACCTATTAGCCAAAAACTACGGAGCGCACCACCTAAATATCGTCATCGGCTTTCCCGAAGACCTGGACCACGTATTAGATGCGCCCTGATATCCAAACGCAAAAGACTACGAAGCGCGCCACCTAGACCTCGTCATCGGTTACCCTGAACACCTGCACGGCGTATTAGATGCACCCTGATATTTTAATGCAAAAAACTACGGAGCGAACCACCTAGAATCCATCATTGACCACCCCAAAGACCTAGACGACGCATCGATGCTTTCAATTATCGATAAGTAACTCATTAGCAGGTAGCAACCCTTACCACTATAGTATTTCTCTCTTACAATTGAAGGTGGAAGCAATGTATACTAAAATCGTGTGACGCTTTTACGTCGTTATGCTGTTGATCCAACGATCGTATAATTGTGTAACTATTGTAGTATGAAAAGCAACATACTTTAAAAGTAAGCGACCCATAGCATAAAAGTATGGGTTCCTTACCAAGATTGCTAACACCACCTTACTTATATAGTAAAGGAACTCCTATACTCCACAAGTAAGCCGTTTTAACTGTAGCAGTAAGAGTTTTCTTTCCGTGTGCACCCGCAGAAAACTGTTATTTTTTAAGGAGGTATAATTCGTACCTAAAAATCAGGTGTGCCCTAAATACTGACATTAGTCTAGGCGCCAGTGGGGGTTTCCGTGCCCGATGGATGTCCACGCATCCACCAAAGCTTTTCTTATGTATTTTTGTCTGTTGATTCTGAATTGCGAAGGTGGACAGTCGCCAGACTGTTAGTTTTTTGTTATTAACAATTTAATTGTTTAAATTGCTGCCAAATCAATATGATTAATTATAACTGAATGCTAACTGTAAATTGATCTAGAATTATGCACGATTGCGCTCGAATTCACGAGTTATTGCACTAAATTTGCAATAATTCGGGTTCTAATAAAAATTTTTCAATTCTGAAAAAATGAGCATATTTCTAGATCAATTTACTAGAGTTTGAAGCAGTTAGGATTCAGTTATAATTAATCATATTGATTTGGCAGCAATTTAAACAATTAAATTGTTAATAACAAAAAACTAACAGACTGGCGACTGTCCACCTTCGAAATTCAGAATTAGCAGACAAAAATACGTAAGAAAAGCTTTGGTGGAAGTGTGGACATCCATCGGCCACGGAAACACCTCTGGCGCCTAGACTACATCTCGAGTTTGTCGCGGAAGCGCAGACATTCAAGTATACCTTCGCCGTCCCTTCTCCGTCGTGTCCGCCTAGGTGATGCCCTCGGGAAGTGATAGTTGCGTTGGCTACCGTCGAGGAGAGTACAATTATATGAAGACGTGTTATCTTCTGCAGGAACTCTTCGCCTAGAGCAAAACAAAATATATTAATAATGTGTTAAGCAGTGGGGATGAGGAGAGCAGTATCGAACTGCAAGCAACAGAGGAGTAGACAGATGGGAAGTTGGAGGCTTGTTTCGGCTATACTACATGATAAAGTTCAAATCCAAAGTGAAGTACTTACACGAGCCTGTCACGGGAGCGCAAATTACATTCAACTACACCTTCGCCCTCCCTTCTCCGCTGTGTTGGCCTAGGTGATGTCCTTGGGAAGTGGTAGTTGCGTTGGCTGCCCTCGAGAAGAGTAGAATTATATGAAGACGTGTTGTCTTCTACAGGAGCTCTTCACCTAGGGCAATACAAAATATATTAATAATGTGTTAAGCAGTAGGGATGAGGATAGTAGTATCGAAGTGCTAGGAATAGAGGAGTAGACCGATGGAAAGTTGGAGACTAGGTTCGGCTGTACTACAAGATAAAGTCCAAATCCGAAGTGAAGTACTTACTCGAGTCTGGCACAGGAGATCAAACTATATTTATATACACCTTCGCTCTCACTTCTACGATATGTTTGTCTAGCTGATGTCTTCAGGACGTGGTAGTTGCGTTGGCTGCCCTGAAGAAGAGTAGAATTATATGAAGACGTGTTGTCTTCTGCAGAAGCCCTTCGCCTAGGGCAAAAAAAATATATTAATAAAGTGTTAAGCAGTATAGGAATGAGGATTGCAGTATCGACCTGCCAGGAACAGAGGAGTAGACAGATGGAAAGTTGGAGGCTAGGTTCGGCTATACTACAGGATAAAGTCCAAACCTGAAGTGAAGTACTTACTAGAGTATGTCGCGGGAGCGCAAACTACATTCAACTATACACCTCCGCCCTTACTTCTCTGTTATGTTCTCCTATGTGATCTCCTCGGGAAGTGGTAGTTGCGTTGGCTGCCATCGAGGAGAGTAGAATGATATGAAGACGTGTTGTTTTCTGCAGGAGCTCTTGGCCTAGAGCAAAACAAAATATATTAATAATGTGTTAAGCAGTGGGGATGAGGAGAGCAGTATCGAACTGCAAGCAACAGAGGAGTAGACAGATGGGAAGTTGGAGGCTTGTTTCGGCTATACTACATGATAAAGTTCAAATCCAAAGTGAAGTACTTACACGAGCCTGTCACGGGAGCGCAAACTACATTCAACTACACCTTCGCCCTCCCTTCTCCGTTGTGTTGGTCTAGGTGATGTCCTCGGGAAGTGGTAGTTGCGTTGGCTGCCCTCGAGAAGAGTAGAATTATATGAAGACGTGTTGTCTTCTACAGGAGCTCTTCACCTAGGGCAATACAAAATATATTAATAATGTGTTAAGCAGTAGGGATGAGGATAGCAGTATCGAACTGCCAGGAACAGAGGAGTAGACCGATGGAATGTTAGAGACCAGGTTCGGCTGTACTACAAGATAAAGCCCAAATCCGAAGTGAAGTACTTACTGGAGTCTGGCACAGATCAAACTATATTTATATACACTTTCGCTCTCACTTCTACGATATGTTTGTCTAGATGATGTCTTCAGGACTTGGTAGTTGCGTTGGCTGCCGTGGAGGAGAGTAGAATTATATGAAGACGTGTTTTCTTCTGCAGGAGCTCTTCGCCTAGGGCAAAGCAAAATTTATTAATAAAGTGTTAAGCAGTATAGGAATGAGGATAGCAGTATCGAGCTGCCAGGAACAGAGGGAGTAGATAGATGTAAAGTTAAGATATTTGTAGAGAATGGAAAGGGATCTTTGAATGAAAAGTTGAAAAAGCGCATGTGCATTTCCAACTAAGACCTCCCGACCCTCGCTTAAAGTTTACCAGAATGTCCACATACAACGTTGCACATACAGAGGGATTGTATATCCAAAGTTCAAATCCAAAGTGAAGTACTTACACGAGCCTGTCACGGGAGCGCAAACTACATTCAACTACACCTTCGCCCTCCCTTCTCCGTTGTGTTGGTCTAGGTGATGTCCTCGGGAAGTGGTAGTTGCGTTGGCTGCCCTCGAGAAGAGTAGAATTATATGAAGACGTGTTGTCTTCTACAGGAGCTCTTCACCTAGGGGAATACAAAATATATTAATAATGTGTTAAGCAGTAGGGATGAGGATAGCAGTATCGAACTGCCAGGAACAGAGGAGTAGACCGATGGAATGTTAGAGACCAGGTTCGGCTGTACTACAAGATAAAGCCCAAATCCGAAGTGAAGTACT
Source organism: Torymus aiolomorphi (assembly GCA_036365515.1). Taxonomy (NCBI): domain Eukaryota; kingdom Metazoa; phylum Arthropoda; class Insecta; order Hymenoptera; family Torymidae; genus Torymus; species Torymus aiolomorphi. Next base: position 167,950,143 of record CM070875.1, on the reverse strand, counting down.
TACTGGAGTCTGGCACAGATCAAACTATATTTATATACACTTTCGCTCTCACTTCTACGATATGTTTGTCTAGATGATGTCTTCAGGACTTGGTAGTTGCGTTGGCTGCCGTGGAGGAGAGTAGAATTATATGAAGACGTGTTTTCTTCTGCAGGAGCTCTTCGCCTAGGGCAAAGCAAAATTTATTAATAAAGTGTTAAGCAGTATAGGAATGAGGATAGCAGTATCGAGCTGCCAGGAACAGAGGGAGTAGATAGATGTAAAGTTAAGATATTTGTAGAGAATGGAAAGGGATCTTTGAATGAAAAGTTGAAAAAGCGCATGTGCATTTCCAACTAAGACCTCCCGACCCTCGCTTAAAGTTTACCAGAATGTCCACATACAACGTTGCACATACAGAGGGATTGTATATCCAATTTCAGATATACTCAATTAGCCAGTATGGAGAAAATAACTTTTTTTCTTGAAAACTTCTTGAAAAACACACAGAAAATGCAGTATCACCACTCTTGCTGATTATTTAGAACTAAAACCTGAAATATAATCCCTCAGCATGTACAACATAGTGTGTGTAAAGTTTAAGATTTTTGTAGAGAATGGAAAGGAATCTTTGGAATGACAAGTCGAAAAAGCGCATGTGCATTTCCAACTAAGACCTCCTCCTATGAGTTTGAAGTTCTGGACGTTCACCGCGAACGAAATATCGAAAATTTCCAAATTCGGCTTTTTTGATATTATCTCTTAAAGATATGCATAAAATATGTACAAATTGCAAAATAAGTTATTTCCAAAGTGATTATCCCCCCAAATTATCCCTAAAACCACCGTGACTAGACAATAAATGACAAAAAAAATTGGTACCATAAGAGTTTATTAATTTAAGACAACTTTTATGGCTGATATTTCCTCCAGATACTGCCCTAGCATTGAAAAAAAATTGTCGATATGAATTCGAACAGGATCCTTTAGCTTGGAGGGGTGCAAAGGGGCTAAAATATCGGAAAATACACGGAAAATACCGAGAAAAAATCATGTCTCGTGAGTTTATAAATTTAAGACAAATTTTATCGCTGATATTTCTTCCAGATACTGCCCTAGCATTAAATAAAAATTGGCGATAGGAAATTCGAACCGGATCCTTTCGCTTAGGGGGTGCAAATGGGCTAAAATAGCGGAAAATACACGTAAAATACCAAGGAAAAGTCATGTCTCGTGAGTTTATTAATTTAAGACAAATATTATCGCCGATATTTCTTCCAGATACTGCCCTAGCATTCTAAAATAATGGGCGATATGATATTCGAACCTGATCCTTTCGCTTAGGGAGTGCAAAGGGGCTAAAATAGCGCAAAATCTACGAAAAATAGCGAGAAAAAATCATGTCTCGTGAGTTTATTAATTTAAGACAAATTTTATCTCTGATATTTCATCCAAATACTGCCCTAGCATTGAATAAAAATTGGCGATATGAAATTGGAACCGGATCCTTTCTCTTAGAGGGTGCAAAGAGGCTAAAATAGCGGAAAATCTACGAAAAATAGCGAGAAAAAATCATGTCTAGTGAGTTTATTAATTTAAGGCAAATTTTTTGGCTGATATTTCTTCGAGATACTGCTCTAGCATGGTAAAAAATTGGCGATATGAAATTGGATCCGGAACCTTTCGCTTGGGAGGTGCAAATGAGCCAAAATAGAAAAAAATACACAAAAAATACCGAAAAAAATCAGTTCTAGAGAGTTTATTAACTCGACACAAATTTTCTGGATGAAAATAATTCATTATGTTGCTATAAAAATTGTACTATTACAAAGCTTGCTCTAGGAGGAAGCAATTGGTTGGTTAGAAATTTAACTGGAATCAGAACAGTATTCATAGTCCTTCATTGTTAACTACAGATAACATTTAATATTTTTTTGTCATACAAAACCACATTTCAAATGATTAATACTATTTATACTTATATTTTTTATTTAAATATTTCATTATTCCAAACTTTGCGGGTTTTATTCGACCCAATCAGTCAAGACCGTAAGCGAAAAACTGAAGTCACCGTCGACAAATCGGGCGTTCCTTTTAAACTGACTGGGCCAATCGGAATCGTTTTATTTCGGCTTCACATTTCCTCCATCATTCTTTTAAGAGAGGAATATATTCATAATAATAAACTAATGTAAAATGCATGTGAGAAAAATGATTTTTTCTCTAGTATGCCAAAACTTATTCCATCGCCATAATACTTTATTTGTAAGAAATTAATTGAAAAACAAAAATTGTTTTGGTTTTTGTATTTTTTCATACCTCCATTATGTCCTCGCAAATGCTCTTCAGAAAACTCTAAGGCAAATTAGTTTTTGATATACGTGTCCATAATATACCTGATTTTGTACGTTTGGAAACGAGTCCATAAAATCTAATGACGGACAAGCACATCCAAATAGCATATTGTGCAACAAGGAGAGAAAATGAGCTGAAAACTCCTCACCTGAGTCTGAAATAGCTCTACTTTCCGTGATGAGTACACACCTTTTTTTTAACGAATCCATGAGAGGCCCTTTTTGTAGACATAAAAGTTGTGTAGGCATAGGGGATCGCGCATTTCGAGTCATGTACTATGCAGTTACAAATCACTGCATTTTCTGTTTTTAGTTGCATAGCTTATTACAAATATATGCGTCTTTCTTATATTTATTTTAAATCAAAATGTAATTTTTTTCAATTGTTTGTATAAGTAGTAATATCTCTTGTTATTTTACGATTGAAACTTTAAAAATTATCTTATATCATCTAAACAAGCCAAAAAAGTATATAATATATAAATTTGACACTAAGAGAACAATTTTACAAAATTACGTTGAAGTTAGCGGGGAAAGAATTTTTTTTCTCGCTAAACTTTGAAAAAACGCTCGGTATGCGCTATTTCCTATGCGACTTTTAGTCGTGAAAAAATGCATGTTTCAAGCAACTGTAAAAAGAAAAAAAACTATTTTGACCCGAACAAGTATAAGACCATGGTACCATGTAAAGTAACACCAATCCTTCTGTTAGGGGCGCCTAATGTAATTTTTTTTTCTCATTTAACTAAAGTTTACAAAATATAGTTTCTTCTTATACTTAATAGTATATTTCGATACAAGTGGGAAAGTATTGCTTCTAGCACACGAGTGTAGAACAATCTTTCGCACGTGTATCGAATGATATATCTATACAGGGGAAGTAAAAGCGATTTTAAAAGTTTATGTATATGTAAAATCGCATTTTAGGCATGCTGAATCGAAACAATATGATTATGCATGTACTGATTACATCCATTAGATTTATGGCCTACGAGAATTTAGCGTACGTTACTCAAGCAGAGAAAATCACTTACATCGACGAAAAATTTTACTGTTAGTTTTTCTAAAAAAGAAAAAAATGCTCGTGCATAAAGATCGGAATTTCGTGTCAATGACTGGAGGTTTTTCGAAAAATACAATATTATAGAAACGAAAAATTACAATTGAAAATCAGATTTGACAGTATAACGGTGTTATTCTTAATAATGTATGCAACAGCAGCAACAATAAGTTCTGTCTGATTCAAATTTCTTTGAAATCCCGAAACCTACTCATCACATACTAATGATTTTACAGTCGCTTTTATTTTAAATAATATGAAAACTCAATTGTTGCCGAATCTTAATGCGATTGTACACTCGTATATCGTATATATAATATCACCACGGAAAATTGTGATTTGAAAAAAACAATGGAACAATTCACATCTGAAATATTTTTAGGATTTATGAACCAATCTTTGCAGCGAACAAACTAGTGCGATAGATGTCTAAACTCTCCCACTTAACAAAATTGATATTGCATTTGAATCTCATTTACTCCACCTATCCATACAAAAAGAAATTCGACTATTTTTACAAATGGATTTTCTCTCTGAGAAAAAATAAGATCAACTGTATTTAACAAATTATAAATCTTTTCATAATATACATAAAAAATATTTCAATACCATATATCTCTTTCTATTTTTTAGATTAATCTATTACATAACATCACGTTTTAGTCTATACTAGAATATAACTATTAACGCCGATTTTCTCATACTATGAAGAATTTCACTTGGCTTTAAGTACGTTAATTATTCAACGTATAACTAACATTAGTTTTAATGTACAAAAAAAGAAATAAACAAAATTTGAAAAATTACTCTTAAACGAAAAAACAAATTTTTACCATTAATTATAATATTTTTTATTGAAAAGTTGATTTTAGCGTTTTGCTTACTCATCTATTAAATTACGAGCTATAAGTGCGCCAAATTGGAGCAAAGTGGGAAAATCGGGAAGAGATGGCCTGTGCCCGGCTGGCGTTGGCTCGCGCGACTCCACTACGCCTGAACACATAATATAGATATCAATTCATATACACACGATCAGTGCGACTTGAGTCGAGACGGAGTGGGGGAAGCGGTAGAAGGTGGTTCGGCTGACGCAGCTCACGAGAGTCGGCGGCGCTCGAACAAAACTGTATACAGCGCGCGATCAGTTCCTGGAATCGCTGCGGAGCGGGGGAAATCGGAGAGAGTCGGTACGGCCGTACGGCCGCCGCTGGCTCGCGTGAGTCCGCTACGCTCGAACCTCGAACATGTGAGAGCGTCCGCCGCAGAAGCGGTCCAGCAGGCGCACGCGGCGCATTTTTGGGCGTAAAATACGCTCTGTTTAACTCGTTTATAATCGCATGCGGAGTCTCTAAAAGAAAAACAAAAGACATATATCGATAGACTTTTTCCTGCTCTTTCCAATGGTGCTATGCTTTTTACTCCGAAACGCTTTCTTCTGGTCGGAAATTCAAGTTGAAAGTTCAAAGTCATTTTTCTCACAGTAAATCATGCTCTTTTTTCAAAATGCATTTTACCATTGGAAAGTACAACTCTTAAGCTTCAAGACCATAATTTTTCGAGTTGAAGAAATAAAGGATTCAAAAGTAATAAGATTAAAAAAGAGGCGAGCGGCCGCGGGTGCTCTTCGCGCTGCGCCCCAGCGGGCTCTCAAACATCATTTTTATTAATATAGGTTATATATTTCAGTTTTTTAGAATTTTTAGTTTCTCTAGGTTTTTCAGAAAACTATGCTTTCATTGGATAATATGCGGCGCAATAATTCTACTATAATAATAATAATCAATGCAGTTTGACGACAATAGTCATTTACCATAAAAGATCGGATTCTAAAATTGAACACAAAAGAATGATAATTTTTTCAGACAATTTAATTCACGGTGCCGTAGCACTTTACGTAATCCAAGAAATAATAATTATTTACATTAAAAAATCTTTTGATTTCGTTAAAGAACTAAATGTTTAAAAAATATACCCAACTTCTAGAATCTTCTTCATCAGTATGAAGATTTTTCTGTTAAAGTGGTATTGTCATCGGACTGCTCACGGAGAAAATGGATGTGATAGAATTGGTGCTTTCGTAAAAAGTAATGCTAGGCGGGCAAGTTTGTGGGAAGTATCCGATAATTATATACCAACGCCACAAGATCTTTACGAGAGGGTAACAATATTTTGAAAATATTGTTTGCTTCTTTTCATCAAAAGATGAATATTTAAAAACTATACATAAACTAAAACAACGGTTAGATTAAGCAAAAACAGTGCCTGAAACTCCATCGTTTCACTATGTCAAATTATTAGCAGTGTCACAGCCTGCCCTACCGACGTCGGTAATAAATCGGCAATAAATAAGTTCGTGGTAACGAACGTTAGATGGCGCCTCGATGCAGTATTGGAGCTGTATTGAGAGCATAACGAAGGTGCCGGGGGAGACGTGCCCGGCATGAATGATGTTGTTATCGTTCGGACACAGACGCGCGCAATAGTGAGTTCGCGGTGATATCGAGTTTTCCGCGATAATTGTGAAGTGTTTGATATTTGTAACCTCAGGAGTGCATACGTGATACACCCTGAGGCCACTATTGTGATCCGCGAAATGTGTTATACCGTACTTTCGACGGAAACACGAGGAGAGTTCAGAGATAGTACGACAGGCTAGAACTACCTGTCGTACTCCCGAACCAGCAACATCCTAGTGCAGTAAGCATGTTCGCCTGGCACGAAAGCAGCAGAGAGTATCACGAGAGGCGATACAATGGAGCCAGCCTAGCAGCGAGGATGCTTGCGAGAAACCTAGACCACACCGTATGAATCTAACCTACAATAGCGGTAAGCGTGTACGTATCAACCGCGTCGCGAGTAAGTACGCGTAACCGTTTGTCCAGGCTCGTTCCCACCTGGACAGCGGCCCCGAATAGGCGTTCTTAAGTGTGTGTGTGTGTCGCGACACGCGAGCGCGACCGCTCTCTCACTCACGTAGACGATGAGTACGCTACGTATATTACTGTAGACGCGAGGCTTATGTTACCGCGCGTACACAGCGTAATTACCGCGAGCGTGACGTCAGCCCTCGAGATAGCTGACGTCTGAGATAACGTGCTGGCGCACCGTTAGGTAGGGAAATTAACCTATTTCAACACGACACTTCCACTGTCTAAATTATTAATTATTCATTTAACTTCATCATCTTTTATTTAATAAACAATAGTCTTTTATTATTAACTTTAACTGCTCGAGTTATTATTTCGCGACCTTAGTCATTCCCCGCTTCCCGCCGTCTCCGCGGTCGTTACGTAAGCGAAAACGTATCGTTTCATCTGAGCAGCCGGCACACGAACCAGTGAACGAGAGGAGAGTTCGAGTCACTGGTGAGAAACAAAGCGCAAGTCTTCGACTTGCGTGTTGCACGGTAAGTAATCAGATTAGGTTAACATTGCACGACGTTGTAACGTCTGTTGCCTAATCTGGCTATTATATCTCCAGGAGTTGAACCGAGAGATATGGATTTGAACCGCTAAGGTACACAGGTGAAACGTGCCTTAGCCCGAAAATCCACCCCGTGACAGCAGATACTGGAAAGTTAGATCTAAAACGATTTTCAGTATCAGGAACTTCCCAATTGTATCATACATATTCGAATAAAAATAAAAAACAAATTAGAAATTAATAGGGTTGAAAGTTAAATTTGTGACCTACTAATAAAAATGTTGTTTGAGGCTTTATTGTTTAATGATATTTTTCAGTATGAAAAACCGAAATGGTTCACTACATTTATTAGTATAGAGCTTGCTCGGGCGCAGCGTGCGGCCGCTCGTCGCTGTTTTTGTTACTGTTGAACCCTTCATTTCTCGAACTCAAAAAATGAGGATTTTGTAGCTTAAGAATTGTACTTTCGAATGTTAAAATGCATTTTCAAACAAAAACATGATATACTTTGAGAAAAATGACTCTGAACTGACAACTTGAATTTTCGACCAGAAGGAAGTATTGTTTCGGAGTAAAAGCAATAGGAACATTGGGAAGAGCAGGAAAAAATCTATCGATAAATGTCTTTCGTTTTTTTTCTTAGAGACTCAGCATACGATTATATGCGAATTGAACAAAGTGTATTTTACGCTAAATATGCGCCTCCCATTATAGGTACTATATGATCGCGATCAGTATGACGTGTGACACTGCCTCTGGCTGGTGAAGGCTGGGAGAAACGTCAGCTCGGCAAGTGTTCTATTTGCATAGAATTTATATAGTTTCTATTTGCCGAGCGTCGCTAAGTACATGACACGCGTGATTCCTATTTATTTATTTTCTTTAACAGACTGATTACATTATCGATATTTACGGATTTAATTACCTATTCCTTGATGTGAGAGTTTAATTTTCAAACAAGTTATTTACGTTTTGTCATTTTTTTCATTTACGTAAACAATGAACATTCGTTGTACAATATTATAGTCAAATTATAAATTTGTATACCCTGAAACAGACCAAATTTTAAATTGAAAACATGTGTTGCTACTGCCAACAAAGAAAATATGGAAATATTATATTATAGACGCTTTAAAATATAATCATAATTTTAAATAGTTTTATTTAAACATCAATTTAAATCTTAAGGTAGTTCTGTAATGTATCAAAAAGTGGGTTTCAAAATTCTAGGGAGATTTTTTCTTATTTTTTAAAATATATGTAGCCAACCTATTTTTTGAGATAAAAATTATTGAAATTAGTCATTTTTACACTACAGTTAATATGAATCCTATCAATTGTGATGAAAAGTAATAAAGTTTGTTACTTTAAAAGTTTGTTTTAAAAAATAAAAAAGTATGTTATTAAACAAGAAATTCTGCACTTTCTTATAAGTACAATAAAATGTATTACGACGACTTTTTTAAAACGGTATTTATTGTTGAGAATGAAAAATCGATGTTTTCCTAACCTATTTTGCGTTAGTACGGGAATCACGTGTTTGTGCAATTAGAAATTATTTATTTTCTACTTTCTGCTTAAATTATCCCTTAACTTAAAAAATCATATAAGTTCATAAATAATTTTTTCACACATGATTTGACTAATTAAAATGTTAAATAATACTTATTGTTTCATGATCGCTGCATTGACTCACGAGTCCTTACAGTACTGCCTTACCTATAAACTAGAAATGTCTCCATTTGATTAATATGCTAACCAAGAGACTTGTTCTATTCAAAATAGTTTAATTTTATTAAGATATCTCTTTATGTTTTTCAAACATGAACTATGGACAGCAAAACACTTATAATCAATAATCACTATGGACAAATTATAGCTATCAAAATTGTTTTGTTTTTTCATTAAATAGTGAAAAACATAATACTACTAGAAAGTTCATTAATAATACATAAATAATATGAGCTTTAATAGTATATAAAATGGAAAAATAATGTATTAAAAATCGAAAAGTCGATGTTTGTGATACAAACTGTTTACGGAAAAAACGATTTCAGTAATAACTGAAAATTAACTAAGAAAGGAAGCAGTACTGGGTCGAAGACAATTTTCGGACCAGTAGTAGGACAGCAATTTATTAGCATTATTTATGATGTTTACTATGTAATCACTTCGTTATTCTGTTAATTTCGCAGATGAAAATAGTGCGTAACATGGTATCAACTTTTCGAGGCTACTTCTCTGAATGCATATAGCAAAATCCTTGTCCCACATAAGGTACCTCTTGATTTCCATATCACAGCAGTGGGACAGTCCGAAACACGTTAAAAAGTATAGTCCCATTATTGCATCCGGACGGACGTTCTACTACAGCTCCCAAGTAAATTAGTGTGACCCACTCATCAGACAATAGTTAATTTCTTTGAATGCGATTATTTCAAAAGACCAGCAACGAAAAAAACTTGTTTTTTTAAATAAATCTCCAAACACGAGCTATCTGCTGAGGTGATGACTTTTCATGTATTGTGCTTCGATATGGTACTACAAAACATTACAAAAAAATATGCTCGAAACTGTCCCACATCTGCGTACTTTACCTTATATCAAAAAGCCATATTTTCAAAATCTTATTTGGCTTTTATAACATTAATAAAACCGAAGCAATATTGCATTAAAAAAAAAAAGATAAAAATATAATAAACAAAAATCGAAAAATTAATGAGGTGCAATATACAATATCTCCTATGAATTATAAAGTTTCACATGAAACCGTTCTTGAGTAACTGCAGATTGAAAAAACTATGAAAAAATGTACATTTCAAATATCTTTGCACTCATCTCTCCTCCAGAAAATATAATGAAAAAAAAAAAAAAAAAAAACTTTCGAATTAATAAACTCCCGAGAGCTGATTTTTTTTCAGTCGTAAAGGATTATTTTTCGCTATTTTAGCCCCTTTCCACCCCCCCCCCCACCCCCCACCCGCCCAGCAACAAAGCGAAAGGTTCCGGATCGATTATCGTAAAGGCAATTTTTGCAAAAAGCTATCGCATTCTCTTGAAGTAATTTCAGTCATAAAATTTGTCTTAAATTAATAAACTAACAAGACATGATTTTTTCGCCGTATTTTTCGTGCATTTTCCGCTATTTTAGCTCCTTTGCACCCCCCAAGCGAAAAGATCCGGTTCGAATTTCAAATCGCCAATTTTTTTCAATGCTAGGGCAGCATCTCGAAGAAATATCAGTCATAAAATTTGTCTTAAATGAATAAACTCACGAGACATGATTTTTTTCTCCGTATTTTACGTGTATTTTCCGATATTTTAGCCCCTTTGCACCCCCCAAGCGAAAGGATGCGGTTCGAATTTCATATCGCCAATTTTTTTACAAAGCTAGGGCAGCATCTCGAAAAAATATCAGCAATAAAATTTGTCTTAAATTCATAAACTCACGAGACATGATTTTTTCTCGCTATTTTTCGTAGATTTTCCGCTATTTTAGCCCTTTGCACACCCCAAAGTGAAAGGATCCGGTTCGAATTTCATATCGCCAATTTTTTTACAAAGCTAAGGCAGCATCTCAAAAAACTATCAGCAATAAAATTTGTCTTAAATTCATAAACTCACGAGACATGATTTTTTCTTGGTATTTTTCGTGTATTTTACACTATTTTAGCCCCTTTGCACCCCCGAAGCGAACGGATTCGGCTCGAATTTCATATCGCCAATTTTTCTACAATGCTAGGGCAACATCTAGAAGAAATATCAGCCATAATATTTGTCTTAAATTAATAAAATAACGAGACATGATTTTTTCGCCCTATTTTTCGTGTATTTTCCGCTATTTTAGCCCCTTTACACCCCCTAAGCGAAAGGATCCGGTTGCAATTTCACATCGCCAATTTTTTTACAATGCTAGAGCAGCATCTCGAAGAAATATCAGCCATAAAATTTGTCTTAAATTAATAAACTCTCATGGTACCAATTTTCTTTGTCATTTATTTAGTCGGGATTTTTAGGGATGATTTGGGGGATAATCACTTTGGAAATAACTTATTTTACAGTTTGTACATGTTTTATGCATATCTCTAAGAGATAATATCAAAAAAACCGAATTTGGTAGTTTTCGATATTTCGTTCACCGTAAACGTTCAGAACTTCAAACACATTTATTTGTACAGTCATGAAAAAAGTTATTAACATTTTTAAAGAGGGCTTATTGAGTAGGTGATTATCTACTCAATCTCCCACTATGGAGGAAATAACTATTGTCTTGAAAATTTCTTGAAAAACACACAGAAAATGCAATATCTCCACATTTACTGATTAATTAGATCTGAAACCTGATATATAATCCCTCAGCATGTATAACATAGTATGTGCAAAGTTGAAGATATTTGTAGAAAATGGAAAGGAATTTTTAGACTCAAAAGTCGAAAAGGCGCATGTGCATTTCCAACTGAGACCACCTGACCCTCGCTTAAAGTTCACCAGAATGTTCACATACAATACAATGCATGCTTAGGAATTGTATATCTAATTTCAAATCTTTTCAATCAGCCAGTGTAGGATAAATTTTTTTCTTGAAAATTTCTTGACAAGAGCACAAAAATTGCAATATCTCCACACTTGCTGATTATTTAGATCTAAAACTTGATAAACAGTCCCTCAGCATGTAGTGCATGGTGTGTGTAAACTTTGAAATATGTTTAGAGAATGGAAACGCATCTTTTGGACTCAAAAGTCGAAAAGGCGCATATCAATTTCCAACTAAGACCACCTGACCCTTGCTCAAAGTTTACCAAAATGTCCTCACGCAATGCAATACATGCTGAGGGATTGTATATCCAATTACAGACCTTTTCAATCATCCAGTGTTGGGGAAATAACTTTTTTTCTTGAAAATTTCCTAAAAACACACAAAAAAGGTAATAACGCAACACTTGTTGAATATTTAGATCTCAAATTCGATATACAATCCCTCAGCATGTATTGCATGGTGTGCGTAAAGTTAGAAATATGTTGAGAGAATGGCAATGTATCTTTTGGACTCAAAAGTCGAAAAGGCGCATGTGCATTTCCAACTAAAACCACCAGACCCTTGCTCAAAGTTTACCAAAATGTCCTCACACAATGCAATACATGCTGAGGGATTGTATATCCAATTTCAGACCTTTTCGATCAGCCAGTTTTGGGAAATAACTTTTTTCTTGAAAATTTCCTAAAAAACACACAAAAAAGGCATTAACTCAACACTTGCTGAATATTTACATCTCAAATTCGATATACGATCCCTCAGCATGTATTGCATGTTATGTGTTAAGTTAGAAATATGTTGAGAGAATGGTAATGTATCTTTTGGACTCAAAAGTCAAAAAGGCGCATGTGCATTTCCAACTAAAACCACCAGACCCTTGCTCAAAGTTTACCAAAATGTCCTGACACCATGCAATACATGCTGAGGGATTGTATATCCAATTTCAGACCTTTTCGATCAGCCAGTTTTGGGAAATAACGTTTTTTCTAGAAAATTTCCTAAAAAACACACAAAAAAGGCAATAACTCAACACTTGCTGAATATTTAGATCTCAAATTCGATATACAATCCCTCAGCATGTATTGCATCGTGTGTATAAAGTTAGAAATATGTTAAGAGAAAGGCAATGTATCTTTTGGACTCAAAAGTCGAAAAGGCGCATGTGTATTTCCAACTAAAACCACCAGACCCTTGCTCAAAGTTTACCAAAATGTCCTCACACAATACAATACATGCTGAGGGATTATATATCCAATTTAAGACCTTTTCAATCAGCCAGTGTAGGGGAAATAACTTTTTTTCTTGAAAATTTCCTGAAAACACACACAAAAAAGGCAATACTTTGAGACAGAGACTTTGAGGTCATGTTACCATACTTAATTCATAAGAGTATAAGAATGATAGAAATCCGCTCCAGTAATGCATCTCAGACATCTCATGTATGTCTGAGTTGACTTTATCTTTCTGAGAGTACTAGTCTATGTTTTTATTAAACATAATTAAATAAAAAAATGGAAATATATAACTTTTCAGTTTGACAGTTCTAAAAAATAAACAAGCAGTGCCTTATTACTAAATCTGAAAAATTGCATAACTTCATTCTTTTTTTTATGAAATTATACCTACTTACAAAAAGATAAAATCAGCTTAAAAATGATGCCATGCAATGCATTAAGAAGCAGATTTCTATCATTCTTATTCTTTTTTAAATTAAGTTCGAAAACACGTAACCTCAAAGTAAATATCAAATATGTTAAAAGAGACCACAAAGTGGTCATAGAGTATTAAAATACTTACAGACTAGATCTGGTTCCATGGATAATCTGACACGTGTAGAAAAGAAAAGGGAAAACAAAAATAGAAATTTTTTGGATTCAGTATGAAAAATAATTACATTACAGAAAAAAAACTATAGAAATGGATTATCAATAATATCTTTTACAAAATTCTACTTAGAATAAATTATCACACTGTTACCTATGGGTGGGAAAATCTAGCACTATTTCTACAAAATATTTAATAAATGTTAAGATAGGTTGCAAATGTTTGTAAGTATCGGACTATGTACAGGTACCATAACCTGCATAAATTACAATACCTACACTTAACTGACTGCTAGTAGCAATATAAACACAGCTGTCAACACATAGCAAGTACTGGTGATTTCAAACTTCTTTATCCATATAAACACCATTGATTCTCAATTAATTTTCTCTTTTGCACTCTCGAGTTGATTTGAAAGTAAAGATTTAGTATAATAGAAGTAGTGTACGAATGTTTTAAGTTTCAAATTTGTTTGAGAACGAGACAGTATTGTCAAGCACTCTCATTATGAAAAGAAATATATTTATGTCGAGACTCATTGTCAGTTTAATTTAAAAAAAAAAAAGATACACGTAAGCGAAAGAAAATGAAAACATCTTATACTTTGGTCAGAACGTTTTAGAACAGATCAACAATTCGAGATTTCGATTATGCTTATGTACATTCTGCTTGTATGCAGTGTGCATTTGCTTGTGTACATTCTCCCTAATGCACACTGCCGACGCCATGTTGATTTTCTTGAAAATCTCGAAGCTCGAAATCTCGAATTTTTAATGCCTGCGTTCGAGACTCGAGAGTCTAGTGAGAGTTGACTCACACCTGCGCGAGATGGCGCGACGCAGGAATATTGGACTAGACGGCCCTTATAAAAATATCCTATAGAAAATCCTGTAGGAAATGCTATAGGAAATCCTATAGGCATTCCGTAGAAATCCTATAGGAATCCTATAGGATACTCTATGGGCAGTCCTATATGAAATTCTATATAGGAAGTTCTATAGAAAATCCTATGTGAATTTCGCGCTTTTCCTGTAGGAAATCCTATAGGAAATCCTATAGGAAATTCTGTACGTAATTTTGTAGGAAAAACTGTAGACAATTTTACATGGAAAATCCTGCAGGAATCCCCATAGCGGCATAGCAGCGAACATACATAAACGAGGCTCTGGAGAAGCAAGCTTCTACCGCATGCCGCAGCACAGCGCAGCAGTCGGGACTCTCATAAACACATTGGAGCCGCGAGGGTATGTAAAGCCATGAGATTCAACCGTTTGAACGACTTTACGGAGAGTCAATGTGACAAGGATTACCTTGATTTTGATATCTGAGCTCATTGGGCTTAATCGGTAAGCGCCGGCAGTCGTGCACGGCAGTCCCTAGGTGCAACTCCTTACCTAGGACTGTTTGCCACTGATTCTGCTGTGCGGATGTTACAGCGCTAAATAAGATGCTAAACCTCTATAAACTGTTTTCACGAAAATACTCCAGAATTCCCTGCAGGATTTTCCATGTAAAATTGTCTACAGTTTTTCCTACAGAATTACCTACAGAATTTCCTATAGGATTTCCTATAGGATTTCCTATAGGAAAAGCGCGAAATTCACATAGGATTTCCTATAGAACTTCCTATATAAAATTTCATAGAGGACTGCCTATAGAGTATCCTATAGGATTCCTATAGGATTTCTACGGAATGCCTACAAGATTTCCTATAGCATTTCCTACTGGATTTTCTATAGGATATTTTTATAAGGGGGAACAGGAGGGATCAATCAAGTTATCATCGCAAAAAATTAATCATACTTTAAAATGGTATGAATCTTAAGAAATATTAATCGGCAAATCTGGAGAAATCGTTAAGTGACGCGTTAATTTAAATATTTTGTGCAATTCGATTTATTTGAACTATTTATAGGAAATTATTTTTGCGTCTACAAAAGTCACTAGGAAAAGTCACTAGGAAATGAAACTATATTTATCTATGAAAAGAAAATATTTTTTGATGTAATAACACATAAATAGAAAATATTTTTTATTTATTAATCGTAATAAAAAATCACAACGTTTATTATATTACCATAATCCGCAAGAACGGAGCTTTATAATGTTATTTTTATAATAATTATTTTTTAAACATATATCGCATAAAATAATTTAATTTAATTTAGCGCCGCGCCCGCTATACAATATTTTGTTTGCAAATAACTTTTAAACTATTAATACGCAAATAAAAATAATTGCGGAGGTTAATTCTGCAAAACTGGAGGAATCGATTGGATTAAAGATTAATCAAAAATATTGATATTTATAATTTAGTTTCACTAACTTCACAAGTCTGGTGCGACGCGGCTCGACACCCGGCAGTGCTCAGCGTCATGCTGTCATGCCTGATAAACATCACACGTATCTAATACATCATAGACGAACAATATGACTATGACCATTGCGCGGTAACATGTTCGTAAGAGGCGGTCACTAATGTCTTTTAGACGGTAAATTTTTCGCTTATTATCTTTACTATTTACCGCATGATAACAAAAACTATTTTCTTTTTTTAAATATTATGTAAAACCATGAGTGTATTGCCCTCCGTAATCACATTATTAATCATTCTGCAATGTTTCACGTCGATATTTTAAGGCATCTAAGAATGGCATTTGAACGAAATTTTCGTTCAAATGCCATTCTTAAACGCTTCCGAATATTGACTTGGGATTTTGTAGAATGATTAATAATGTTATTACGGAGGGCAATACACTCATTATTTTTCATATATCGTTATATTTTTTTTTTCTACTAAAAACAAGATGGTTTTTGCTCGGTCGGTAAAAATTGAGTTTGAAACCCCCTTAACGTCATGCCCAATTTAATGTTTATTTAAATGTTTATTAATAATTGATATATTGTGATTGAAATTATTTATTTTTAATTTATAACATAATTTATAAGAATATTAAATTATAGAAAGCCTGAAATTGTAAATAAAGAAATTAAAACATTTTCGATGTCATCGGGATTCGAACCTGGGTCCTCAGCTTACTAGTCCAGCGCCTTAGCCATTACTCTAAAACGGGTGTTGGCATCAGAGTTACAATTCCGATACTTGTATGATATGAAGGTAAACTGTTAAGAATATTGATGATCTCTTTAGAATCTTTCTGATCTATTAAGATTTGTTACGAAATAATTTAGTATATTTATTCAGGATTGGTTGAATCGTTCCGAACCTGGTTGAAGTATAATGAATTATTATGATCAATTCAGGACTTTAATGAACCATCATATTTCTGGCTATTATTAACCGTGGAACAGTACGGAACAAATGCCCAAGATTATTAATATTTATTCCAATATTTATTAAGCATCGTAAAGTATGTTGGTGTTATGCCAAATAATTTTGAAGTTCAATAATAAAGTTTTAAATTAAAAATATACATGTGTTATTATCATTTTATATAAACGATAATCTTATTAGAATTAACTATATATTATGACAAAGGGAAAAACTTTATTGATATTCGATCGATTTCGGTACAGTTTGTATAGGTTCATAACAATCCAGAAACTTTTGTAATGGTTCATAAAGGTTTATTGATATTCGATCGATTTTATAGTTCGTAAAAGTTCATGGCAATCAAGAAACTTTCGTAATGGTTCATCAAGGTTTAAAAAAAATCTTACAAACTGATATTATGCTATACTTGCTTTCTCAATGATTCCTTATGCATTTTTATGTATTTTATTTTTCTATCAGCATCTCTTCTATCTTTATAATAATAGATAAAAGTTTGTGAAGTCTTGAGAGTTGAGGATATACTCTTATATTTATTGAATTTATCATATTTTTATATTGAATGATATTTGATTTATATTACCTTTACTCTGGGCGTAGACTCTCGTAAATAATAACCAGCTGATTAGTTAGATGCACTATTTATTGGCTAATATAAGTTTATAAATAAGATAATAAGATTTACAATTTATTCAGTTGGTTTAACAATATATAATACCGATAACGTATTAAATTGATATATTTGCTTTACTATTATTGGCTCGTATTGGCCTGTACAAAAATAATAATCGTTTCTCCTATTGTCGGTTGGAGGGTACGGAGCTCGCGATCTTTGCGCGAATAACTGGTTTGTATGGCGCAAATCGCCGTATTTATTAAGCGATTAAATTAGGTTAAAGATGATTTTAACGATGGATCAAAATCATCTTTTTAAACAAATTTAGTAAACATTTTGACGTAAATTATTCGATTTCGAAGTTGAGAAATGCTGAGTGCACAAAATTACAACACGCGTATGCCTTCGCGAAGTTGGTGGCTCGCTAGTCACGCGGTTGCGTTGTCGAAATGCTGTGTCGTTTAAATTCGCAAATACATCATTTTATAGATCAGGAAATTACTGATGAGAATATGAATATAGATTTTAATTTTAGAGATACGTCACATGTAACACCTCCCCCCTTAGACTGTTGAATATCATAGAGATTCAACAGGTATAAGAATAGTTAAACCATCAGTAATTTTCTGTTACAGAATTTTTTAATTGTAACAATAAGCATAATTCTCTGATTGAGTTTGATGATTTGCATCTGTTACATTTTAGAATTTTGAAATACCTTTTTCGCTTATGGGTTACTCTTAAAATAATACAATAATTTAATCTTAATTAACGCTTATAAAATAAATACATAATAATTATTTGTTTAATATAAAAAGTCGCAACAATGGCAATTTTCGTATTCTGTTATTTTGAAACTAATGTTCATATCGTACAATTTTATTTCGTAAAAATGTTAATTTTATACTTTTTTACTAATATTTGGCTATTTGTTCTGAAAGTGAATTTTCTGTTTTATAATTTTCAATAATTATAATGCGTATCTAGGAAAACGTTTTTATAATGAATCTGTAATTAAATTAAAAATAAATTACAAAACTTTCGATGTAAAAATAACTTGAAATATCATTAATTAATATGGTTTGCATTTATACATTAAAATTTTGCATAGAGATATATGCCTTGACTGTATATACATTTCGCATAATTAAAATTTTTTTATCAATAATCGTTAAACTCTAAAGGCAAAGGATATTTTTTTTGCAGTATTTACATAAATTACAATTGATTGACTAATTTTTTAAATAATGTGTACATTAAATAATTCTGTAGTGAATACAAGATAAAGAAAAATATACAGGGAATGATTCAAGTGATCATTCACTTCCCTCCCTGCAGAGATATTTGGCACAACATATATTTGGGTTTTTCTCTTTGTTTAGGTAGGATAACATTGAAGGGCTTTCGGTACTATTATTATAAAAATATTTTAACAACCGTATACTGAGAAAAATTATAATTATTTCCAAAAGAAAAATTTAGTTATATTCGTAAGTATTTTTGATAGAAGGGAAGGTTAATAGAACGGAGTGATTTTTGTTAATTTTGACTTGTTATTGCCCTTATGCATCATTGTATTACCTTTTTTTCCTGGAAATTTCCAGCCATTTCAATGTTCATTTTAGAACTCAAGATTTTTTTTCCTGGCATGAGTAGTATTCACATATTTGCATTAGAGAGTACGCAGTGCGTTAGAGTAGATAGTTGTTCTACTCAATACAGTGCAGAATAGTGTATCTTATAGGAGGATCATGTTAGTACATGGCTGAACTGATCACTTCCAATACATATATCTTTTTAGTCTTAACAATGTGAACATAGCTACTTGAATTATTTCTTTCTTTTGTTCCTGAACCCTTCATGAAATTTCTTTTCTGAGTGCGAACAATTTTTGTAGGCAAATACAATCTGATTTTGCATAAAATTACAGTTAAATTTTTGTTAGGATTGAATGGTTTAGGAATGATTTTATTTCTTTTTTTTTTGGATTAGTTCTATAATTTCTTATTCAAAGATAGATAGAGTAATAAGTTGTTAAATTGATCCCTGCAATGTTTCCTATTTTGTGACTAAATAATTATATTAAATAATTTTATTATTTAATAACACATCATTTTTACATATCAAATTTTTGCTTGTCTCATCGTTGCAAAATAAAAAATTGAGGTATCTTAATATATAATCACAATATTTCTGCTTGTTGTTGGAAAAGAAAAATTTATTTTAAATTATTATCGATTTCATTTTTGGTTGTAGTGTTGTTTCTAACATCTCATCGAGGTTGATTTGTAGCCATTAAGTTCTGTCTCGCTGTAATCAAAATCTTTTTATTTTATTTAAGGTATATATTGTTAAAGTTGTTATAAGGGATAGTCCATTACCTGTAAAAGAAAATCATGTTATTATTTTATATTAACAAGACTTGGTTTATTCGTATGCACTGTTTTTGCCTTTCCCTTATAGTCTATAATAACATTATTATTTTTATTGACTTTAATAATGTTAAAAGGACCTTGATAATGATCTTTTTCAAGTTTCCCTGGTTTAGGTTCTTTGATTAACCATACTTTATCTCCAATTTTAAATTCTATTGGGTTAATAAATCTGTCATAAAATACTTTTGATTTTTCTTTTGACATTATATTAATTTTTGTTTTGCTATTAAGGCAATTTCTCTCGTATTATTAATCAATTTTTCTAAATATCCATTATAGGTCGGTAATAATTCTGATTTTTTTACTGGTTCGCTAGACGGAATTCTAGCAGGGTAGGCAAAAACTAGTTCATATGGTGTGAATTGATGGCTAGTATGTACACTAGTATTATAATGAAATTGTGCAAAATCTAATAATTCATCCCATTCATATTTTTTTATAGAAAAATTCTTTAAATATTCATACAACGCGTGGTGTGCTCTTTCTAATGAACCATTAGATTGCGGAGAGAAAGCTGTAGTTTTAATTTCATCAAATTTAAATCTTTTAGCTATCTGTTTCATTATTTTACTCGTGAAATTTGCCCCTCTAGCGGTTAGTACTATCCTTGGACATCCAAATATATATATAAATCTTTTTATAAAAGTATCTGAAACCGATTCTGCTGTTTGATCTTTTAAATATACTAAAATTACAAATTTTGATAATTGATCCTGTATAGATAAATAGTACATACCTAGGCCAGTAAAATAAGAAATGTCTCAGATCACATGTAATAATTGTCGGCCGAGGCGAAGCCGAGGTTGACAAACATGTGATCTGAGACTTTCTTTTTTATTGGCCAAGGTGTGTATACTATTTTTCTGCTCGACGGTGCCGGAAAGCGGCAACTTCGTTTCGCGCAGCGGCCGGGAAGTTGACGCTTTCCGGCCGGAGAACAGAAAATATATTTATTATTATTTTTAGTAAGGTTAAATGGTCCACACATTGTGGTCATCACAATAATTTAATTATTTATTCCTGAAGAGGGACATAGCCAAAAATGTCCGAAACGTTGAATAAAAGATCAAATTCATAAAAAAGGTGTTTGTTATTAATACCTTTGACCTTGGTAGAAGATTGGCCATAAGCTGCAGATTTGTCAACAAACTAGAAGAAAAATCTACCATTTGCTGCTATTAACAATTATTTAATAATTGTATTAAACCTTCTTTAATTAATTTACATGACACAGATGTATCTATGTATAGCATGAATAATTTTTTATTGTCTATATTTATTATCTCTATATTATTTCCTGTTAAGGGGGCTAGACACCTTTTTTCTCTGAAATAAGAAGTCACATTTTAATACATAAATGTAAACTAATTATTTCATACTTTTTACATATAAAAGTGGGTATATTTACCTTACCTTAAAACTTTCTCCTATGGGCCTTTTATATGGTCCAGAACCATAGTCATCGATGAAACAAGTTTTTTCACTAACCGTAAGCTTTGAAATTTTCCTGTGGATGGATTGACTCCAGATTTGAACTAAATTACTCCTGAATAATATAATTCTCATATGAGTGTAGGGATTTAGGATTAGATGTCGGAAAAAATTTTTACATCAGAAAAATTATGAAAAAATATAAAAAAATTTTAAAAATTAAAAAAAAACTCTTGAAAAACAGCACAATTTTTTTTTTCTCATTAGATCAAAAATCCCTACACTCATATGAGAATTATACTATTCAGGAGTAATTTAGTTCAAATCTGGAGTCAATCCATCCACAGGAAAATTTCAAAGCTTACGGTTAGTGAAAAAACTTGTTTCATCGATGACTATGGTTCTGGACCATATAAAAGGCCCATAGGAGAAAGTTTTAAGGTAAGGTAAATATACCCACTTTTATATGTAAAAAGTATAAAATAATTAGTTTACATTTATGTATTAAAATGTGACTTCTTATTTCAGAGAAAAAAGGTGTCTAGCCCCCTTAATGATAGCTTTGGTTTTATATTCTTATTTTTTATTAATATTTTCGTATTCTTATCCAATGATTTTCGGTTTAAGTTTATTAAATTAACAATATTATCATTTCTGAATTGTACAGAATTTTTAGAATAAATTATATTATTCAGTTTTTGTGTATTTGTAATTACTTTATTATTTTTTATAACATTTTCTTTTTGTAATTTGGGGTTTTTTGTATTGTTTTTCTTCGGCCTTACTCTTTTTGTTTTTAACCTTAGTCTCTCATCGTTTATTGCTTTAATTTTATCATCATTATTAATTACTTTTGTTGTTTGTGTATTTTGACCTATTTCTCGTTTGTTTTGCGCTCTTGTAACTACGAATAGTTCTACTGGATTTCTGGATAGTGCGTCTGCATTTGCGTTCTGTTGTCCTGGTTTGTATAAGATATCAAATTCATAATCTGATAAGTTTAGTCTCCATTTTTGGACTCTTGTATTATTATCAGCTGATTTTAACCATAACAGAGGTTTATGGTCTGTAGCAATTGTAAACTTATTACCATAGACATAATTTTTAAATGTTTTTATTGCAAACACTATGGCTAATGCTTCTTTTTCATAAGTATGATATTTAGTTTCGGCTTTATGCAAACTTCGTGATGCGTAAGCTATCGCTGGGTCTTTGCCGATTTTTCCTTGCGACAAAACTGCACCTAAAGCAGAATTCGAAGCATCTGTTGTAATAATGAATGGTTCGTCAAAACGCGGATATTCTAAAACTGGTGCTGTACATAATAATTCTTTAATTTCCTCAAAAGCATTTTGTTGATCGTTTTCCTAATAAAACTTCACGTCCTTTTCTAGTAATATATTTAAGGGTTTTGTTACTTTTGCGTAATTTTTTATAAATCTTCTATAGTAACTTGAAAGTTCTAGAAATTCTCTAACGTTTTTAACATGTTTAGGCGTAAGGAATTTTTTTACTGCTTCTACTTTCTTTGAATCAGGTTTTATTCCGTATTCACTAATAATATGACCTAAATAACATACTTCGTTTTTTAGAAATTTACATTTTTCTGGTTCTAATGTTAAATTTGCTTCCCGTAATTTTTGTGCAACTGTATTGAATATTTCATTAGCTTCTGTCATAGTTTCGCCGAAAATAATTATATCGTCGATGAATACGAAGCATATTTTACCGATTAAATCGCCTAAAACTGTATTTAAAACTCTTTGAAATGTACGCAGTGAGTTTCTCAATCCAAAAGGTAATACTTGAAATTCAAAACGTCCCAATGAATTAATGCTAAATGCAGTTTTATGTATATCACTTGGTTTCATAGGAATTTGGCGAAACCCCGATTTTAAATCTATAACGTGATAAAACTTAGTTTTTCCCAATTGATCGAGTATTTCTGTAATGTTTGGGAGTAAATATGGATCTGGAACTGTCTTTTCGTTTAGTTTTATGTAATCTATTACTAAACGCCATCGTTTTTTTCCATCTGCTAACTGTTTTTTTGCTACAATCCATGCTTGAGCGTTAAAAGCACTTTTTGAGTTTCGAAATAGGTCATTTATTATTAATTTTTGAGTTTCCTCTATCGCGATTTCTTTTAATTTATGAGGTAAAGGAAATTGCTTTTCGTATACGGGTTTATCATCTGTTAAATTTATTTCATGTTGTTCTACATTACATGATCCTAAACTATCTCCCTCTAGCCAAAATATATCCTTATTTTTCAATACTAGATCTTTAATTATTGTTTTACTATTTTCAGGCAAGTTTTGGTAACATATTTTTTCTAATAATCTTTCTTCTCTATTATATTCTTTAAAATCTTGTATTGAATCATTTTTTCCTATAAAATTTATTGATTCCAAATTTAAAATTTCATTTTCATCTATGTTAAAGTCTTCTGTTATCTGAAAACCTTCAGGTAAATTGTCTATTTCATAAGATATAAAGCTATATTCTTTTTCATTTCTATAGAGTTTATTATATTCTTCTAAATCTACTTCAATATTTTTATTCATTATTGTCAAAAATCGTTTATAATCTGTTGATCCGATTTCCTCAAAATCGATTGCTTGGTCATTATTTTCAAAAGCAATATTAATATTATTTATTAATGACTTAATACTATTTTCGTCATTTTCCAAAATTTTCTCATAATGTAAATCATTTATATTTTCTGGTAGAATTTCATTTAACATTTTTTTTTGTAAATCCTTTCCTTCTGCCTCTAATATTGGAATCGTATTTAAAATTTTCGCAACGTCATCATAAAATGTTATTTCTGAATTTATATTTACTTCATTTTTATTGATTAACTCGGGTTCATAAGATATTAAACAAGATGATTTCTCCATTTCATCCTCAATTTGAAAATTTTCAGTTTTTTCGTTTATTTGCACTACTTGTTCACAATCCCTATGAATTACGGGTGTTGAATTTTGTTTTTCATTCGTATCTTCCGATATTTTCTTTAAAAATTCCTTTTGTTCTATCGTTACTCTTGATTTAATTTCTTTATCCGTTTTTTGTAGGTTTTCAGTTACTATATTAAGATTATGATTTAGTTTATGGGCTGGTTTTAGCTTGATTTTATTATTATTTATTTGTAAATAACCCTCATCTAGTCTTAATTTTTCAGTAAGAATTTTAATTCCTAAAATTCCGTCGTAGGGTAGACAAAAATCTTCTGGTGCAACATGAAAATCAATATTTAGTCCACTGATTTACATTTTTATTACTCCTAATATCTCAATAGTTTTATCTGTGATACCGGATAAACGAATTTTTCTATTTTCTAAAATTATGTTAGAAGGTATCTGATTTCCTTTCATAATATTTAATTGAGCTCCACTATCTACGAGTAAATTACATACTTTACTTGTGTATGGATTCTCTATTTCAACGTACTGCAGTGAGTTTTCCAATTTCAGAAAATACATTGCAATCATTGTCGCTGTTATTTTTTCTTGTATTTTTTCCTTTTCGACACTATTTATTTCGGGTTAGTTAAACTCAATTGAGTTTATTTCGTTAACATTTTTACCTTCCGATTTGTTAGCTGCCTGATTTTCCTTCATATTTTCATTAATATCGCTTAAATTCTTTGTAATTAATAAATCAATGTCCGTATCTTTCCCTTTGTTGCGATTTATGTTTGTAATATTATCGCCATTAAATGTACTTACTTTAATATCTGCGTTATTTTCGATTGGTTTTTTGTTAATCCTTCTAGTCCACTCATTTCCAGAAGAATTTGTTAGTTTTCCGAATTTTGTTGATTAAATACTGATCGCGAAGTACATTCCTCGGTTGTATGATTCGTATTCTTACATATCTTACAAAATTTATTTAATTTATTTTGTAGTAATTTGATTTCATGGCAATTGTCTATTTGATGTCCGTCTTTCTTGCAATAAGAGCATTTACTTTGTGCTGTCAAACTTTTCAATTTTCTACAGTTTTCCAACGTATGCCCGGTGAATTTACAATATTCGCATTTTATACTTTGTGTATTAAAATTCCCTCGATAATTACTATTTGAGTTATTTGAGAACTGATGACTATTTTGATGATTTCTTCGTAAAAATCCGTTTCTATTTCTATCTCGATGTTCATAGGCTTTATTTATAGTGATGTGCAGAAGCTCGCTCGAGCCGGCTCGAGCTCGAAGTCGCGAGCTCGAGCTGCTCGAGCCGAGCTTGGAGCTGAAACGAGCCCGCGAGCCTGACTCGAGGTTGGAGCTGAAACGAGCCCGCGAGCCCGACCCGAGCTTGAAGCTCAAACGAGCCCTCGAGCCTGACCCGAGCTTAAGAGCTCGGAAAAGGATATCTAATGATTAAGATGGCATTGTAACTGTTAAGATAGCTAAGTTTAAATACGGCCAACTGCTATTTATTACAAAGGTAAAGATATCATCTTTGGTGTAACAATTTCAGTATTTTATCTTTAAGGATGTACCGGCTTATAATCGGTATCAGAAATTAGTTATTATTTAAAATATCAATAATTTGTTATATGGGGTTGTTTTTTGCTTTCTCAAAGAGAAAGCTTTGTAACGGTGAAAATTTTCGAATCAAGGATTTTGATGAATTACGATGTTTTTGAGGTTCCTGAGTCAGAATAATAGGTTTTTAAAAAATGTATGTATGTATCTATGTATGTATATATGTATCAAACCAAATTTTGTCCCCGGCATAACTCTTGAACGAATGGATGGAATTAGCTGAACTTTCGCACGCACCTTAGGTATGTCTTAACTTAGAACTGATTAAATTTTGTAGTTAAATGGATGACTTTAAGATCTTATTTTTTTTTAAATAACTATTGTGTAAAATTTTTTTTTTCAAAAATAAGTTTTTTTTAAATTTTTTTAAAGATATGCCAAATGGACACCAATATTCTGGAATTATATTCAATTTTCTTCTAAATTATGTCTTTTAAAACTACTCACGAGTTATTTTTGACTTAAAAATGCGGATTTGAAAAAGTAGTAATGTTTTAGAAAAATTAAATAATTTTATGAATTATAAATAACTTTTTCGGCATTACATCTCAAATGTAGCTCTCGTATTATTTGCTGCACCACTTTGCTTACGTGCTCAAATACAAATTTCACGCTCTCATCATATTCTTGCATTAACCTTACCTTTGGGAACAGTTGGTGCAAAGACTCTTGTTACGTGTGAGAGGGTTCTGTTTCTCGTGGCCAGTCCGGATGATAAGCCCAGAAAGGTGCACAATGAAGTAAATCAGACGGAATAGATATGTTAATTACCGTTGTATTTATTGTACGAATAACTCTTATCGCGAGAGAGAGATACTATAATCAGATATCGCGACGCGGTAATTTGATTGCAGGGATAATCTCAGAGGCTCGGCGAATGTGGTCGTCAGTCGTCTCGGCAGGTCGACGTGGGGGCTGGGTTGATGTATCGTGACTTCCTCTCGTGCAGCGTTGGTCGTAGCCTGGGTCTCTCTCTTTAGCTAGCCTTTCTCGGGCGGCGTCCTAGCCTCGGTCTCTCTCTTTAGCTAGCCCCCGCCCCGTAGTGTGCTAACGCTTTTATAGTAAAATTTGGCGTAGCCCCCTCCTTCCTCAATCACGTATAAGTGGGGTTACCGTCGATGAGTCTTCGAACTTCGGCTTAGCGACCGAGTCCCTCTGTCAGCGTTTTTCATCCCCGGGCGAGTCGCCGTGATTATTTCGCGCCTCGCCTATATTGCTGAGTTGGTGCTATCGCCGCTTCGTTCTTATGCTTCACCTATGTGCGCGAAGCTACCACTCGTAACACGTCTGAGGGCCGTGACATCATCCCCCTGGATGATGCAAAAGTATGCCTCGTAGTAGAAAAAAAATCCATGAATCCCCGCGTAGCGTCTTAGGTTGAAGGTGTGCTAAGTTGATGTTCTGATGCTAGATTGTTTATTTTGTGTAAGTTGACCTAAAAAGCGGTTGGAAGCGTTTACAAAAAATTTTCTGGCTAGTGTATATGTGTTTTTGCTACAGTTTTTTGTGATGTGTTGTGATATGTTTGTGTAGGTGTTCCTCATATTTTACAATTCTACCTATTGGCTATCTCTCTCTCTCTTCTTATTACAAAATTTATAAATTATAATTTCTGTTTCATTGTTTTATTGAGCTTGTGACGCTCTGGTGACGTTAGTTGCGGCGTCGTCTATGTAATGGACTGCGTGCTGCGGAATCCCCGTTGCTTCCCTAGGAAGCGCGGGCAGTCTTCGATGGCTAGGGTGTCTAGCCGTGGTACGCTGAAAATGCGCCCTTCTGCTACGCCGTAGTGATACGACGCTTCGGCTTGTCTATCCGGGGTTGACCTCTGGTTTGCTGAAAACATTCTTTTTCTAATTAGTAGTGGGTGCCCCCCCTTTGGCCACAGTTTCCAAATTATCGCGCCTATAATCGCGAGGGAGATTATCGAACCCCCTGAATATGAGATGCCTTGCTGAAGTGTCGCGAGTTGGTCGGTAATTGACCGATACTGCTCGAGATTTCGGGCTTGATGTATTATTTCTCGTAACCCTTGACCTGCTTCGAGTACATGTGCAGGTGTGTTTATTTTTATTGATGAACTCGCGGATTGGCTCGTTACGTGATTGAGTACTGATTGTTCGTTAATAGTTGCATTGCTCAGAATGTCCGCGATATTTAATATGGTCTCCCCATACGTTGTGGTCTCGAAATTTGTTCTTATCTCGCGGGTTGCAGTCAGTCTTACGGAGTTGGAGCGCGCTGTGCAACTTGGGGGTAGCTCGAGTAGCCCTACGCCGCGTATCGTAATTGTCTTGTCCGTGGATTTCGCGCAAGTTATCGCGACTCTATCAGTTTCTCCTGTAGAAAACACCCACGTATTAGCTGAGCTGGTCCGTGCCCAGTATGTAACGTCTAATTTAACTAATCTTATATCACACGCGGAGAGTTCTCGAAGCGTTTGGTTTGCGGCTAATCTAATCTCGCACGCTGCTTGGTTGTCGATTGTTCGGTCCGGCTCTGTCCCCTGGCATATATATAATATATTGAGCTTCTTACATTTGTTTAAGAGCTCTGGCTGAATATTTATATAAGTGTCCTTATTTTGACTGATGGCAAAGAGCCGAGAGCTCGGCCAGATGTACGCATACGCTGTTGAATCGTTTGATGTGAGCTGAGGCATGGGCAGTGGCGACGCTTTGTATAACTCGTACGTCACGAAGCCCGTTAATGGCACCGCTAATGGTATATAAGCTGTGATCCGGATAACAATATTGATACTGTTGATAATCTAACGAGATCGGCAATAGTGCCGTTGGTCCTTGAGATCGGGAAGGATGCCTCCATTACTGTTTTTACTATCAAGTCAGCCGTTCCCTAGATTTGAGCCGGATCTATGAATCGAGGGTGTATGGAGCCTTGTGCTGCAAACAAGACTGCGTCCGTCAGGGTTTGTATGTCTATTTCATACTGTAGCACTTGTTCTTCTAATATTTGCAGTGCTGTAAGGAAAATTATTTCCCTTTGCTCCTTGATCTGTTGTTGATTTAGCAGCCGAATGTTAGTTTCTATTTCCGATGTTTTCTGATGCAGGGCGCCGAACTCTCTGTAAATGATCTCGGTTTGGTTTATTAATAGCTTCGACAAATGCACTGTTTTTCCTTCCGTTTGCTCGATCAACGCCTTGATTTCTTTTTCCGATGCTTCGTCGAGAGTTCCAAACCGAAATTTACTGACCTTCCCCACGATCGAGACCCACGCTCGTCGCCTGCGGTTATTAACTCGTTTCCCGTGCCCTTGAAGCAATTCCAGTACTCTCTCCGTGTCTTGTTTGCTGCTCATAATTTGTTTATACATACTTTTCAATTGTTGTTGGTGCTGACAGTTATTGCTGGGTGCCTTACAATATTGCGTTAATACTCTCCAGTTATCTAGCAGCTTTTCTCCTTGCTGAGTAAAGGGTTCTAGGTTTACCAGTTGCATAATTTTCCAGGTAATACTCGAGGTTGTTAATAAGCCAAGTTTTTCGGCAAGTACACCGGGGCTTTTTTCAATTGGGCGTATTTGCGCATCTGTGATTCCGTCGATACCGATTCGCCTGAAAGCATACATCCGTTTGCTAATCTTTGTTTTTTTTTTTTTTTTTTTTTTGTTCATTTAATATATTAAGTATCCTAGCATTACGTGTAAGAAAATCCTAAGGCCCGGATACCGGTTAACTTTTGAAGGAAAAGTTTCAATTATGTTTGGGTTTATTATTTTTTTTCTCAATTCAATGCCCTTTCCTCTATGAAAAAAAATGTGCGAGGTTGTCTTACTTTACGATAATGTACACTAGATGTATAATTACACATTCCGATAACCTTATGCTTATAGTATTCGTAACTAAACATTTATTTGGCAATTTAATACGCCGTTATAGTCCCTACATTATTTACTTATTTACTTATTACTTATTTACTTATTTACTTATTTACTAGAGATGATACAGAAGCTGTGATACTTTTTATCCGCCTTACTTTGCCCCAGTACTACGATCTGGTAGCTTACAGAGTAGTATGATGCTTATAATAGATTTACAAGTAACATAAAAAATACTTTCCCATCTTCTTTGTTTATTAAAGGTTTTTGTCTAAACTTGGTTAGATTTATTTTTATATATATATATAATATAATAGTTACTAATTTTTTGTTGTTGTTTGGTTATTTATTGAAATTAATTCGGAAATGCGTCTTCATATCTTGTTGTAAGTGATTTTATTAAACGAGGAGCTATTTGATGCCTTGGATATTGTTCCGATATTTTATTAATTTATTGCTACAACTTGCTTAATTATTTAATTATTTAATTTCTAACTGAGGTAACATTATGAATTGAAATTATTATTTACATTTTATAGCTATGGAAAATGAATAGTTGGAGGCGATTCAATAAGTATTTAACAGTAATGAAAGTATATCAGTTTAGCTATTCCCTTTGAATCTTGGAGATTTATGTCAAATACCGTTACTCAAGCTTTCTTTTTTACAAGATACCAGAAGAGTTACTTAAAATTTTTGTATAAACTCATTTTTATACTACTGATAATTAAAACTATATTTTAAATAATTCCATTTGCAAAAAGGAGTTAACATTATTTATTATGAATACCCGATAGAGATTTTTTTTTTTTTTTTTTTTAAAGTACATAAATGATGAGTAATTTCTATTCTAGAGATAGAAACTAATGTTATTGCTTGTAAAAAAATTGGGACGCTGTGGAAGTTTTAAAACCTCGAGGATATAAGTTTTGAGTAAAACGCATTAAAAAAATAAACATAGCTAATGCTTTACTTTATTAATACTAATCATGTATGAATGTTTTCTGACTTGTAAGAACTTAAAGAATTAATTTCCGCGATAAAAATTTATTCCTTTTTCATCACCCAAAACGAGGTAGAATATTAATTATTAAAAATATGTTAGTTAGATGGTTTTTCTTTTTAGGGAGGATATGAGTCGTGATTGTATCAATGTTTCGTATCCCTCCTTTACATTTGTTAATTATTTTATTATCTATCCTAGTGTAATAAATAATGTCGCCTGTAATATACTTCCAGTGTGACAGTCGGGTGTGTACTCGTGCCACTGTTAGAGCATGGTGTGCGCGTGTGTGCGTGAACCTCGATAGGCAAAATCGGTGTGAGCGGAGTGCGCGTGTGTGCGTCCGTGCCAATGCTAGCTGGAGCACGGCGTATTCGACTGTACATGTGTGAGTGAACTCCGATAGGCCAAATCGGTGTGAGCGAAACATGCATGTGTGCGTCCGCGTCAATGCTCGCTGGAGCACGGCGTATTCGACTGTACGTGTGTGAGTGAACTCCGATAGACCAAATCGGTGTGAGCGTAACATGCATGGGTGCGTCTGCGTCAATGCTCGGTTATGATAGTTCTATTTTGCGTAGTATTTTATGATCATTTTGCAATCTACCCCCTTTACTCTAATTCTTTAACAGGTATTTAAATTGCATAACAGTTAAGTATTTTTTTCTTTTTTTTTTTTTTATTTAACCAGAGTAATACATTGCATTACATTACAAACGTAATTCAGCAGAGAAAAACAATTTCCTGTTCGCTGATCCGGCAAAAACTAAACTTAAAACTAAAACTAAATCTAATACAGACTCTTCAAATTTAGTCAACATTCTCATAGATACATATATTCTTTACATAACATATAATAGTTTAACGTTCCTTTTCTTTGAATATGGCAATTATTCTTATATATTTTCTCTAATCCATTAAAAGATGATTCCTTATCTATATCTAAGTTTTTTTTGTTCATTTGGAAGTCTATTAAAAATCTTTATAGCTTTAATTTGACCATTTTTGTTACTTACAGTCTTGAGAATTTTTTTGCAATACCATTCAGTTCCTACTTTATAGTAATGTTCATTCATTTAATATTACATATTTAATATTTTCTATTAAACTTAAACGCACCAAACAATATTTACACATTTAAATTTGTTATATATATATATATATATACATATATATATATATATATTTTTTTTTTTCTTTAAAATGTGTTTCCTATTAATTCTTTTATTATAGAATTCCTATCGAGTTGCTATCTATCTATCGACTCTAGTCTTATGCGATAGTTTTTTTTTTGTTATTGTTTGACATGTGTCGTTAACTGTACTCTATGATTATTCACTTTTTTTTGTTTACAATATTACTTTGCTTCTATAAAGGTTTTTTTTTTCTTTTTTCTTGTTAAGTAATGATATCCCATATTAACTTAATATTTTTTGTGCGAACTTGGCCCTTTTTGTAACATATCATTCTATATAAATTTGCGATAACTTAATGACAAATCGGTAGCTGTTTTTTTTTTTTCTATCGTGGGTTGGTCTTTTAGTGTGCGAGAGGAAGTTTCGTCTTCGCGCAGACGGCTCATCTTGCACTGAGCTAATGTGCTGTTTTATGACTTTTTCTTTTCACGTTTTAGGAAAGCATTTCGTTTAGTTTCGTCGAATCTACTTTGCCTGTGACTCTTATTATTCCGTGCTACCTCATTTATTATATTTTTTACTTTCTATATTCGTCGGTTCATTTAGTATTCGTCTTTAATTGAAATACTGCTATTTATTGTCGAGTACGATTTAAAAAATGGCTGAAAAGTCCTTTTTTGTTGGTGGAGAGTGCCAGGAGTTTGTCTGCTTTCACACCGGGAAGAGTCTGACCGAGGCACGTAATTTCATGCATTCTCCTCGTGGCCCACACGCACCTTGTTTTGTACATGTTGTAAGTGATTGCAATTTGATTTATATTGGTTCTTTTTTTTTGTTTTTGCTATTATTTTTTCCGTAATTGTAATTTTTCTTTTTTTTTTTGTTTCAGTTTTCTCACGTTTTGCCTCCAGCTGCCGTGGAGTCCACCAATAGCCAGCTTGCCGCTCTAGTGCGTGCACCAGGCGTCGAGTTCTCTGCGTTGCGATTGCGGCGAACTCGCACGGCCGGTGTATTTATTAATGACAAGGTGGATGATACGTGCTCGCTTAGCGGTGAAGAGCTAATGTCTCGTCTACGTGTAACTATTTTGTAGATTATTTTTTTTTTGTAAAAGTTTGATAGGAGTAATTTTTTTTCTCTCTTTTTTTCAGTGTGATTCGGCAGGTCTTCCTCTCTCTCTTGCCGGCCTAGAGAATTGGATATCCGATTCCATCGAGGATATCGTGTCCGAGCGCTCCGCACCAGTTTATTTGATGAATTTTGAAAGAGCTGTGGGGGCCTTGCCTTCGGTGTTGCGCGATGTTCCGTACCATATCGACCCAGCCCGGAATCCATTAATAGATGTGTCTTCGGGGATTAATGTACCTACTTATTATTTGTCCGGCAATCGTTCCTTCTCAGAGGTACACCCTGAAGATGGCTATCTGGACTCGTGCAATGTCGTGCACTGGGGTGAGGAAGGTGCCGTCAAGATTTGGCTATTCATCCATCCTGATTCGTCGTGGGCCCTGGGGACAGCTTTAAGAGACGTTATACGAGACTTGCGGACCGCTGGGGACGATGCGTCGACGTGGCTAGATGGTTGCGGCTACCCGCTGCACCATAAAAATATTATGGTGACTCTGGAGTTTCTCCGGACAGCAGGTGTCCCATACGAGGTGGTGAGCCAGCCACTCGGTACCTTAGTTTACGTGCGTAATGGAGTGTACCATCAGGTCATAAACACTGGTATTCTCCTGGCTGAGGCCGTAAACGTGGGCAGTTCGAGCTGGAACGCCGTCTCATACCAGGCGAGTTGCGGCTGTCCTGGAGCCGCCATCCAACCGATAGTTCGAAACCGAACATCTGGTTAGGTAACCCGCTCTCGCTCGCTTCCATTTCATCAGTGTCCTGTGGATGGCTGCCTCAATGTGGGGCCCACTGCCGCGGCGGCGCGATTACATGCCCGTAGCCACTTGGCAGTTCCTGGGCCCGAACTCGTCCGTCACGCTTGCCGACAGTGTTCGGCTGTGTACGTAGGTGAGGCTGCCCTCGCACGGCACGTGTTGGTACAGCATCCTGATAGTCAGGATGGGACGGTGCGTAGCTTGTGCGAGATATGCAATAAAACGGTGAGGGCTAAATATCTTCCCAAGCATCGGCGCAAGTGTCGAGGTTCACAGGTGACCTGTGATGGGTGCCAACGACACTTTCACCCCAGTGGCATTGGGTCGCATAGAGTTTCGTGTTCCGGCGTGCAGCGAGCACGAGAAAAATGTCCCTCGTAGAACGGTTAATGTGCTTCCAGCGGTGCGGTCACGTTCTCCACGGTTCTACGCCTTTGAGCCGTATCTATGCGCTGTTGCCATCGTGTGATACGCGCATTTCCATAGTATAAAAAGGCTGGGTGCATCGTGATTTGGTCAGTATTCGTTACAACTGATATCACGCGCATCATGGTTCTCACCGGTCGTCTGGAGGTTTCTGGTCTGGGGGCCAGTCGTCAATACGAGATTGGGACTCCACAGCTTGTCTTCCCGTTGCATCCGTTGACGGAGGCCATTGACGCTTGGTCTCCACGGGCTCCCCTTCCTGGTGCTAGTATGGGAAACATGGGCTCTAATGTTCAGGTGAGGAAACCCTTTATCTCTCTTCTATGAGTGCTTTCTTGAATATGTACATATATATATATATATATATATATAATTATCACTTAACCCCTTTATGGAGCCCATCCCTGTATATTAGTACCTACGCCCAGAGTTTCCGTATACAAGTGAGTAAAGAAATAATCCCTCTCTGGGTATAGAAACTCTAGATCGGGCTCCATAAACGCCGTATAAGAATATTTTATGGGATCCGGGCTCCATAAAAGAAAACGGGCTCCATAAATATGCTCATGTGTATAAAAGGGCTCCATAAATCTGGTAAAAGAAATGTATATATATATATATATATATATATATATATATGAGGCTAGTAAGTTTGAGGAGCTCAACCCCGGTCGGTCAGAGTGGCTAAAGAAATAATAACCCTCAGGTTACCGACTCTAGACAAATAGACTCTAGAAAACCCCTCAAACTTCCGCTCGGATGCTGAATATATAGATTGGAAGTTTGAGGAGGCTCCTCAAACTTCCCATAACCCCTCAAACTTCCAAGCGGGTGCTGAATATAATCCTCAAACTTCCAGAATTTCATATTTATATATATATATATATATAACTTAGTACACCGCTACCTTCCAGGACACCTACAGGTTTTCTGCAATAGAAGTAGGTATAAAACGTTAAACAGTATATAAGTGACTAAAGAAATAATATCCCTCAGGGTGTTGACTAACACCACGACGCCTGCGTCGCCCCCTTTCAGTTCCGCAGTATTTTTCGTTGATTTCGGAAAAATTTTACGGAAAAAAACGTTGTGAAAGAAACCCTAAATGTCCTGAATAATACAAAAATGTCCTGAAAGGTAGCGGTAAACATATTCCTAATTCAGTACAGTCCTGAAAACATGCAAATGTCCTGAAACATAGCGGTAAACCAATGAGAAGTCCTGAAACATAGCGGTGAACAGAAATATATATATATATATATTGTGAACTGTTTTTCTCATTTTTGCTCCTGTCCTTTTTCTCTAGTTCCGTGGCTTTCGGGGGAGGTTTGCCCGAGGCCGTGATGTCGCGATGGTGCGTAGTCGTAGCCGTGTGCCACCGGCGGCAGCAGCCACTTCTGGGTTGTCAAGGGGCGGCCCTGCTTCACTCTGAGATGTGCCTCCGACTTCTTGTCGTGAACGAGGTCGAAGGGCCTTTAACAGTTATTCGTGCTGCCGATTACCTTCACCTAATCCACAAGGCAATCCAACCAGTTAACGGAGGGAAGAGGCGAGGTCTGCCTCGCCTCCGAGTCGTCGTGGCATGGTTTGGCTCCTTTCGGAGGCGCGTGCCGACGTCCAGCTGGTTCAACATCACCTCTGGGCTGCCGACCTTGGCTGAGCGTGAAGCCAACATCACCACCCGGGTTAAGCAGGCTGCCCAGCGTGCTGCCACGCGCCGTTCGGTGCAACGTCAGATGTTTGGGCCTGAGGACTTCGTGGGGCCCGATCCGCCTTCTGACGGCGGTTGGTCGTTGTCGCCCCCATCTCCCCCTGTGCCGAACACCTGTCAACAGACTCGGCAGGTAGCTCGTCGTGGGAGGGGTGCCCGCCTCCTACACGGAATTTATATGCGGGCTTCCCCTTATACTCCAGCCGACGCTCCTCGAGACTTTAGTGACGTGGAGTCGCGTGACGGCGATGGCGTCAGTAACTAAGGTATTTGTGGCCTCTTATTTCGTAAAAGTACTCTGTTGTTAATCTATATATAAGGATATTTTGTTTTATTCTGTGTGTCTTAGGTAGCCGTTCTTGGTGGTCGCTGCCGTCTGCTCTCCAGCTGCTATGTGCAAAAGAACTTTTGAGTTTACCTTTTACATTCTGTATATGATTATATGCTGTATACTGATCTTTCTTTTTTTCTTCAATATATAGGAATTCTATATAAAATTTTTTGTTACTTATGATCCCCTATTTTCCCTTATCCGATACCTTCCTTTCAAAATTGCAGTTTTTTTTTTCTTTTTTTTTTCATATACCTAATTGTCTTATCATTTATATCAAACTAAATTATGATTAAAAATAGTGGTCGTAACATTTCAAAAACAATATCGATAATACTTGAGATGTGAAAAAGTTTTATTCCTATAATATGCTGGCCAATTCCGCTTATTATTAAATTAATATGAGATGTGTTCTTTTTTCAAAATGTAAATTTATTCCTATATTCATTTTATGAAATTTTCTTTTTATTTTTTTTTATGTATGAGTTAGTTGCAATTGCTTATAGTTATTCTTACAAAATCTTTTCTAATACCGTGGTGGAAAATTAGCCGTATTCTATATAATCACATTTAGTACGGATTGGCACAATTTTATGACATTCGAGTCGCGTTAAATATATGTTTGCTCTAGTACCTCTGAAGAATAGCTAGTTTGTGGTTATATTTCGATCAGAGTATATCTTTTTTATTATACTAATTGCGGGAAAAAAAATTTTATTTGGTAGTTTCGATATTTCATAAGGCCAGTCTATTCATGAAATCGTATACAGTTAAAACAATCTCCTTCATTTATTTATGTATTGTCATTTTCATTATTAAATGAGATATATTCGTTGATTGACTATTTGGTCGATTCTACTGTTTTATTTTTTTCTTCCGCGTAAAAATAGCCTTACAATTAAATGCAGGGTGTATGTATATATATATATATATATATATATATATATATATATATATATATATAGTAACCAAGCACACCTTTCCTACAGATATGCATAGTATTAAATGAACTATTCTTTTTCATATGTACTTTTTTTCCTATTCATATCTGTGTAACGGGATAAACACCCTTGCCAAAGTTAACCTGGTATGGCGTCTGAGGGGCCGTGAAAAAAAATAAATAAAAATAAGAATGCCCATCGTTATTTCGTTAACCCGAACTTATTCTTACTCGGCAATATTGAGATTCTCATCCTCGTTATTGACTGTTAATCGCGGTAATTCATAACTACGTTTTATCAGGTCCATATGTACTACCCGCGTCTGTTCCCCCTTTTCTATTTTTACATTATGAGTTTTGTGATTAATCTCTATGATTTCGCAGAGTCCTATGTACTGGCGGTCAGTTTTACCATGCTTAGGTTTCTTTAACACGTACACCATTTCTCCCTCGCGGAAATGTGTAACATTTTGTCGTTGATCGTAGTAGAACTTGGATTTATATTTGGATTGGGCAAGGTTCATCGCGGCGAGCGTCCTCAATTCTGCTAGAGAGTATGCTGTATCAGCTAAATATTCATTGTACGTCTCTTTGACCGAATACTATTTCGTGTGGGGAATATCCCAAGCCTTCGTCTACTGTCGCGTTATAGGAATGCTGCGCTAACGGTAAAAGTTCATCCCAATTTTTGCAACCCGGCAGATATAGTTTTAGGTACTCGTTGAGGGTGTGATGCATCCTCTCAATTCCCCCATTTGATTGTCGGTGATAGGCGGTCATACAGAACTTGTTTATTTTAAACATACGTGCGAATTCTTCCAAGGTTCTATTCATGAAGTGCGAACCTTGGTCTGATATTAGCGTAACTGGCGGTCCAAAATAACTAATGAGTTTATCCGTCAACACCCGGGTCACCTGTTCCGCCGTAGCTTGTTTAACAGGTGCTAATATGCAATATTTGCTGAAGTTATCCTGTATGGTTAAAATATACTGATTACCGGTGTCTGTCGGCTCTTTCGGCCCTACGAAGTCAATGGATATCTTGCTGAACGGTCTCGATGGCATATCGATAATTATCATTGGTAGCTTCATTTTTACGCGCACGAGTTTCTGTGTCTGACAGTCGGGGCATCCCCGCACGAATTGCCGCATGTCCGATTGTATATTTCGCCAGCAGGATTCATGGGCTAATTTATCATACGTTTTTGTTATCCCTTTATGACCGCCTATCGATGAGTCATGGTACTCCTTGATGATCCTATAGCGATCTTCTACCTTCGGTACCAGCAGATTATTTTTAAAGAAGACTATCGTGATTTCCATTCCTCCGAACTCCTTATTACATTGTTCCACCAGCATACTCCATTCCGGCAATGATAACACAGCAAGATCTCTGACGATGCCTATGGATCGTATTTCCAGCTGGGTCAGTATTTGCTTCAACTTTCGTATACATCGTCTTATGTCCGATCGCAGCGGCCTGCTATTCATATGTTCTTTTATGAATACCCCAAACATGTTTGAAGCGCATATATCTCCAACAGTCCGGGGCATTCTCCTTAATTCGTCCTCTGATACATATTTTCTTTCTACTAAGGCTCCTAACATCTCTGTTTCCAGAAATATATTGGACGTTAATAGGTACACTAAGTTTTCTTTGTACGCAAACGGGTGTTCGTCTAGCTGTTGTACACGCGTAAAAAGTTCAGTTCCTTCGGTACCTTGTGTCCATGGGGGCAGTATGTGCGATGGCCTTGCCTCGGCGGTGAGGTAGCGGGTCATTGCCTTATCGTGTCGCGGCGGCGCGGCAACTGGCACGTGTCTTTTACTTGCTGACTCTGCACCTTCCGCTTCGCCGTCTTCTATCATATCGTTGCAATGCTGATGTAATACGGGAGCTGTTCCTTGTTCCCTTTTTACTGATGAATTTTTCTTTTCGGGAAAATAAGGCGTATAGTGATTCCCTGCTAAGTGTAAGTGCAGGAATTCTCGGTTTTCATTCGCTCTATAATGATAAAATTTTTCCTTGCCCCCCTGGTGAAAGTGTACGCATATGTTTTTGTCGTACTCTATCGAAAAAACGTGTATACAGTCAGCGTCTCCGTGTTCGTTTCGTGATGATAGAATCTTGACAGTTTCCTCCGGGCTACCGCATGTCTCAATCGCTGATCTGTTTAGCAGTATGTTTCGTAGTTCTAGGGCCTTCAGGGGTAAGCCTAGAATTCTTATAAATGAATACAAGAGACAATTGCCTTCCGGAGAACTTGGTATATCGCTGTCTTGGAGAAGAAAGATATCTGGTTGTTCGCATTGCTGTTCCTCTGTGTAGACGTAGAACGGCCGGGCCAGGTCATCTATCGAGGCCATGGCACTGTTTTCTCTTACTTCGGGCCTTTCCCCCTCGTTTTCCTCTAAGAAATCGAAGTCCATCTCTATCTCATAGGGAGATATTCCCTGAGTCATTAGTGACGGAGCACTCTTTCTTTTTGAGTGCGGTGATGCCTCGGGTATCGTCACCATACTGACATCGCTGTTACAACATGGGCTAAGATGGTAAAACTCCTTTCGTGCCCGGTATTCTCGCGTTGGTTCTGCCTCTTCCGGCGCGTCGGCGATGGAGGGCATTCCGTTGATGATAGCCAAGTTTAGATCGTCCTGATTTCTTTCTGAGTCGTGTGCCTTTTCCTGGTTCTTTGAAGTTGGTTGATCGTATTTTAAGCCTCTCGGCGTGCTTATATCCTTGGGTTTGTTTACGCCCCCCGTCATCTCGGCGGCTGGGTGTCTCTTACTGGTAGATACCTGCTCGACGTTTGATCGCGTACTTTCTATAGTACTGTTCATGGGTGCAGTCATATTGGTGTCCTGGTTGTTCGCTTCCCATACATCAATTCGAAGTCCGAGTCGTCCTCCGTGTTCTCGTTCTACCATGTCGACTGTGAAT